>CM014100.1:26150072-26355072 GCA_004119915.2 Collichthys lucidus
TGTGTATGTGAGTGTACAGTAAATATCTGTACTGCTCGGGATATACAAACAGTATACTGAACAGTAGACATCTTTACTGCAGACATACTGTCTGTGTGTTTGCAGTAAATATGTCTACGGCTCAGTATACTCTGTGTGTGTGTGTGTGTGTGTGTGTGTGTGTGTGTGTGTGTGTGTGTGTGTGTGTGTGTGTGTGTGTGTGTGTGTGCAGTAAATATCTGTACTGCTCGGGATATACAAACAGTATACTAAACAGTAGACATCTTTACTGCAGACATACTGTCTGTGTGTCTGCAGTAAATATGTCTACTGCTCAGTATACATATAAACAGTATACTAAACAGTAGACATCTTTACTGCAGACATACTGTCTGTGTGTCTGCAGTAAATATGTCTACTGCTCAGTATACTGTGTGTATTTGTATGTTTGTGAGTGTACAGTAAACATCTATACTGTTCGGTATATACATACAGTATACTGAACAGTAGACATCTTTACTGCAGTAAATATGTCTACTGTTCAGGATAATGTGTGTGTGTGTGTGTGTACAGTAAATATATGTACTGCTCGGAATATACAAACAGTATACTGAACAGTAGACATCTTTATTGCAGACATACTGTCTGTGTGTCTGCAGTAAATATGTCTACTGCTCAGTATACTGTGTGTATTTGTGTGTTTGTGAGTGTACAGTAAACATCTATACTGTTCGGGATATACATACAGTATACTGAACAGTAGACATCTTTACTGCAGTAAATATGTCTACTGTTCAGGATAATGTGTGTGTGTGTGTACAGTAAATATATGTACTGCTCGGAATATACAAACAGTATACTGAACAGTAGACATCTTTATTGCAGACATACTGTCTGTGTGTCTGCAGTAAATATGTCTACTGCTCAGTATACTGTGTGTATTTGTGTGTTTGTGAGTGTACAGTAAACATCTATACTGTTCGGGATATACATACAGTATACTGAACAGTAGACATCTTTACTGCAGTAAATATGTCTACTGTTCAGGATACTGTGTGTGTGTGTGTGTGTGTGTGTGTGTGTGTGTGTGTGTGTGTGTGTGTGTGTGTACAGTAAATATATGTACTGCTCGGAATATACAAACAGTATACTGAACAGTAGACATCTTTACTGCAGACATACTGTCTGTGTGTCTGCAGTAAATATGTCTACTGCTCAGTATACTGTGTGTATGTACAGTAAATATCTATGCTGCTCGGGATATACAAACAGTATACTAAACAGTAGACATCTTTACTGAAGACATAATGTCTGTGTGTCTGCAGTAAATATGTCTACTGCTCAGTATACTGTGTGTATGTACAGTAAATATCTATGCTGCTCGGGATATACAAACAGTAAACTGAACAGTAGACATCTTTACTGCCGACATACTGTCTGCGTGTCTTCAGTAAATATGTATACTGCTCAGTATACTGTGTGTGTGTTGTAAATATCTGTACTGATCGGAATATACAAACAGTATACTGAACAGTAGACATCTTTACTGCAGACATACTGTCTGTGTGTCTGCAGTAAATGTCTACTGCTTAGTATACTATGTGTGTGTGTACAGTAAATATCTATACTGTTCGGGATATACAATCAGTATACTGAACAGTAGACATCTTTATTGCAGACATACTGTCTGTGTGTCTGCAGTAAATATGTCTACTGCTCAATATTGTGTGTACAGTAAATATCTATACTGCTTAGAATATACAAACAGTATACTGAACAGTAGACATCTTTATTGCAGACATACTGTCTGTGTGTCTGCAGTTAATATGTCTATTGCTCAGTGTACTGTGTGTGTGTGTGTGTGTGTGTGTGTGTGTGTGTGTGTGTGTGTGTGTGTGTGTGTGTGTGTGTGTTTGTGTACAGTAAATATCTATACTGATCGGAATATACAAACAGTATACTGAACAGTAGACATCTTTACTG
The DNA here is from genome assembly GCA_004119915.2 of Collichthys lucidus. NCBI lineage: Eukaryota > Metazoa > Chordata > Actinopteri > Sciaenidae > Collichthys > Collichthys lucidus. The sequence continues at coordinate 26,152,035 of CM014100.1, forward strand.
GCGACATACTGTCTGTGTGTCTCCAGTAAATATGTCTACTGCTCAGTATACTGTGTGTATGTACAGTAAATATCTATGCTGCTCAGAATATACAAATAGTATACTGAACAGTAGACATCTTTTTTGCAGACATACTGTCTGTGTGTCTGCAGTAAATATGTCTACTGCTCAGTAAACTCTGTGTGTGTGTACAGTAAATATCAATACTGCTTAGAATATACAAACAGTATACTGAACAGTAGACATCTTTACTGCAGACATACTGTCTGTGTGTCTGCAGTAAATATGTCTACTGCTCAGAATAATGTGTGTGTGTGTACAGTAAATACTGGTACTGCTCAAGATATACAAACAGTATACTGAACAGTAAATATCTTTACTGCAGACATACTGTCTGTGTGTCTGCAGTAAATACGTCTACTGCTCAGTATATTGTGTGTATTTGTGTGTGTGTGTGAGTGTACAGCAAATATCTATATTGTTCGGGATATACATACAGTATACTGAACAGTAGACATCTTTACTGCAGACATACTGTCTGTGTGTTTGCAGTAAATATGTCTACTGCTCAGTATACTGTGTTTATGTACAGTATATATCGATGCTGCTCGGGATATACAAACAGTATACTGAACAATAGACATCTTTATTGCAGACATACTGTCTGTGTGTCTGCAGTAAATATGTCTACTGCTCAGTATACTGTGTGTGTGTGTGTACAGTAAATATCTATACTGTTCGGGATATACAAACAGTATACTGAACAGTAGGCATCTTTTTTGCAGACATACTGTCTGTGTGTCTGCAGTAAATGTGTCTACTGCTCAGTACTGTGTGTACAGTAAATATCTATATTGCTTAGAATATACAAACACTATACCGAACAGTAGACATCTTTACTGCAGACATACTGTCAACCCTCATGTCACATCTACATTTTAGGATCTGGTTATTATAGACACAGATTAAATGTTAAATATAAATATTTCAATATTCATCATCACGGTAACAGTGTTACACACATTAGTAGCTGTAAACACTCAGCATTAGAAAAATACATACGTTGGTTTGGTGCTTACATAAGGAGTAAACATTTATAATCATCACTTTAAAAGTTACATACGTTGTTTTTGATGCCTGTTTGTTTCCCAGATATATTAGTGTGTGTGTGAATGGGTGTGTAAGAGGCATTAACTTAAAGCATTTTGTAGAAAGGCGCTTTATGAGCGACCAACCCGCTCAATGCGGCGTCTATGTATATATGGCTATGGACCTCACCGCTTCCCAGGGCCGTGGGCTTAGGACTTCGTTTATGTTTAATACTGTACATGGCTATTAAATAAATCAACTGAAATTCAAATGGATACATTTTAAACTAATGTTTCATTTCCACGGTAACAAAGAAATCTGAGATTCTTAGCTTTGATTCTAAATATGGAACGGTCGCCATCTTTTTCCATAACATGTCATCGATAACATTGCAAAAAAATGATTTCCTCCAACAAAATGATAAGTATTTTTAAGTTACTACACAATTGTTGACACATTTTCACAAGTCCCGGGATATTCAGTCAATTTTTATCATCTAATAATCGTTTTACACCGAGAAACGTCGAGTGTCACCAAAAACTGTGTTATTGTTGATTTCTTTTAGCGTTATATTCAACAATTTACATGAGTTAAATATTACTTTGTTCTGAAACTCATTAAAGGGTTTCGGAAAGATGTTTAAATACATTTGGCACAACATTAAAGGAAGTCTTACTTGTAAAATTTAAGATCCACCGCCTGACTCTGCTCAGCAGGGGCTCCGAAACAGGGGCTGTGTTTGAAGAAACTTTCCAGCAGGTCCATTTTTCTCTCTCTGGGTTATTCAGCTCACAGTCCAACAGTTCAGTCTGCACGAAAACTTTTCCAGGCCAGTCCAGTCCACTTTTCCGACAGAGACCTTTCTCAGCAGCCTAACTCGTGTCCAGTCCAAGCTCGAATGAGCAGCTCCAGAACTGCTTCGAGGTTCTGGACACACATTGGCCACGCCCCTTTCCGTCTCCATGACTACCGAAGCACGCGCATTGGCGTGATGGAGGTGATACAGTACACGTGCAGCAGGTGTTTCTGTTCATAAGTGATGTGTGTGATCTTTGACACGATCCACAGACTGACAGAAACCCCTGATGTGTCAAACACATATAGATCGGTTACTACTTTTTTTCTCCAGATGACGTTTCTTTTATTCTTTTATTATTTATTTCATTTTATTTATTTCTTATCCACCTTGTGTACTGTGCATTGCTGTAACAAGTGAAAGTGAAATCCCTGTGTGGGATCAGTAAAGTATATCTTCACCTGGCTTTAATATACTTGACCTGAAGAGAGGTCTCATATCAAGATCTCGTTTTAAGACCTTTATTACTTGAGCTAATATGTCACTATTTTACTTTACATAATGTTGCGTGTAGCTTGTTAACTTATACATACATAGATAGATGATTCAAAAAATATGTCCACCATCATCGTCCCTCTCTTTTTTTTAAATCTCATATGCTGTAAGATTATGTTATGAGAGAGATCCTGACCCACGGTACATCTTGGAAAGTGACAAAGACATTGTAAAAGTTACAGACAGTGGGAGACAGAGGTTTTAACTTGTGGCAATGTTAACTGGCGACCGTCAGCCAAATACGACAGATGCTAAAAAAAAGGGACGTAGCTGTCCTCACAGACGCCTTTTTGTTTAGTTTCTTACTTGACTTGCACTCATATTTGTGTGACTGCATCATGTACTCTGTCTTGTTCACTTGTGTTTGTAAACAGGAAGAGAGCAGGTTAGCTCTTCCTGCTAAAGTCTAATAAATAAAAAAAACTTGAATACATTTTCTAAATGCGTCTTTAGTAAACATGTGTCAGAAGAAACATTCAGCCTTTTGAATGGCCTTATGAAAAAAAAATTAAAAAAAAAAGATGCTCACAGGAGTCCAACACGTATTGTTGGAGCCATATTGAATCCTGGAGCTATAATTAGAAAACATATAAACTTGGTTTCAGTTAATTGTATTTTTATTTATAAAAATAAGGAGCATCTGTCACTCATGCAACAAAGTATCTGTCACTCATGCAACAAAGACAAAAGTGGACCAAAACAAGAAGGAATTTGGGAGTCGACGACGTAGTAATCATAGTAGATAATACTGCACGTAGGAACTCGTGGCCCCTAGGCAGGGTGGTGAAGACTTTGCCAGGAGCCAAAGGTCTTGTCCGGAATGTTTTAGTTCAAACTAAGACAGGCATCTGGCAAAGACCCATCGATAAGCTCTGCCTACTTTTGGAAGGTGAAAATTGAGCTTAAAAGGACAATGTCAATGCCAAAGTTCCACTGCCCTGAACAGTATGCACACAATCAAGCACATGCCCTTAAATACACACCAACACTTTCATACATCTACATTACCAGCACCACATTTACACTCTTTGGACTTTCCTACTTAATAGACTGTATGTGGCAGATATGCCACCATGGACATTTATGCAAAATGGACTTTGGGGGGAGCTTACATGGAGCTTATGAAAGTGGGATGGTGTACTCATCAAATGTATGTTGACATGATGATTGAAAGATGTGAGACGTTAAATGTGAGGTCAGATATTTTGGCATGCATATTCTGTTTTTATAGATATCTGTACTAAGTTTTCTGGCTCCATTTGAATATTATTGCTGTAATTGTTTTGCTATGGCGTCTACAATTAGGGGCCGGTATGTTGGAGCCATATTGAATCCTGGAGCTATAATTAGAAAACATATAAACTTGGTTTCAGTTAATTGTATTTTTATTTATAAAAGAAATTAATTATGAAGGAAATTATCTAAGCTATCCTAGTTTAAAATTTATAAAGGTGAGAAATGTTTATTTTATTTCAACCTGATGGTGACGTCTGTAATGCGCCTCCCACAGACAGGTGGCTATTTAATTTTATCAATGAATGTTTTGGAGTGGTTATGGGCGGAGTGTTAAAGTTTTCCGACCACACACACTCATGCCGAAATGTTTTTGAAACTTGCTCGTTAAGTTACTCATTTATTTTGTTTTATAAGTTTTGAAAGTCAACCGGAGATTTATGTTCAATAAATGACTTGGATGAGCGTCGTCTCCGCGCGTGCTTACTAAAACGTGTGTCGGTAACTCTGCACCCTAACCTCAACTGCCTCAAAGAAGAAAACTTGAAAGGATTAGGCAGTACATGTATCATTGTGACAAAATAAATGAACGACAAGAGCTATTTCAGCTCAACTAACAGAGGATTTCTAATAAAATAACATATACATTTAACATAATCATGTTAACTTGTGACCACACCTGGCTCTGTTCCTGCTTAAGTCTCTAATAAATCTCTAATACAAATATATACCTTCATATACACCTATGGAGCCTGCCTGAGTAAACGTGTCACCACACCACATTTATTTCCTTTGAATAGAAAGAAAAAGAAGTAAGAACACATTGTACAGGATTTGAACATAACATTTAACGCAGTTCACCACAAGCACATTTGAGACCTTATTATAAAATACCATATACAGTATTCTGCCATCTCTTTTTAACCACACGTGGCTCTGATACTATATGAGCCCTCTGTGCAAATTGCTGACGAGGTCCTTAGAATATTTCATATAAATATGTATGGTATAGTTGGTGTTGGAAACGTCTCCCTGTCTCCCTGTGAATGTCTATTAAATGTCTGAAACATTTCCCATATACGTCTTTGGAGCCTGACTAAGTAAGCATGTGTTGTGTTAAAGCACTGTTCAGCTTTTTCATATACAACATACAGTCTGCTGTGTCTGTTTTTCCAAGCCAGGAGACGGACAGTCAGATCAACTTGTGACCACACGGCTCTGTCACCCTATGCATAACTTGCAGATACAAATGACGTACGGTATTTCATATTTGGTTGTGTACAGAGATTTAGTTTTAACACAAAGATTCATTGCTGCAAGTGTTGTTTGTATAATTGTTGACAATAATTAAGATTTATATGGATATAATAATTATTGTCAATATATAGCCTTGCTGAATACATATATTGTTTTGAGGAATGTAAGAAATCTCTGCTACCACTGTGAGATTGTATTCTACAATAGTGTTAATAAACTGCAAGAAAACAACTTGCATATAAATACCACTTAGATAGTTTACACAGACCCTGCCATTTAGAAAGAAGTATTCCAAAATGCATATATGAGGACTATATTTTGAATCTGGAGCCATAGCTGTTGAATTTGATTATGTAGTCACATTGAAAGAGTGAAGTCTGAGCATGCTGCATAGCATGTTTCTTGAAAAGAACAAAAATAAATGTATGAAGTCCCTGAGCTTACTGCTTACAGTCTAACCAAAAATATGTCAAACAGTTGTTCATGTATTGAAGTGGTTAATTGGACACAGCACTTGGTCTCTCATCCTGATCCCATCTGAGTATTTAATTGAACACTTGACAAAACAGTATAAAAGTAGGAGTTGAATTGAGAGAGAGGTTTTCCACACTGATTTTGATATAGGTATAAGACAGAAGAGATACATAAATGCTTTTAAATATACTACAAAAATCTTAATTCTCAACCAGATATAAATAATAAGAATAAGATACTCTTATTGTTAGATACCTTAAATTTGGATCAAGATAAATGAAAATCTCTCAAATTCTTTTATACTAGAACGTGGATGTCGTCAAGGCTGCTCAATTAGCTCTCTCCTCTTTGTGATTTATTTGGAACCCCTGAGCCAATGGATAAAACAAAATGAAGATATAAAGGTATAGACATAGAGTGGGATGAACAGAAAATACATTATTTGCTAGGTCCTCACATTCAAATTTTTTCCGGACCGAGCTGTTAGAGACATTTCAAATTTAACTGGGATTCAAAATCTACCTCAAGACTTAAAATCAATTAACTATGATCCATTCATTTGAATGAAACTTAAGTTTAGTTTTAAGGGTAGAAGTGATCAAAATGAATGTTCTCCCAAGGTTATTGTATTTATTCCAAATTCTGCCAGTAAAAGTAACAGATAAAGATTTTATATTATGGGACAGATTCATCCCTCAATACATTTGGCAAGGAAAAAGACTACGGATAAGATTTAGAACTCTAACTGGCCGCATTACTGTTGGATGCAACAGGAGCCCTGTGCATTTGCTTATCTGCCCTGCCATGGCTGCATGGTTGTCCCAGAGTGTAATGTGGAGGAATGGCTCCTGGCTGCTGCAGCGTCCTATCGCTGTGGTCTACTCTAGAAGGGTGGGAAGTGACTCTGCCCCTGGGCACCTCTATACCTTCCAGACAAGCCTTGGACTGTAGAGGACCTCCAACGTGTCAGTTTCTTGGACCTGATGTACAGACTGACTTTTCAGGGTTTCCTCAGCCGTATACATGAGCTATAGGTATGTCACAATGTCTGGATGACACAGCAGGTCTGTGCCACAGTGATGCATGCTTGTTTTGATCTGCAGCTAAAAGTTGAGCGTACCTTCCAGAAACCCCTGATATAATTTTATTATGGTTGCTGGGTTAACATGCCGACAGTTAATTGGAGGAATTTGAGTGTCTTGAGTACTAAAAGGCGATGCATAATAGAAAATGTCATGTTACAGACTGTTATGGAGCAACAGTTCAAGTTGTTATTTCTTCTTACTTTGTGTGTTACGTGATTCCTACACACAGGTTTTTCTCTAAATCCATGTATCTTTCCATTAATTTTGCCCACCATTAGATCTATGAGAAACAGAGACACGGCCCCATTTACAAAGATGCATTGAAGTTAGTGTGCGTTACCACTCCAAAGCTGCTGGAGGAAATCATGAGGAATGACGACAAGTACCCTAACCGAGGAGACATGTCTTTGTGGCAAGAGCACCGCAACTTGAGAGGATTTGGCTACGGACAGAGTAAGGCCGCATATCAGATGAAGGGGATTTATTGTGAGCTGCTTTTGGCTGTCAAACATATTGGAGGGATTTGCATACATATTTAACCTGCTTTCAACCTGGTTTTCACATGTTGTTTCAACCACCACCAACTAAACTAACTTTTGCATTTATGCATGAGTCATCATGATTTCATGATATAATCAACAAGGGACATTTTTTTAATGAAGTACTTTTATTAACTGTAAGTAAAAGATCTGAATATTTCCTCTGTAGTATTTCATTGTAACACAGTCATCCTTAATGCTAATAAGTCAAAATGTCTGCTGTGAGAAAGCCACAACCTGTTGCTAATTGAGTTCTCTGTACCTTAGTTGAGCGTTGCTGTGTGTTACTCTCTTAACATCCCTCTAACATTGTTGGTCAATGTCAATCCCCTGATACCAACAGGAGGAAATGGTATTACATGTCAGAAAGTGGACTCTTAATAAATTTTAAATACATTTCTTGTAATTTAAGACATGTCCTTTAGCTGAAAATAGAAATGATGGAACGATTGGAGGAAAAAATACCATAGATGTTTACAACAAGAAGTGAGCTATAACTCCAAGTAACACAGTATTCCTATTTAAGGACGTTATTCACATTGTAGAGCCTTAGTTAATCCGCAGTCAATTTTGGCATTCAAATCACAAAAACACAGCTGAATACAAAACTCACATTTGGAAAACTAAAGAACGGAAAAATATTTATCAGCTTTGTTTCCATTGTGACTCTGTGACTTCTGTTCCCAGGAACGGGGAGAACTGGTACAATGTCAGAACGGTGCTGAACACATGCATGCCGCATTCGAAGGACTCTCTCAATGGCGTTGTTACAGACTTCATCAAGAGGATGTACTACTTGTGTCAATGTATCCCCACAGGAGATTTGGTGACTAATATGGCCAATGAGCTCTATCATTTCTCACTAGAGGGTATGTAGAAATTATTAGAATTATAACGCAGTGGTTGAAATGTAATTTTTTTGAATGAATTGAAAGAACATTCTTGAACATATTTTTTTCTTAGTTTAAATTTTAACCATTGCTATTTAGCTACATACTGTTTGAGATGAGGCTTGGGTGTCTGGATAAGGAAATCCCTGCCGGTACACAACACTTCATCAACTCAATATCCAAGATGTTCTCCAACAACTTTGTTGTGATGTTGCTGCCCAAGTGGAGCCGCGGTATACTGCCCTACTGGGGGCGTTACATTGAAGGCTGGGATGGTATCTTTAGCTTTGGTGAGTGGCAGCTGAGGCGTTAACTAGGTTTTAATGATTTGTTATTTATCTGCTTATCACAACTACTTTAACAACTACTACTTTTACGATTCTGTTGCTGCAAATTTATGATGACAGACTGACAGAAACAAGAGTAAAGATCAAGTAAACTCTCCTTTAAAGCAAGATTGATACCACTTAATCTACAGTTAAAGGTTATATATACGAAATTTAAATAAACATTTTTCCAAAAGTATTATTTATTTACTATCTTTAGCCTTTTATTTAATCTTTATTTTGTAAGAGTTGGAGTTCATCTTCCATTTCTGCACCTATTTTAGCTACGAAGTTGATTAACAAGAAGATGGAGTTCATTCAGCAATGCTTGGATAACAATGAAGAGGTCAAAGGCGAATCGGTGGGTTTTTCTATCTCTCCCTATATTTCATGTCACTTAAATTGTACTCTGTAAAATAGGAAGGTGAAAACACAATTCATCTCATACTATTCCAGTCTGTGGAGGTTCTCAGTTATTCAGATCATCTTTCTTAAGAAAAGGTTAAATCTGGGGCAACTGTAAAAGGAACTGCAGGTACCCCAAATGTAATCCTTCTTTAAAGTATAGCTGCAAGCAGCAATGTAATATAATAATAGTACTTATTAGCATACATGATAATTTAGTTTCACATCCAAACACGTCAAGAGAAAAAAGCAAAAACGCATTTTTGCTGATTACAGCACCCCTAGTGACCGAATGACACCAGATTTCGTTCCTGCACTTAGGACAGAGCCTCAAAGCATGACATCAAATTTGGTTATGTTTAGCTAAAGCGTTCCTGAGATTTGAGCTCACATCGGATTCGGCGCCTTCGCCGCTGATTTCTATTGGGTGTAGCGGGCAAACGAAGTCGAAATTAAAAAATCCATTTCCTAAGTTTTGTGCGGATTGGTCTGAAGATCGTGTCTGCCGATTTTTGTGAGAATTGGCCAAAATTTTAACCAGCTGAAACTTTAGATTCACTTTCGCCAAAATCCAATATGGCAGCCACAATCTTAAGCAGACGTGAAAATTTTGGACAGGACCTGAATTGTGACCTTTCACAGTATTAGCAGACATAAAAATTTAATGTCAAATCCAAACACATTAAGACAAAAAAGCAAAAATGCAATTTTGTTAATTACAGCGCCCCCTAGTGGACAAAAGACACCGTTTTTTGGCGCACTTTGGGACGGGTCTCGGTGCATCTGACCAAATTTGGTCTTCGGGATTCAAAGCGTCGCCAAGATATGAGCAAATTTCCTGTTTGACGGCGTTGCCGCCAACAGCAATTGGCTAACATGAAAAGTTGGCATCAACTATCAGTGGGGCAACCCACAGTATCTGTGGATATGACAATTTCATTTCAAATACAAACACTTCAGGAGATATGAGCAAAACCAATGTTTTGCTAATTATAGTGCCCCTAGAGACGAAATGTCACCATATTTGTTTTCCTGGACTTGGGACAGAGCCTCGATGCATGGCACCAAATTTTGTTTCGTTTCGCCAAAGCGTTCCAGAGATATGAGCTCACATTGTAATCGGCGCCTATTCTGTGCTGATTTTCGTTTTCTTTCAAAATTTGCGACCGCTGAATTTTTTTTTCACTTTCAACAAAATCCAAGATGGCGGAAAATCACTAAAATAAACATATTGATTTTAGTAAATACCCAAAACAAGTGGAAAAAATGACATAAACTGTAAGTCAAAAATTATTTCTTGTCTTAACTGATGATCAAAAATGAAGATATAGATCATTAACTATACAGTCCCTGACAAAAAGTCTTGTCGCTTGGGTACAAGTTGACCTTAAGTGCCCCATTAATATATTTCTAATCTTTTTTTTTTTTTTTACAAGAAATGGCTAATTTCAATCCAACAGCTTTTGTAATAATGTTTTCGTGCCAAACCACTGAACTGAAAAGCATTCTAACGTTCACAGCTTGGTAAAGCCCATTGAGCCAGCCCAGGTCCAGCAGACCCCGCAAGACAACTGCTCGGGAGGACCGTTTGTTGGCTGGCAGAGCTCCACCAGGTCTTGTCACCTCAAGTAACCGTGTCAACCAGAACAGTTTGTAGAATTCTGTCTCGAAATGGCCTCCATGGTCGAATCAGCGTCCAGAAACCAGCACTAAACAAAAGGCAATTAAAAAAATGTGCAGCATTTTCCAAGGCCCACAGCCTGCTAAAAGGATGGACGCTGGAAAAGTGGCAGAAGGTGGATTTTTCAGATAAATCTTCAGTTTAATTACATCACAGCCAGCACAAATATTGCAGGAGACCTAGTAGAGCCCGCATGGACCCGAGATTCACCCAGAAAACAGTTAAGTTTGGTGGAGGAAAAATCATGGTGTGGGGTTACATCCAGTATAGCGGTGTGCGAGAGATTTGCAGGGTGGAAGGCAATATCAATAGCATAAAATATCAAGAAGTATTAGCTACCTCTTACATTCCCAACCATAAAAGGGGTCACATTTTGCAACAGGATGGTGCTCCATCGCATACTTCCATCTCTACATCAAAGTTCCTCAAGGCGACGAAGATCAAGGTGCTTCAGGACCGGCCAGGCCAGTCACCAGACATGAACATCATTGAGCATGTCTGGGGTAGAATGAAAGAGGAAGCGTGGAAGACGAAACCAAATAATCTTGATGAACTCTGGGAGGCATGTAAGACTGCTTTCTTTGCTATTCCTGATGACTTCATCAATAAATTGTATGAATCATTGCCGAACCGCATGGATGCAGTCCTTCAAGCTCATGGAAGTCATACAAGATATTAAATATGGATCTCACAGCACCACTACTTAATTCACTGATGTTATGCAACATATTTTTATATTTGATGTAAATTATTTGTTCAATTTTCACATTATTCTCTGTAGGCGACAAAACTTTTGTCTTGCCAAAATCATTAAATAATCAATCTTTCTTCTGTGAAGCAAATTTATTTTAGTACATTAAACGGGTTTTAGCTTTCATATGAGCCATTGGATTAATTAAAAGTCACATTATAAGCTGTTATTTGTACAAAATGGATAAGTGACAAGACTTTTGTCAGGGACTGTATTTTGGGTTAAAAGATAGACATAAAAATAACATGGGTTAAATAAGCGTCTGGATGAATAACTCCAGTACCACCCCTGTGATCTGGATAAATCAAACTAATTATGCCAATTCTATTTTGACCCAGTGGTTAATATGTCAAATCTTTTTACCCAGCTGATCAGGTTTCATGTTGATCAGGATGCAGTGACCATGTTTACCCACTCGAGGGAGCGCTCTGATTTTAAGAGAAACATTCCTACAAATTACAACTCTGAACTGCTTGGTGGGGTTCTGTGCCAATAAAGCTACTGAAAGTCTCCTCCTCCATGAAGTAACTCCACACTGACTGAAATGAATTAAATTCTTATATTAAGATTAATTATTGATTTTGCAGAGTTACAGGGCACAGATCACATTCTCATATCTGTAGAGACTCTGAAGAGAGACTCTCGCTGTTTCATGTGGAAGCTGACATGAACTCTGAAATCCACCATAAAGCTGCTCATGTCCACTGTCCCTGTCATGGGTGTCAAACTATATATTGTGGTCTTTAAAGTGGCATGTGTGAACCCCCCGATACACAGCCTAACTTGGTCTGATATGACCAGTAGCTTAAGGTTGCTAATATTATCTAACTGTAGCTGGAGTATGTTTTATGACACTTTCACTATGTGTTACAAAACCAAAAGGAAAAGTGAAATAAAATGTAAGCTCACTTTCAGACACGAGTCCCATGAGGATGACTGTACCATTAGAGCAGGAGGTGAATAATAAATTATTAACCACTTCATTCTTTCTTTTTCAAGCAGCGCTTTAACTCGATGCGGTCTGCATGACAAAGCATAAACACAGCACCAGTACCTGCCTGTAGCTAACATTACAGCGCTTAGAGATCCACTTTAAAGTAGAAAGATCACTCAGACATTGTTAGAGGGACCAGTAAAAACAATTGATGGCTGTAATTATTTCTGAGATAGAGGTAAAGCAATTAATCTTCTAGTGTGGCGAGGAAGTGGAACCTGACAGGGGGACATCCTGATTTTTTTTGAAGAGGAGGAGGAAGAGGAGGAGGAGGAGGAGGAAATTTATTCCAAAAGGCTGGCGTCTCCTCTCAGACATTTAACAAATAAATCAACTGAGCCCAGTCTCAAGACCAAGACCATGCGTCGTTCAGTCAGGTCTGTCTTGTTCCCTGATGTCACCTCATAACATATCTGAAGCTAAAAGCAGACAGTGACCTATCCTGGTGTTGTGATCGTCACACATTAGACTTTGTCTTTTTTGTATTGGCTCGAACAGAAATGAAACTGAGAGACAATCAACTCAAAATTGAGTGGATGTTGTTTTAATCATTGATACGTCTTAACAAGAAACATTCAGTATCTGCCACACAGGAAAGGTCTACAGATCGGCTCTGACACTACAAAAACCAGAGAGAGAGGAAATGTGCGATTCCTCCACTATTTTGTTATCAGTGTTTTTTTTGTTTGTTTTTTTATTTCGCTTCTCTTTTCTCTTCCTTTACTTCCAGCGACCGCCGACCTTCCCTTTGCCGTGGACCTTTTTACTGCAGGAGAGAGAGGAGGGAAGAGAAAGAAAGTAAAAAAAGGATGGAACAGGTAGAAACACATGACCCGCAGAGAGAACAGAAAGAAGTAACTACTTACAACTTCTGAGCGTGTTGGATTCTGTTCAGCAGCACAATGATCTGCAGGAGACAAACAAAAGGACATCAGTAATAATCACTAATAATCAGTAATAATGGAGAACCCAAAGATGTTGAATTTACAGTGACATGAAACACCTCCTGTTATTTTCCTGACTGTTTTCTACCTCGTATTTCTGGTGTTTCATGTGCTCCATGTAGTCAAACTTCTCAGACTCCAGCTGGTAGATCCAGTTCCACATCTCCTGAGCCCTTTGCCTTGAAAACGCAAAGAGGGCATATTTGTTTTTTAATGGTCATGGTAATATGGATCTCCACAACTAGTCCTTAAAGCAACCACCAACAAAATCCTGGACTGAAAACTGGTGAAAAACAGTTTGAACCTCTAACTCCACATTTCACTAATTTCCTTTTGGAATTGAATTTTTGTTGTAGCTAAGCGTTTGTTTTTTTATCAGCTCTAGACAGCTTGCTAATAAAGCTAATGTTAGCTTCATGAGTTGATGAAACTTGCTCACTCTGGCTCGTAAAATGAGAACCCTGTAAAAGTGCCTTCAATATGCACTAGATAACACATAAGCTGCATGACTTTGTGCTAATCACGGAAGCTAAAGTTGCATGTCCGAGGTAAATCCTCACCAGCAGATGATAATGCTGCTAACATTAGGCCACACTGATATATGGGAATTAGCAACCAATACTCACTTCCACACAGTAAGGAAATACCACACATTGGATGCACTATGCTGGCCTTGGAAGTAACATTAGGTCTGTTTATGACTGGTTCAAAGCTATGATTGGACAATCACTGTTTGGAGGAGGGCTTTACTGAACAGTAAAGGCCATCTCGAATGTGTCCTCGCTCTTTGATAACAAACATCTACAATAGAATATAAGTCTATCCACTATAAAGCGGATATGATAGTGTAACTGCCGTCATTGGTCAGCTGTCTGAAACACAAATGGACACTCACCTGAGGCCGTCCTCTCTCAGACTTTCGATGCCCAGCGGCTGCCGTCTCTCAGCCAGAGTCTTCTTCTTGATCTCTTTGCCTGTTAGACGCTTGCCCCTCCTCGACTCAGCCTGGAGAAGGACGCACACACATTCAGTCCACAGTCATCCTCTCTATCATCGTCTCTTCAACATCATCATCATCATTTTAACAGTTGTCTTTACTGGTGTTTGACCTTGGCCAGGAAGCCTCCAAAGTTTGCTCCCATGCCAGACAGCACTTTCTTCTTCTTGGCCTCATCGTCAGCCTTCTTCTTGGCTTCCTCTTCCTCTTTTCTGTGGCGTTCCTCCTGACAGATAAAGAAGAATGGAGTGGTGAAAAGTGGTTTCACATGGTTAGAGAAAATAGAGAAATGATTGTATAACAATACATCAGTCATCAAGTATGAACACTTACAAGTCTGTTTATAGCCTCAGTAAAATACATTACATTAGACTGTGTGATACATCTGTGTAGGAGTGTTTGTGTTACCGCGATCCTGTTCTGTCTGTCCTTCTCCTTCTCTGCTCTGACTCTCTGGATCTCAGCTCTCTCTGACCGCCGACGCTCCTGATGGGGGGGGGCAAAAAAACATATTTATTAAACTGAAGCAACATTTGGATTAAAAAGACATTAGAGAGGGGAAACTTTTAAACTTTCAGATAATAATAATACATATTTTAACTTGCATCAAGGCAAAAAAATTGTGTTATTTTACTAGCACAAAGACTGATTCTTCTCCACTGGAAGTCTCCTCAGACACCGAGATGGATTCAGTGGCTGAGGAGGTAGAAGTAGCTTAAGCAGCATCTTAAGCTTGAGAATTTGAGACAAACAATACATGGCCCCTCTGATAAATTTGATCAAAATTGGAAACCATTTATGGAGAATATTAGAGCGAAGCTTTAACCTCTTTCTTTTTACCCTTTTACCCCTTGAGTCAGATCGTAACACTGTGATAGAAAGCGTTAGCATCTAAGTCCGAAACTTACAATTCGTTCCTTGAGGCCGATGAGTTCTTCCTCATCCTTCTTCCTCTGCTCGAAGTGGACATCGATTAGAGTATGCAGCTCCAGTAAGTCCTTCTCCATACGCTTTCTGTGTATGTCCTGATGGAGCAAGGGTTCATTGAATGAGGCTAAGCTGATGAAGTGGTACGTCCATGAAAATGTCATTAAACATAATAATAGTTGAAAAGAAGTGAGCGAGTGTGAAGTATAGTGAGTAGAGATGTTGAAAGGAGCCATTTAAAGCACTGTAAGTCAAAAGGAGGAATCAAACTTCATTCATCTTTTTTTAAGGTTTTTAAGACATTCTTGATATGTGTCTTAAGAGTAAGATTTGGGTCTTTTGGATATTTAAATACAGGAAGATAAAATGACACACACACAAAAAAATATTATAGTGTTACTGTGAACACTCTACTGTGTTCTACCAGAACAACCAGGTCAGCTAGGACAATTTTTCCCTCAAGCTACTACACTAATTCTTGAGATTCCTTGATGATGACTTACATCAAAATCCACTCTCTCCCCCTCAGGGATCTTCGGAGGGGCAAGTTGAGGCACCATGGGTCTTAAGAAACAAAGGTAAAAACACAAAATGACTAAAATTCTGAGAAAGAGAGACGGATTAATGGGAATATGAGCCTATTTTGAACGTACTTTGGTTTGGGGCGCTCCTCCTCTGTTGATGAAAGTAAGAAAGATAAGGGGGGAAAAGATCAGTGAATCAAATGTTTCTCTCAAAACGTGTCAAGAGACAGGTTTGAAAATCTGTTAATAAAGCTATTAATGTGACAGCAAGCATGGAACTGAGAAAAGAAAATGCAATAACAAATTAAATTAAATTCTTTAAATTAGTTTATCACCAAAACACTTCCCTTTTACCAATCCAGGGTTAGGCTGATCTTCTACACTGTTAAATTTACACATTTGTCCAAATAAATCAGTGAGATTATAACCTGGAAGGTACAAAGTTTTAATTATCTAGTAGACTCCATGAAGTAGAGATTCCCATGTTTTTCCCATGAGGGTATAGAGGTAAACATGTTAGAATTAGCTAACATGGTGTTTGACGAGAGGAGAGTTTTAAAGGAGTTATAACCCTTTAAAGGAACCACACGTCTACTATTTCTCACCTTCCTCCTGGGCATCTTGATCTGACGGATCAGCAAGATAAAGACAGAATGAAAGACGGACGGAGGACAACAGACAGGAAAGGTAAGGTGGGGGAGAGAGTGGGAGCAAGAAAGGAAGAAAGGAAAGATGGTGAGAAAGAAGAAAGAAGACAGTCGAAAGGAGGACAAAATACACAAAGAATTGAGATATGAAGATCGCAGAGATAATTAAAATGAATGGAAAAAGATAGGACAAGTCAGACAGGACAGGAAGAGGTGTGGTACAATCGAAAGAAGTCCCAAGTTATTATCTGATACTGCATAGGCAGCAAGCTCGAAGAAATAGTTAGGCATTTTGGAAAATATGCTTTTTGCATTTCTTGCTGAGCGATGAATGCTTGATTGAACCACTCTTACACTTGTGTACTTCATATGTAGCTAGTGCCAGCAGTTGATTAGCTTAGCTTAGCACAAAGACTGGAAATGGGAGGGAACAGTTAGTCTGGTTCTGTCTGAAAGTAACAGAATCCTGCTACCAGCAACTGTAAACTTGATAATTAACACAACTGTAGAGTCACTGGTATCTAGCAAGCTACACTAAGCTAAGCTAATGTTACCATTAAAACATGGAGAGTGTTGGAGCATCAATCTTCTCATTTAATTCTCAGCAGGGGAGTTTTAAAAAAGCGCATTTCCAAAAAATGCTTACTTTAAAACTCATATATACCACCCACGATGGCTGCAGGGAAATGCAGTTTTGTGGAACATTCTGTGAACATTCGTCATTACACAATGCACATATGGATCATTTTAATCGATTCATTTGATTTTTAAGTTTGGAGTTGTACTGATAGAAACACACCAATCTCATTGGTTGAGTTAAATCCTAATGGGCATGGCCAAAACATCACAATCAGGTAAGCCTCCTCCTCACATGGTCGTGAATGCAGAGAAAACCATTGTCAGCCCTAAAGCTCACATTTGTTATTTGCGTATATGTACTTAGAGTGCTTAGAATGCTTAGAGTGGTTGAACCTGTAGAAACGGATGAGACATTGTAAAAAAATTTAAAGGTTAAACATGCCCTTAAGCAGAAGCTGCATATCACTGTGATATATCCATAGTCTTCAACTGGTAACTAACCTAGAAGTACTCACAACCCTCAGGCTTGGGATGGAACCACACACATAGCTCAGCATACCTCTAAATGCTACAAGAAAAGTTACACATGGGAATGTTGGCAGCAGACCCACACTCTGTCACTATTAACTTTACAGTCAATCAACCTGTCATTTAGATTTAAATTTAGAAGCATTTAGATGTTTGCCCAGAGGACAGACAGTTGTGAGTCCGGGTCTCTCAGCTTTCTGTAATGCCTCTTAGTGATGAATTGTAACTGTTATTAACTGAATTAACTTATCATATGAGCTGCTTGTTAGCTATCTGGCAGACTGATGTCCTCGTGTCTCATGTCCACGCTATGGGCAATCACTCAAATCTCTGTTTTATCATTTATTCTTAACAATACATTAAGTGTCCGTTTGGGCTCCTGGGAAATAAAGCTGACATATCGTACTAAAAGATTGTAAAAAACAGCTGCCTACAGCTGCTGGAGATAAGGTTGACGAGAGCCACAGCCAGACACTGAGAGGGATTGGTCATTCTCTGTATATTTCTCACTACAATCCCACAGACACATTACACATCATCATTTGATCCATTACAAACAGATGTTAGAGGCAGCTTTAGAGCTTAGAGTAAAACACTGGCTGCCATAGCAGGCAATGTAGGAAAAAAGCTGTCAAAATTTTACAACAATAACAAAAGCATGAGAACAATGGAGATATGCTCAGGTATGACATGTGACTTTATCCTACCATTTGGAAAAGTGCTGTACGAATAATGATGACTTAATTAATCATTTATATTTGGTAAAAGGTAAAAGATCTTTTTGGTCCAGGTACAGAATCCCATAAATGTCAAACATATATCTAAATACACAAAACTGTTTTTTAGGGCTCGCTCTTAATGGTGTCACGTGTAACTGACATCATCTTACCTTGATACTCTTGCTGCTCTGATAGCCCAAACCAGCAGTGTCAGTGTCCCCAATGGGAAAGCAGGACAGATAAGAGGTTGATAGATAACAGTTAGTGCAGTGACAGGGCCATGACTCAGCTCTTTAAGAACTTCTTCACTAAAATACACATATGTCATGAAAGACATGTCTTACTCAACACATTTAACCAAGTTTGATCTCCAGGCTTCCTTTGCAACAAACATCTGCTTTGCATCTGAACCCTACCTCCTAAATCCTCCTCTGCATGCTGCGTCTCCTCCTCCTGCTCAGGCATGACCTCCTGCTCCTCTTCAACCTCTGGGAAAAGGACACCCAGAAACATGTCTCATACAAATCTTTATCATTGTTGTTCATTTTGTCAATGTGGACACATCCAAGAGAAAAACTTACCATCTGTCTGTTCCCTGGAGAGGTGAGGAAAATGAACAGAGGAACATAGTTTTAGTTAATGTCACAGCTCGTGCATTTACACTGAAATGAACGAGATGATAAGCATTACTCACTCGTACTCCTCTTCTACATCTGACATGACTGCAAGAGAAATCAGAAGTGAAGCAAAGAAATATTCAGATGATTTAAATCAAACCTGAAATAAAGCTTTTTCAGGGAAGCTTGAAATGTTTTTGTAATCAATTAGTCAGTGGATCAATTACAATTTTGGTATTCAACCTAAATGTGTGCAAATCAAATGAATTTACATTCAAATTGTTCAGAGTTCAAAAAATGACATGACTAACTTTGAAACACTCTGAATGAGATGAATTAATCTCTTTCTCTCTGCTAGGGGTGCAGGGGTATGCTCAGGGTGGCCTCAGCGTGTCATCAGGCCACCCTTTAAGGACCACCCACAAAATCCTGGTCTGAACTCCACATTTCAGTAATATATCGTTCAAAGTTCAGGGTTTTTCGCAACTATTTTCCAACATATTTCATTTTGAAAGAAATCTTAGAATTGTCTTTAAATCAAACAATGTTTGAATGTCCTTCTAGTCCTTGTACCTTTTGTTAATTTGAGGATATTTGATAAGATTGGATTCTTTTGTAATAATAACAATCAAGTGAACTTCCCAATGTGGTATCAAACAAGTCTGTATCTTGTTTTATCATGGTAACTTTAGCCATGCTAGCAGGCTCTAGGGATGGTCATGTGTAAATATCTCAAAAACGGTTGGAAGGACAGGAAAACATTGACGGTCCACAGAGGATGAATCCCATGGACTTTGGTCATTGGCTAACTTTTAAGTCTGTAGCCAGGTCTCCATCCATAGCTCAGATTTGAACAGAATTAAACACTTCCATAAAATGTGATACAGACAGATTCAAACAAAGTTTAAAGGTTCAGTGTGTAAGATTATGGCTGTTGGTTTTAATTTTTGTTATGGTGCTTGCCCAA
Source organism: Collichthys lucidus (assembly GCA_004119915.2). Classification (NCBI taxonomy): domain Eukaryota; kingdom Metazoa; phylum Chordata; class Actinopteri; family Sciaenidae; genus Collichthys; species Collichthys lucidus. The sequence continues at coordinate 26,171,559 of CM014100.1, forward strand.
CGAAGCCTTAGAGACATAATAGGTGTGTTGGTCATCATCATAACTGATTATTAAAATAAGATACTAGACAACTGGATAAAAAAAAATGAAAACCATATACGGAGCGACCATTGTGATGTAAATGTAGGCGTCAAGGCCTGGCCATGCATAAGTACATGAGTGAGTCATCATCACTAAAGCACAGGTGGCCTCAGCTCTAATTCTCCTGTGATTAATCACTTTGGAGATTGAAAAACACACACAAGCACAGAGAGAAACAATGCAATACCGAGATGTTTCAGCTATAAATTGTCCCTGCGAGCTGCCATTGTTCATGCACAGACGGACAGACGTAAGCGGTGGCACCGTCCTGGCACGGGCTGCATGGCAGATTGATGGAGCGTCAACAGGTGAGAATGTAGCAAGGGTTAAACACAGAAAGACTACGAGAGATAGAGTTTCTCTCACTTTCTACTCCCCCTCCATCAATCACTTTCCCTGCACTTTCATCCTCACTCACCCTTTCTACCACGGTTTGTATGGGACGATTTACTTTGAGACACCAAAGAAGTCTTCCAAGAGTCTGCAGTTACTACTACAATTACTACTATTTAGATTTTACAGTGTAAGTGTACTGAAACTGAACATCTTAACAACTAGTTTCACAGTTTGACAAGTTCAATTGACAAGTGATTGATGAACTTAAACAATCTGTCATCAGTTTGTCTGTGCTTTGACACTAATATGATCATAAAACTTCAATACCTCAAACAGCAAAAGTGGTTTGTAAATATTGTTAAGATCTGATTTAAAACATTTCTATATCTCTCCACACACGTTACGTCCTGGCATCTTCTCCTTCATCCCCTATCTCTCTGTCACCATGATTGATTTATAGCAGGGGTCGGCAATTAAGTTTGGACGCGGGCCAATTTTTTTCTGACAATTCCATCGCGGGCCAAGGCCCGGGGGGGGGGGGGGGGGGTGCTGCGTCCTGATTGGCTGAGTGAGAACCGCACTTATGTTGAACGTCCTGATTTTTTAAGGGAGCACTGTACAAATTGCGTGTAACAAGGTGTATAAAAGTGTGTGGTTAGAGGTTTTACGGCCTTAAACGCCCACTGCGTCTGTCATGAAACAGTCAACCTGCCCTAGCAACCTGCCGTAACTAATGTATACAGCAGCGCAGATCTGCCGACCTTGTTTGGTTTTGTTTTTTTCATTTAATAAAACATATTTGTTCACGTTGTCCGTTGCAAGAGGGACACAGGACACTTTTATTTTCCACAGGTTACAGCGCACGCACGTGCCAATTAGCGTTCCGACCTGTGCGTCAAGTAAAGAGGCTGCGAGGATGTTCTGGCTGCTGTCACGTTACTTATCAGCTACTTTTCAATAAATGTTGTGAAATCTGTGGAATTGTTGTATTTTGAAGGGAAACATGAGGTTTAAAAGATATATTTAAAAATATATATGTATATATTAAAATAAATCATCGTCATCTAGCGGGCCAGATATAATTGATGGCGGGCCAGTTCTGGCCCGCGGGCCGCTAATTGCCGACCACTGATTTATAGTGACCTTGCGGTTTAATTTAAAGGGACAGTAACTGTTGTTGAAAGATATGCCTTCTCTTTTCTGTCTGTTGTTGTGCCAGTTCTGGCAGCTCGGGGTAACTGGACCCTGTCCACCTTTTTCAGTGGTAAATTAGTCTGATGAGTCTCCAGTCATCTGTGCACTATCATTGATCGTCTCTCTATCTATCTGAGTTAATGCAAACGCTTGCCTCTTTTCATTATCGAGCACCAGCAAAGCTGCCGTGAGTTAAACAAAGTTAAAAAAGACTCCAAATGTCTACAGCTACAGCCAGCGCCCAGACTAGGGAGAAGGGGAAACAGCTCTGTCCAAAGGGGGTTGATATATATATGATAACAATGGAATGTAATCATCTCTTGAACCTGCAGCTCCACTCAACTTAACAAGTCACTTTCAGCTCACTGTTGTAGCCGCCACAGGTTTTTTTGTTTAGTAGAAAAGGTTAAAGGCTAGCTGGTAATAATAACTTGCAGGTAAAGTCTCCATTGTTCCAGAAGCAGCAATAAACAACACACAAACACAAACAGTGAGCATGAAAGATCCTGGAAGGTGGATATTGTTACTTTTGGACAGAGCTGTTTCCGGCACTTGTGAGCTAACAATAGGTGGACGTTTAGTAGGTCATGTCAAGATGGTAACCCTAGATTAGATAAATTCTCGTCAGATTTGTGCATGTTACAAAACCCTGTCTCCTGGTTGGAAGTCCTGTGTTTGGTGTTTGCACTTCAATGCCTTGCTCGAAGACTCTGTCGGCATAATCTTAAATGGAGAGGGACTTCACTTTAAATCTATGAATACGTAGGGTACGTGAGAGAGGTTGGGGGCACGGCGGGAGGAATGTTAGATGGATGAATGAGATGTGCACATTTCAACACCTCAGTCAGAACAGTCAGAAACCGACTGCTAAATAGAGAGGTGGGGCAAGTTCCAACAGGCGACAGCCTCAAGCTTTAGCAGAGTTAATTTTAGTCAAGGGCAATGTGTGTGTGTGTGTGTGTGTGTGGTAAAGGAGAATGGCTGTGTAACAATATCTCATCAGGGTAGCTATTGTAGCTTGTTGGCTGGCTATATTTCCTCCATCTGAAAAAGCATCCAAAGCCAGATGACTCAACTTTACTCAAATTCCTTTCCAAAACACTTGCCATGTGATTAATGGTCCAGGGGGGGTCAAAAGGTCCCACTGACAATGCACCAAAAGATAGGGGCTGCCAATCTCAGCTATCAACTCCAAATATTCCACTCTCTCTCTCACACACACACACACACACACACTTTATCAACTGCATAGATTACATTTGTGTGTGCACACAGCTGTTTTCAGTACCCTATGCGTGCTAAAGTTAGCTAGCCTGACCTCAGCCTGTTTAGATTGTATGTGCTGCTGGTTATAGGCAAAAGAACAAAGGGTGGTAGGCCACACACACACACACACACACACACACACACACACACACACACACACACACACACACACACACACACACACACACAGCATGTGGAAATAATCTACACCTACATAATGAAATGACACTTGCAAGCTCTATGTTTTTACATGATATCAATCCATCCATTTCGTTTATTCGTTGCATACAGCAATTTTTCGAGTAACATGATATTGAAATATACACTTAAATGTAAAATATCTAAATATTTTGTCATGTCCTTCTAGTGATATCTTCTTATTCAGAGACTGCTGGCTTTATTGGAGGTGAATGGAATTACATGTGCTACTTAAAGCCACACAAAAGAAATTCCATTGGCCTCCATCATATCTGTGCAGAACAATTAATACACTTTATGGTGAGGCTATATTGCTTTAAATTAAGTCAAGACGTTCTTCCTTGGTGGTGCATTCAGGAATGCTCAGACACCCAAGATTTAAACCTGCTGCAGAGAAGCAGTGTACTAACAAACTATGCAATTGTAAAAAATGTTTAGAAGACACATATAATGTTGAAAAGCCTGAAAGTACACTGACATTCTGATTAGTTTTTACATTCAAATGGTTGCTGATTAAACACACAAAGAATAAAGAACTGAAAAAAACTGAATACAAGCGAAGTGTCCACTGCGATGAATGATACTCAAGTGAAATGAATGACACTGATCGTAATCATTAATCATTCTGCTGCTGTGAGAACAAAACTCCAAGAGGACACATATTAAAGGACAGACAGACGTACCTGTATGAAGGTGTGGTATCACCGGATGCAAGAGAGCAACAGAGACAGACAGAATGGCTATTGTACGGGGGGAGTTTTATACAGAGAGGTGGAGGGATAGTGTGTGTGTGTGTGTTGTCTGAATGACTATGTGTGTATGCATGCTGTAAGAATTACTGAGTGTCCAAGTATACAATACAAGAATAACTGTGAGTCTGTGGGCACAAATGTGCAGATGTGTGTGTGTGTGTGTGTGTGTGTGTGTGTGTGTGTGTGTGTGGGGGGCCGGGGGCCACAGGCGGATTAAGCAGAGGCCGAAAGATGAGCACCGGCTCGCAGGATTAGGAAGAATAGAGGGATGACCTCACTGAACAAATGGAGGGGTACCACAGGTGGAGAGGGGGATGACAAAATGAAGAGGGGAGGGTGTGACATGATGAAAGGGACAGATAGAGAGAGGGAGAGAGAGAAGAGATAGAGAGAGAGAGAGCTGGCAGGGGGAGAGGCAGATTGTTCAAAGACAGTGCTTATTGTACTTTCGGATATTAAAACTAATCAATCAAAGATAGAGAGGCAGAGATAAAGGAATATCAAATAGTAGCAAAACACTACAGTACCTTTGAGCCCACAGTTCTAACATCTTCGATGGGGGGCTGGGTCACAGTGCTGACATATTATCACATTTTAATGGCAGAAATGTTAAATACCTTTTTACTAGACATCAGCAGATGGAGTGATGTCTAATTTTTCGCTCTTTTTTAGTTTTGTTACAGTCGATTAAGTCTAAATATTTGTCTCTTTGCTGCTAAATGTTCAACCATGGTCAACGCAGTCTGTTAGTGGCGTTTTCTGTGATGAGGAGGTAACTTGCAGTGAACTTATTAGAGTTTATGACCTGGTAATGGCGTCCCCCTGGTTAATAAGAGCCGTGAGACTGAAACAAAACGGTAAAGTGGTGCTCTGCAAAACCAAGACAATGAGCTAAAAGACACTAAAACCTCTGTGGAACTCATGGGAACTGTCAAGTCAGGAGATAATGCACCGGTCTGTCGTGGTAAAGAAGGAGCTGAGCCCAAAGGCGAAGCTCTCGATTTACCAGTCGATCTACGTTCCTACCCTCACCTATGGTCACAAGCTTTGGGTAGTGACCAAAAGAATAAGATCGCGAATACAAGCGGCCAAAATGAGCTTCCTTCGCAGGGTGGCTGGGCTCTCCCTTAGAGATAGGGTGAGAAGCTCGGCCATCCGCGAGGAGCTCAGAGTAAAACCGTTGCTCCTCCGGGGGTGGACGGAAAGCGCCCAAGAGAAAAAAGAAGCTGCTGTAGCAGGCAGCCAGCAGCCGTTTAACAAAAATGTGCCTGGGGGCAAGAGAACAGGTTGGGACCACAGTGTTGACATATTATTGCTGCCAAATGTTCCCATGAAGTTCACCAGCTAGTCACTAACAGTTTGGTGGTGACAAGCAGGTAACTTGCAGTGGATTTTAATGCACCAGCTCGCAGGATTAGCGAGAATAGAGGCATGACCTTACTTTTAACGGTTGCCTGCAGGTTTACCCTAGCTGTGACACTGAACCAAAATGGTAAAGTGGTGCTCTGTAAAGGCGAAACAATGAGCTGAAAGACACTAAAACCTCAGTGATAATTGTCAGGGGGTTTGTCCTTAACAGAGCGCTTTTTGGTCTTTTATTAACATCCCTGCTGTAGAATTTACAGTAACAATACAATCTGAGACTATACATACTTACATTACACAGACACACAATTCATACATACACATTGCACCAATGTAAGGTATAATACAAATAAACTATTCTAACTAATATCATTTATAATTTTCTTTTAAGTAAAGCCCACATGTCCATCCTTAATAATATGCATGTATGGTTTCCAGAGACTGACAAAGTCTTTCTACTTGCCTTCAATAGGGTAGTAAACAAAGTCCGGCATTTAAAGGATTGGGAATCCTTTGGAATCTATCTTTCTCTACAGTTTTAATAACGATGCTTTCAGAAGTGCCAATATGAAAGCAGATAACTGTCAACAGTGTTAAAGAAAAAAATTAATGGCATTTTGAATTGAATAGTGTGAGAGCAGAGCAAGATGAACAGATGTGGATGCTTAGCAACAGTCTGAACAGATTGATAAAAGTGAGAGAGGGGAGTGGCAGACAGAGGGATGACCAGAGCAGATCTAGAAATAGAAGAGTGACTCTTTGACCCGTTTGCTTTTTCCATGGAAGGGGAGATTTCCAGTTCACAGAAAGAGCTCTGGATAAAGTGATCATCATTTGGCTTCAGTGTGCAGGTCTAATGTTGTGGCCATCGCTGTGTTTCCCACATTGTAGGTGAGTAACTCTAAGCCCTGACAATGGCTTTAGCCAATATACAGACGTGCAATGTTAACGGGACATTTATAAAATGAATCATTGATAAAATGAAACTACTGTTGCTGAGGTCAAGAATGAACTTTCACACTTAAGGCACCTTTTGAGCTGCTGTCCACACAAAGTTTCCCACTCTTTGAGGTTTTGTGTGAATGCATTCACATATGGATGTAAATGTGACTGCAGTTCACTTTTTTCAGTCAGTCACAATGAACATGTGACACAACTACAAACTGACGTCAATATAAGTAAAAACTTTTTTTTTTTGTTTTTAATTGGTTGTTGTACATCGGTTGATTCTGGCTCAGGCTGGTGAAAAAGCATAGTAGTGTAGCGTAGTTTGTGATGAAATGAAATGAAATCAGAAAGTTTCACGTATTTTCTTATTTTAAAGTTGGTGCTGACTATTTAAAAGTTTCATCTAAACAATGTAATATTGACATTTGGGAGTAGATTTTGAGCTTTTCATGTTTTCTGTTTTTTTTCTGCTTGGATCAGATATTTGGTTTTGACAGTACTGAGTACTTTATGTTCCCAGTCAGTGTCAGCAAACAACCGGAAAGAGGGCAGGAAATGTTGGTGTGTGAAGACCAGTAGTCTGAGAGTAGATTAGCAGCAGCATTCAGAAAAACTTTTATTATCACAGCATTTTTGGACAAAAAAAAAAAGACCCTGAAGTTTCATGAAGACACAACAGGCATGGTGACTGTAAGGATCTGTGAAAAGAAAACAGGAACACATTATGTCAGAATGTCGATTTTAGTGGTGTTGTTGTGTTGTTTGCGATGTGCACATAATTGTTGTGTGGAGTATTATGTAACACGTGTGTGTTTTGTACCTGAGTGCTGTTGTTGTACTGCGCCACACTGCACTCCTGGTCGATGAGGAAGGGATGGAAGACGTCGAGATGAAAGAGTGAGGGCCGAGCCGTTAACACCAGCCGGTCCTCTCCGACGTCCAGAACCAGAGAGCGAGACGACGTCTGCACAGGAGACAAGTTCTCCCGGCTGAGCATCTGACTTCACACAGACTGTCTATGAGACCATCTGAACTGTCAACACTTCAACTGTTTCTACTAAAGTATGAACGCACGTGTAATTTTTTAAGTTATTCTGGATTAGAGGGGAGAGATGTGCCTCTGTGCATCTGACTGTCTAAGCCTTGTCCCCCTCAGTTACTGTCGAGCTTTCTGTTCTCACACAGCACATACACAGTTCACTGTGGAAACAGTGACAGGTTTACATCAAATTCCTCACCATCTTTTAAAGAATTATCTCACAAAAGTAAACAAACAAAGGCAGATTTTGTCTGCAATGTTTCAAACAGTTTGCTTCACGACGAATAAGTTACTAGCTGAGTATGAAAGTCAAATGCAATCATCACTGCCCGCAGTGAAAAATCCTCGAAAACAAATAAATAACGTCACAGAGCTGCTTTTGTTTTCTGCATTTTAATCTTGTTAGAGCAACAGTCCCTCCTCTAAGGTTTGGTTTCATAGTGATGCTCTTTGTCATGAATGTGAATGAATGTGTGTCGTTTCAAACTGAACCTCCAACAGAGAGAGTATAAATCCACATTTAGACAAATGATTATTTAGCATTTAGCATTGGTGGCTAACTCAGGCATTCGGTGTATGTCACATGACTGCAGCTGCTCCACAGTTCGTGGCTGCTGGTGGCTTTTAGATAAGACTTTTAACAGAAACAAAATGCATGACTTGAGAGGAAGAGGGACTGAGTAGAATAAAAGAAGAAGATTTTGCATTTGTTTATGTATTATGTCTGTGTGTATTGCAAGTCTCACCACTCCTGGTAGCTTTATTTCTGCAATCAGGTACTCTGGGTCACCAGCTGGGGGCTCCACAAAGAAAGTGAACTCTGGTCTGGGGGGGAGAAAGTTCTTCAGGTTATGTAGGGACAGTCGAGGAAAAGAAAACAATAAGACTGCTGTGTAAACATGCAGAGAAAAAGAGGTGTACCTCCTGGTTGGAGCAGTGGAGCTCTCCCTGTATGACAAGGAACACGTCATCACACTCAAACTCACGTTTGCAACTCACTGGAAAACAACCTGTCTTCTAAATTTAAGAAATGTACTGTACACATTTCAGTTTTAATGATCACACTTAATAAAACTGACACAATAGTGATAAAAATAATCAATAATAAGGAGAACTCAAGAAAACGACATCTACAGTAGTAGCAACTTAAAAGTTCCCGTGGAACGGTAATGGTCATTGGTGGAGTTGTGAACTGTTAAATGACTCAAAATAAAACCCGGCTATTTGTGTGTCCCGCTTAGTCTCAACAAGGACTTTCTGAAGGGAAAGAGACACCATTGTTTTCATATTCAAGAAGTTAACTGTGTCTTTGTGGCCAAACTCAAAGATTTCACTGGTTGTTGTTCTGGTTTCCTGTGTAACTTGACAGGAACCCTGTGACAGGCTTCATATGTTAAATATGTTTATGCAGTCAGAGAGACAGTCAGGGCGACATACTGAGGCTTCAGCTCTTGAATCACCGGCCTGCTCTTTGTCCGGATGTTCTGCTCGCTAACAGAACCCAAAAACTTCCGGTTCTTCAGCACCTTCCAGTCTGCAGAGACACAAAGAACAAAAACAAATTTCAATGATGGCCACCAAGACCAAAAGAAAAGTTAAAGACATGAAACACACTAACCTCTGCTTAGCTCCAGACTGTATTTGTTCTCTAAACCCTCTAAAGACACCAGAATAACAAACTGCTGGAACAAGGGATCCTTCTGTGAAACACAAATACATTTCACATTGTTAGAAATCAGGGGCCTTATGTACAAAGCTTGCGTACGCACAAAAAAGTGGCGTACATCCTTTCCCACGCTCACGTTCAAATGTATCAAACGTGAAATGATCGTAGAAATGTGCGTGCCCCACGCCAACTTCATAGCTGTCGTACGCACATTTCTACAGCTATTGTTCCTTTGGCGACACTTAGAGGTGACGCTGGGAAACTGTTACTGTGAAAACAAGTAGTCATTAGAGTGACTTGCACATCAGAGACACACTTATGAACAATTAACACACCCATATGTTTGCAATTATATGGGTGAATATAAAAGCATGCACAATGTGATGAAGAAAATTATATTAACAAAGACAGCGCTAGCGTTGTTAGAGGACCTTGCAAATGGTGCAATCTGACGTGAGCGAATATTTAGGGAACGCGAGGATTTACTTGCAAACCATGATAATTGGCTGGATCGGATAATTGGATAACGTGATGAACAAAGGAAAGAAAATAAATTTCACAGAGTCTAAGCTAAAGATTCTAGTGAATGAAGTGGAGATTCTGTTTGGTTCCCTGTCAACAGGGATACTGTAAATATGACCAAAAAAAGACGTGAGTGGGAGTGTGTGTGTGAGGCTGTAAATGCTGTGGGATCCGAGCAGCGCACACACAGGTGTGGAGCCGCGGCTGACATTTTACACCCGCTTTGACTGACAAGAATACTGAACACAGGGAGACAATCAGGGGCTTGTTAGAAAGCTCTGTAGCTCTAATTTCACTAGCAGAAAATAAAGAAAACCAAAAACATGATATTTGAATGCGCACATGCCCAAATGTGCGTTGGCACACTGGCACGGTGCGCGATGGGTGGCTTCTGGGTAAGTAAAGAGTTTATTCGTTTAATTGTCCCGTATGTACACCAGCGTTACATACAGGACAATTAAACAAATAAACTATTTACTCACCCAGAAGCCACCCATCGCGCACCGTGCCGGCCTCCAGCCTGTTCCCAATCATGCTGTTAGTCATAATGAAAGAGGTGTGCGTTGAATCAGGCCACCTTGCCACGATGTTAGTTAGCTGCATTTGCGCATCACATATGGTTTAAACATTGATGGAATGAAAATGTTTCCTACTTAGATAAACAAATTCATCCTGTGATGGCCCTTTTATAGCAATGTGTGTGCAGTCAATAGCTCTGATTACATTAGGGCTCTCGCTGCAAAATGCACTTTAATGTTTGCCTGTTGAACAGCATTGTACGGGAATCTGATGTACCAGGAAGACATTTGGATGATTCCATACCACACAGCTGGCATGGCTCGGCTCAGGGTTGACTGGCACACTCCTGACTGATCGGCCAGCTCCCGCTGGAATGCCCGTTGCCAGGAACCCCAGCGTAGTCAGGCAGCCGGCCCGCCGGCCCCCGTCGCGCTCTCGGGCCGGCCGCAGCTCTGCGCACAGCTCCAGTAACACTGGCCTTGGTAACCGAAATCGTCTTATGAGCCCATTATCATGGTTTGCAAGTAAATCCTCGCGTTCCTTAAAACACGTCGGATTGCACCATTTGCAAGGTCCTCTATCAACGTCTTTGTTAATACCATTTTCTTCATCACATTGCGCATGCTTTTATATCCACCTATACAATTGCAAACATGTGGGTGTGTTAATTGTTCATAAGTGTGTCTCTGATGTGCACATCACTCTGATTGTTTTCACATTAACAGTTTCCCAGCGTCACCTCCAAGTGTCACCAAAGGAACAATAGCTGTAAAAAAGTGTGTACGACAGCTATGAAATTGGCATGGGGCATGAACATTACATTACATTACATTACATTACATTGCATTTAGCAGACGCTTTTATCCAAAGCGACTTACAGAGGAGGACATAAGCTGAAAAGGTGTAAAGGAGCACAGAGTAGTTTGTTAGTTTTGTTAGGCAGGGAAGCATTCTCGAAACAGAAAGGTTTTTAGAAGTTTTTTAAAGGTAGAAAGGGATGTTGCAGTTCTTGTAGCCGTTGGTAGGTCATTCCACCATTTGGGGACGACCACAGAGAAGAGTTTAGAGTGACCTCGCTTTGCGAGAGGCGAGGGTATAACTAGACGGTTTGTATGAGCTGAGCGTAACGCCCTGGTCGGGACGTGAGCCTTGATTAAGACGCTGAGATAGGCAGGGGCAGATCCTGTGATGGTTTTGTAGGCTAGCGTCAGAGCTTTGTGTTTAACTCTGGCAGCTACAGGCAGCCAGTGCAGGTCGCTGAAGAGGGGGGTGACATGTGACCTTTTAGGTTGATTGAAAACCAGTCGCGCTGCGGCATTCTGGACCATTTGTAAAGGTTTGATCGCGCAAGCAGGTAGGCCAGCCAAGAGCGAGTTGCAGTAATCAAGGCGGGAGATGACTGTAGCCTGAATCAGGAGCTGAGCGGCATATTGGGTCAGGTACGGTCTGATTTTTCTAATATTGTACAGAGCATAGCGACATGACCTTGCTACGGAGGAAATGTGCTCAGAGAGAGAAAGACGATCATCTAGTAGCACGCCCAGGTTTTTTGCAGCATGCTTAAGGGTGATAGTGATGGTGCCAATTTTCAGGTTGAAGTCATGGCAGAGTGACTCATGGGCAGGGATGACCAGGAGTTCGGTTTTTGACAGATTAAGCTGGAGATGGTGGTCTTTCATCCAGGTTGACAGATCAGAGAGACAGGCGGAGATGCGTGCGGAGACCGTGGTGTCGTCCGGCTGGAACGACAGGTATAACTGTGTGTCGTCGGTGTAGCAGTGGTAGGAGAAGCCGTGTGAGCGGATAACATGGGACAGCGAGGTGGTGTAGATGGCAAACAGGAGGGGACCCAGCACCGACCCCTGCGGCACCCCCGTGGAGAGGGTATGAGTCGATGACAGACGACCTTGCCAAGACACATTAAAGGAGCGTCCAGCCAGGTAGGACTCGAGCCAAGAGTGGGCAGAGCCTGTAATGCCCATGTTAGCGAGTGTGATTAAGAGTATGTCGTGATTGACTGTATCGAAGGCAGCCGATAAGTCAAGAAGGATGAGTACAGATGATTGCCCTCGTGCTCTGGCTGTTTTTAGGGCTTCTGTGACAGATAGTAGAGCTGTCTCAGTGGAGTGGCCACTTCTGAAACCCGATTGTTTTGGGTCAAGTAGGTAGTGATGGGTGAGGAAGTCAGTGATTTGTTTAGATACCGCCCTCTCAATGGTTTTCGAGAGGAAGGGGAGCAGTGACACCGGCCGATAGTTTTCAACCAGGGCGTGGTTAAGCGTAGACTTTTTCAGTAATGGCGTAACTCTGGCTTGTTTGAAGGCTGCTGGAAATACGCCCAAGGACAATGAGGCATTAATCACGGATGTGATCGGTGGGACTACCGTAGGAGCGATATCTTGTAGGAGTTTAGAGGGGATGGGATCCAGCGGGCAGGTGGTGGGTCGGTTGTTAATGATCAGTTTGGAAACCTCGTCTTCCGAGAGAGGGGTGAATGTAGAGAGAGTTGCGCTGTTGTCTCGGGGGGGTAGCAGGTTTTGACCGGGGGGATCACAAAATTGTTTGCTGATAATTGCCACCTTGTCTGTGAAGAAGGAGGCAAAGCTGTCGGCAGTGAGGTTGGTGGCAGGTGGGGGTGGGGGAGGATTGAGCAGCGATTTGAAGGCGGAGAAGAGTTTCCGTGAGTCAGTTGTGCTGCTGATTTTCTTGTTGTAATATTCCATTTTTGCAGTCGTGACAGATGAAGAGAATGAGGCTAGGAGAGATTGGAAGGTTTCCAGGTCCACAGGGTTTTTGGTTTTGTGCCATTTCCGTTCTGCAGCTCTGAGTGCTGTACGTGACGAGCGGATGGCATCAGTCAACCATGGGCGGGGCTGGGTGGAGCGTGCTGGTTTGCTAGAAAGAGAACATAGGGTATCTAGGCATGCGGTTAGTGTGGAACTGAGAGATTCTGTGGCTGCATTGACATCTAGCGGAGAGAAACTGTTGGGAGGGGGAAGGGCAGTAGCGACGACTGAGGCGAAGTGGGTGCCAGACAAGTTGTGGAGATTGCGTCGAGAGGTGGTCATGAGTTGAGGGGTGGTAGGTAGTTCTGGGAGGGAAACCGTGAAGTGGATGAAGAAGTGGTCCGAGGTATGTAATGGTGTGACCATTATGTCATCGGTTTTACATTTCTACGATCATTTCACGTTTGATACATTAGAACGTGAGCGTGGGAAAGGACGTACGCCCCTTTTCTGTGTGTACGCATGCTTTGTACATGAGGTCCCAGGTCATTTTCAAGTAGTAATTCCTAATTTTTTAATTCAGAAACGTCTCTATAAAGATCTACTGTTAGATCTAGGAGGCTCCATTTACAGAATATGGCAGAAATGAAATATAATGTGCATAACTTTGCTTTCATTTGTATATAATACCCTTAAAATAAGAATCATTGTGTTTTTGTAACTTTAGAACCAGCCTTTTATATTCACAGAGGCGCTGGCCTTCTTAACATTTTTCATGTCAGATTTTCTTCTTCATACTAGAAGGGAAAGGGTGAAGCAAGAAGGTTGTAATCACAACTTAAATAGATGTCGCTAAATTTCACACACAGCTGGAAATGGAAGCACAAATTAACATGATACTGTATTCGCAATAGAATAATATTATATTTTAAAACTGACGATAAAATTGCAGTAGTATAGTCTTCAGACCGTCTTTATACACGTAGTGAGTACACACGTCCATGATTAGTTATGAGCTGACATGACAGCAACATAGTAAGAGGAGGTGAAATGAAGGGTTCATAAACACTGTAATCATAGTGTTCCTTTCCACCACAAGATTCGACAACAGGTAACAATAAATCATCTTAATTAATAAAACCGCCTCCAGTGTGAACTGTTCAGAGCTGAACAGGATTGGTCTATGCTGCTCTATTTTAGCGTCCACCATAATGGTGATATTCACGTTTTTCTGAGGTGGTAAAGCGTTTGAGAAACACTGACTCACGTAGACAAAAGCAGACCTTTTATTTCTAGAAGAAGCAACTGTTTGAACGATAATTATTGCTGCCAGATTATATCAGTAGCTAGCTCGCCGAAAAAACGTCATCTCATGAGTTGGTTGAAATCTCTGCAAAGCTGCATGTCTCACGCAAAATGTGTCATCTTCAGCAGTTGATGATGCATGTAGATTAATACTAATACTATTATATCTAATATTATAAGTATCACTCTAACATGACATTAATACATTGTTGCATAGATGAATAAAAAAGACACATACACACCTGGCACCTTTGGAAGAACTCTTGGTTGATGACCACATCATACGCTGTGCAACCTTGAGAGCCTTAAATAGAGAGTAAGATATAATAAAAATAAAAATACTTTGTAAATGCTGTGTGTCCATTCAGGACAGATTGAGACAATACATCAACAACAAATATTCTAAGGTATTCTAAACCTGAACGAGGACGAAGATCTTAATGTGACTATTTAACATTTTCTGTTTTTAAACTGGACACATAAAATCTCATTAAAGGACTTGGTAATGAGATCAACCTTCTATGTAGCACCTTCATAAAGTAAAATAAAATATTTTTCATAGTAACCCCCCAGGCCCACTGTGTGGAAGTACAGGAAGATCAAGGGAAGTTTGCGTGACACGATCTTTCCACAGCCGCGGGGGGAGCAACGAAATTATTCTTGCTCTCTGCTGCTGCTGGAAATGTCTTCAGATCTGCAGACTATGTTAGCCTGCCGAGGAGTACAATGACCTGGTTGATGTGTTTTGTTTGTCCACTACAAGTTTATACACTTGTAGTGGACTGTAGAAATGAACCCTGCTGGAGCTCAGCTTGACTCATGAAGCTTTTAGGATATGATTTATTGTCTGTTGCTTAAGTCTGTTCCTGCACACTTGAATGGACACAATGTTGCAATGAATAACATTGGAATAAAGAATTGTATCAGTTCAGTTTACTAGACCTCATAGCGTGCTGTGTCATCAGTTACTGGAGGCAGAAATATCATAACGCTGATATCTTAGCTTATCTTTTTACTAGCAGGTTATCCCTAATCTCACTGTACATCATGAGACATTGCATCACAACACATGCAAATGCCGTTCTCCCAGAGTAAGAGCTCGTATGGAGGACTGTCACACTATGGACCACCATTTTACCGGTGAGTGGGTTGAAGTGGAAGTCGGACTCATTTAACTTTTGATTGTTAATTTATTTTTGTCTTTCAGATAAGGCTGTTTGGATTGTGTATGAGAATGTTTATTTAGACAAGCCTGCCCAAAAAAAGAGCATGTAGGGGGTTTCCCACATACTGTTGTCGATTTCTATGTGTGGCTCGCCGAGGCTCATGGGAACCCTGTAGCCGCTGGGATCTTCTGATTGGAGGAGCTCCACGAGCTCCTCTCTGGAAAGCTCTGGTGGAGGTGGGACTAAGTTGGACTGACAGATATTGATGAAGATCTTTTGCTTGCTTGGCTCTGAGAGAGTCTTCACACAGATGCCTGGGGGTGGGGGAAGTGGGGTGGAAGAGAAAGAGAGAACACTAAAATACTGATGTGAACAAACTGGCACTGTCTTCCAAATTTGAACATTTCATTAATCTGTATTGTGGAGCTACGTACCAGGCTGTGGTCGGATTAGTTTGGAGTCTGGATTTTCAGACTGCATCTTTCCCATTGTCTAAACAGAACACATTCAAATGGATAAACAGTGTACAAGTTACTTAAAAAAGAGACTGTGTGTTTATCTGAATGCTTACTTTGGAATGCTGACCCTGTTCCCAGTTTGGAAGGCTAGTCCCACCAAATTGTTGGCAGTTAATCAAAAACAACTTCTGCAACATTTGTCAGATCTTCTTGATCCCTCTGTCCCTATCCAGCTTAATAGTATGATGTTACTCTGTTTGATGGCCTGTACTGGTTGATGTGTATACTCATTATAAAACTACTTAAAAGACAAGCCAGTTTTTGAATACTGAACGTTTATTTCTCACCTTCCACACTATTTATGTTTACTACTCTGTTCCTCAGCACTGCAAGTATCTGGAAAATTAGGAGACTTTGCTGCCTTTCCTAACCACTTTTCCTTGACCTTGATGGAAAACATCATGAGGTCACGGAAAGATGTGAAGGATAATTCATAAAGACGACCATAGAGCTCAGAGAATCCGACTGCACTTACACTAGACTACGTCATGATGTGATGGAGGATCTGATCTGTGGTAAAAGTACAAAACTACAGACAATGGACTACAAAGCAAGCATTGTGTGCTCTTATGCATTCATCTGTCAAATTGTGAATGTTTTCTCACACTCACCCTGCTCTCTACTCACATATTTAGATATCATAGTTATGGTAAAAGATGGATGATTATAAATCAACTTCCATGATGGTTTGCAAGGACGCTGGACGTCACAGTTGAGAATTTGACCATCACACTGAATGATGTGATATTCATGTTTTACATTCATTTGAATGGTTAGGAGAACTAAAAAGCTTTTCTAGTTAGTCACAACAGAGAAAGTTTTTCATATCAGCTGGTCACTTGTTCTGCTGCAGTCTGCATCACACTGTTTGTCTGGTTGTGAATGACTAAACGGTGCAGCCATTTTTAGTTGCTGCTGCAAGAATTTGTGGGGCGGCATTATCTCAATTCCCTTTGTAAAGGATGGTCCAGTGTATCAATGCTGAAGGAGATAAGAAAGGATTCATGCTAGTAACATGTTGCCTCTTAACCTCAGTCATCGTGAGATGCTCCACCAGCTGTTCTCTGTAAGAATTTAAAAACTTTTCCAGTCTTGTTTCCACTGTCCAACATCAGATGTGTTGATGGCATCAAATCCTCAGCCAGTTTTGCTGCACCCTTTTATTTTATTTTCTGTGTTTGCAGTGGTTGCTGAGCAGCAAAAGTTGCGTTGTCTCATTTTCACTCAGTTAACAACAAAGCAATGTTACCTGTAAGAGCAGCTGTTGATAGAGCTCCTCTTGCTGCTGTAACTCCAGCTCGGAGTTGAGAAGTGAGGAGTCGGTCGTCATGGCTATGAGCAGAAATTGTGCAATGTCAATTCATCTTTCAGAGCAGGGGTGTCAAACTCATTTTGGTCCAGGGGCCGCATACAACTATATATGAGCTCAAGGGGGCTTTTGTATTTAAATAATTTTTCTTCAATAAAATAAAAAGTAACAACCCAAGGCTCAATGTTTGTCATATCTCACAGCAGAGCTCATAGCAGAGCAAGCAGATGAAATGGAAGGCATGAGCTTGGATTATTTTAACAATATAGCTTTGAACAATAAAAACAAATTATGTAAGAAATGTTTCAGGTTACATTAATGACAGAAATCAAAGCCAAGTTAGACCTCCAGTCTCCCCAAAATAATAAAAAAGTAAAGTAAAAAACACCGGTTGTAGTACGACCACGAGGAGACTGTTGATGTGTGGAGTGATTTTGGAGTCATAATAATGCTTAACAGTGGAGTTTTTATTTTTGTTTGCAGCGTCTCTCTTGGAAGTGAAATTTGCGTACCAGCTCGGAGGACAGCTCGTTCTTTTACAAAACAGGTTTTTGGTTCTTGTGGCTCATAGTATACGCTATTAGGATGTGAAAGAGGCATCATTTGTGTTTGAACAAGGATTCGCCTCTTACTTATTGATCCGAATCTGTGAATATCTTTCCAACTTTACCGAACTTGCCGACTCTCTTAGTGGCGTTTAAGATTGTATTCCTTTAGCACAGCCACTTGCTGCATGCACACCAAACACATAGGTTTCCCATTCATCTCCGTGAAAAAATACAAATTAGTCCATTTTTCCTGAAAGATCCCACACTCAGTGTCCACCTTTCCTTTTTCGACAGCGACATTTTTCCAACGAGGGTGTCAAGATTAAAACAAAGTGTCCGCTACCTGCTCTCAGAGAACCAAGCCTTCATGAGCGCCTTCTAGTGAGCCGCGGCTACACATGTGGTGTTAAGCTAACCGGCGCGCACAGAAGCGCCGCATGGCGCAACGGTGCGTCACAATATTATAAAAAAAAAATTAATAAAATTATATTTTATTAAAAATGGGCCGCGGGCCGGATGGAAAAGCTAGGCGGGCCGGATGTGACCCACGGGCCGCATCTTTGACACCCCTGTTTCAGAGAGTTTCAACAACACAACATTTTACGGCAGTACTGTGTCAGAGCTGCACCATGCTCAGTCTAAATTAAAGGCTCAACAATTACAAAGTGGCTTTTTCTGTCTGTACGTCTGTCAGGTGTAATGGAAGCTTAAGCTCCGCTATTTCATCTGGGGAGGAGGTGAGGCGTGAGGTTTACTCTGGCCTTTCATAACTGACACACACACACACACACACACACACACACACACACACACACACACACACACACACACACACACACACACACATCAACCTTGTTTCGCTCATATGGCCCTTGTGAAGGTTCAGTGCCTTCAAGCTAGCAACTTGCGTTAGCTGCAGTCTGGGGACGGAGACTGCTCTCCAGCACTTTGAATTCCATCTGCGGCATCAAATCTTTCACATCGTACCTTTAAGGTTCATGTCTTTGGACTGTGGGAGGAAGCCAGAGGACCCGG
The DNA here is from genome assembly GCA_004119915.2 of Collichthys lucidus. Taxonomy (NCBI): domain Eukaryota; kingdom Metazoa; phylum Chordata; class Actinopteri; family Sciaenidae; genus Collichthys; species Collichthys lucidus. The sequence continues at coordinate 26,190,052 of CM014100.1, forward strand.
AGAAAACCCACACACAGAAAGGCCCCTGCTGAGGTTCGACCAGGAACCCACTTGCTGTGAGGTGACAGACACTGGTAGCACCACTAACGTAACATAATATAGCAAATACACAGCAAGTTCTGCTGCTGATACTGCTGTCATATTTACTAATAACCCACAACCAATAGATTTATTCACAGCGGCACCGACATTAACTGGTAGGGTCGACCAGGTGTTACTAATACTAGTAATTTAGTGAGCAGTTAGTGCAGCAGCACCCTGACATCTGTTCGACACCTGCGGTTTCATGTCAAACTGGCTGCTGTGAAAAGAAAGCTCTATTTAAGGGCACTTGTATGTATTAAGGACACAAGAGCTTCTCCTTAACACTTAAAGTCACATTAATGGCGTGTCTGATATATTAACCGTAGCCCCCGGTCGGCTAGCTCCACGGCCTGATATTTGGAGTAAGGTTACAAACACAGGCAGGAGTGGGCTCTCTTTCATAACCTCATAACAATGCCAGAAACGTAGTTAGCCCCTGGTTACAGCGCGAGGAAAGTCTCGTTGTCCTGGTTACGTGTCTCGTTTAGGGAGCCCGTGCTCTTACTTGTTAGCATAACTTTAGCTTCCCAGCAGTGCGTGCTAGCCGGCAGGCTCCGCTCTTTGCTTTCTATATGAAATACTGTCACTGCTTCTCTCTGCGGTGTTCGCTGTGCCCCTTCGATCAAACGCACCGACATAAAAACGGTGTTTACCTCTCCACTTGTAGTCTCGTACCGGCTAACTTGCTGTGTCTAGGTGTTCAACGCAACACGACAACAACAATACTTCCGGTATAGAGTCCTTCAGAATAAAAGCCTCGTGTGTGATAATAGTTTCGAGCCTCCTTTATGAGGTCTACTATACACAGAACACTGAGCACATTTTTAAACATTAAAAATAAGAATAAAAACAATAAAACGTGAGGGGAGAGGCAAAATCTATTTGTTAAAAATACGTTTGGGGGCTGTATCACAATAAGATGGTTGAAATTAGAACCACCAACATAATAATATATATTAATAATAATAATACCTGTCTGGTCTTCATCCATAATGTCACCGATAAAGTATTCATATCTTTTGGCGATAATTGAAGTATATAATTTACAATCAATGTTTAGTAGTGATATGGGTCTGTAATCTGAACAAGTCTCACTGTTGCTTTTCTTGAGGATCACTGTTATTACTGCTTCTTTCCAGGAAGGGGGCATTTCACCATATTCGAGTGTATAATTGAATGATTTTTCAAGGAGAGGTATAAGCTGTACATTAAATGTTTTGTACCACTCATGGAAAACCATCACCGCCTGGAGATTTGTTTGATTTTAGTTTATTTATTGCTTTCTCAATCTCTGCTTTTGTGATGGGTGAGGTTAAACGATCATTTAGATTTTTTCCAATTAGAATAGAATAGAATAGAATAGATCTTTATTGTCATTGTCACAGGTACAACGAGATAGTGACCAGTGGGGGTTAAAATAACTAGAATAAATAAGAATAAAAATACCTGAGACATTAAAAATGTACTAAAATAAATAAAATTAACATATGCTAAAATCTAAAATAAATACTAAAAATGCTGAGAGGAGCATACACTTCTAACATAAAACATTAAAAAACATTGTGCACATCATTTTTTAGCAGCGTTCACCGTGGCTATTGCAGTCGGATAAAAACTGTGTTTGAGTCTGTTTGTTCTGGCACCAATTGCTCTGTATCTTCTTCCTGAAGGCAGCATTTTAAACAGCGGGTGACCAGGGTGTGAAGTGTCCTTTATGATGTTGTAGGCTTTTTTAAGACAAAAGGATCTATGTAGGTCTTCCAGTGCTGGGAGAGGGCAGCCGACAGTCCTTTGGGCGGTGTTGATGACCCTCTGGAGCGTTTTTCTCTGAGCCACTGTACTGCTGGTGTACCAGATGCATACGCAGTAGGTAAGTATGCTTCCAATTGAGGCACGGTAGAAGGACACCAGCAGTCTTTGTGTGATGTTATTTCTCCTGAGTATTCTCGGGAAGTACAGTCTCTGCTGGGCCTTCTTTAGTAGCTCAGAGGTGTTCGCGCTCCAGGAAAGACTGTCTTGTATGTGGACTCCCAGGTAGCAGAAGTCTGCCACCCTCTCCACACTGTCCCCGTTGATGAGCAGCGGTGGGACAACGGTCTTCTTCCTCCTGTAGTCTATTATGAGTTCTTTTGTTTTTGTCGTATTGAGAAGAAGGTTGTTTGCTGTGCTCCAAGCCAACAGCCGCTCCACCTCTTCTCTATATGCGGACTCATCCCCCCCGGATATGAGCCCCACCACTGTGGTGTCGTCTGCAAACTTCACAATGGTGTTGCTGTGATGGACAGGGGTGCAATCATGTGTGTAGAGGGAGTAAAGTAGGGGACTCAACACACAGCCCTGGGGAGAGCCAGTGCTGAGGCTAAGGGCCGTTGATGTATGCTGACCCATTCTGACTCTCTGTCTGCGTCCTGAGAGGAAGCTGCTGATCCACCTGCATGTGGTCTCAGGGAGCCCGAGGTCCTTCAGCTTGACCGCCAGCTTGTGTGGCAGGATGGTGTTCGATGCCGAGCTGTAGTCCACGAAGAGCATCCGCACGTAGCTCCCCTGCTGCTCCAGGTGTGAAAGTGCAGCATGGAGTGCTGTTGCCACTGCGTCTCCTGTGGATTTGTTCGCTCTGTAGGCAAACTGGTTGGAGTCATGGGTGGAGGGCAGGGCTGCTGTGATGTGACTGCGAACCAGTTTCTCGAAGCACTTCATGACCACTGGAGTGAGTGCCACTGGTCTGTAGTCGTTGAGGCTGGTGATGTGTGGCTTTTTAGGCAGGGGGACTATGGTGGAGGATTTCAGGCAGGGTGGAACAGAGGACTGGGCCAGGGATCGGTTGAAGATCCTCGTGAACACTCCAGCCAGCTGGTCTGCACACTCCCTCAGCACCCGTCCTGGGACGCCATCCGAACCAGCCGCCTTCCTTGGATTCACTGCCCGCAGGGTGCGTCTCACCTCCTGTTCCACAAGAGTGAGGGTTGTGCTGCTGTGAGCTGTGTGGTGTGGTTGTGGTACATCTGGTGCTGTGACCTCGAACCGAGCAAAGAAGACGTTCAGCTCCTCTGCCAACGCAAGGTCACCTTCGGCAGCTCCACGGTTGGTCTTGTAGTTGGTGAGCTGCTGGACGCCCCGCCACACCTGCCGGCTGTTGTTACTGTCAAGGTGGTTCTCGATCCTCCTCCTGTAGTCTGCTTTGGCCTCTTTGATGCCTCTCTTCAGGTTGGCTCGGGCTGTGCTGTAGAGGTCCCGGTTGCCAGACCTGAAGGCCGTGTTTCTTTCCCTCAGTAGCTTCTTGACCTCCCGGGTCATCCAGGGCTTCTGGTTGGGGTAGACCCGGCTGTGTTTTACCACTGTGACAGTGTCTATGCAGTTCTTGATATAGCACAGTACACTGTCCGTGAACAATTCCAGGTCCTGATGTTCAAAAACCTCCCAGTTGGTCGTAGCAAAGCAGTCCTGTAGCTGCTGGGAGGACCCCTCTGGCCATATTGTAACAGTCTTAGTAATGTTGGGGGCAGTTTTCTTAAGGGGGGCATATGCAGGGATTAAAAGCAAGGACAGATGGTCGGACTGGCCCAGGTTTGGTAGTGGCCTGGCCCTGTAGCCCCGTTTGATGTTCGAGTACACCTTGTCCAGAGTGTTGTCTCCCCTAGTAGCACACTTAACATGCTGGTGGAAACTGGGGAGTGCTGCTTTTAAATCTGCATGATTGTAATCCCCTGCTAGAATCAGCACAGCGTCCGGGTACATGCTCTGCTTGTTGCTAATGTTTGTATGCAAAAGTCCGATAGCTGAGTTAGCATTAGCATCCGGTGGGATATACACAGCTGTTGTCAGGACTACAGTGAACTCTCTCAGAAGGTAAATGGGCCTGCATTTAACAGTCAGGTATTCTACGTCTGGTGAACAGTGACTCTCCATGATCACCGTGTCGGTATACCAGCTGTTGTTCACGTACACACAGAGCCCCCCTCCTCTGGTCTTACCGGAGTTCACTGTTCGATCATGTCGCTGTGTAGTGTAGCCGGCTAGCTCAATAGCAGAGTCCGGGATGGTATTTTGGAGCCAGGTCTCAGTGATGACCAGAATGCATGCATCCTTGACGTAGTTGTTCACAGTGATGGGAATAACGGCGTTGAAATAAACGCCGTTACTAACGGCGTTACTTTTTTCAGTAACGGGTAATCTAACGAGTTACTTCATCTATCATTGTAACGCCGTTACCGGTACCAACACACCGTTACCTCGCGTTACTGAACCAACCTACTTGTTTAGAAACTGGCACCTCACTCAACTCGCATACAGGAATGCCTTTTTTTCTCCCTTTGGTAAGGGCGGGATACGTAATGACGACTGGCTAAAGCAGAGATTTCATGTTGAGCCAACCAGAGACACCCGGTGGGCGGGTATACACACAAACCAACACACGGTCGTGATAACGAAGGGAGATTTATTGCACGCGCGCGCACACACACACACGCACACACACACACACACAGCATGTCAGATGAGATGGCGAGTCCCGAGGCTGAGTCTAAGACAGCGTTTTCACGGTGGAAGTATAGGCAGTATTTTAACCTCGTCGAGGTAAAAGGTAAAAATGTACATGTTACATGCACACTGTGTCTAAGACCAAAGACTTTGTCCACGTCAAATGTAAGCAACTCGAATTTAATGAAGCATCTCTCGACTGCACACGCGTCTGTTAAGCTAGTGGCCACCGGCATGCCCCACGATAAAGGCAAGCTAGCTAACAAGGAAGGCTGGATTTTTCTGCTTCAGCTTCTACCCCAAAACTTACCACACAGCAAGAACTCAATAAAATTATAGGGAGGTATGTGGTTGAAAACATGCTGCCATTGAAAGTTTGTTTTAATTTGCAGCATGTCAAGTGTAAAACATGTCATATTGTTTAACTGCTTACATTTGTAAGTAAAGAAAATGCTTGAAGTTCAGTTGTAATTGCGTTGAGGTGCAATACATTAAAACCTGTATGGGTATCTGTTGTTTGCTTTACTCCAAATTATTTGGCATTTTTTAACTTAAAAAAAGTAACGCATTAGTTACTTTCCTGGGTAACTAGTTACTTTTATAGTGTAGTAACTCAGTTACTAACTCAGTTACTTTTTGGGGTAAGTAACTAGTAACTGTAACTAATTACTTTTTCAAAGTAATGTGTCCAACACTGGTTGTTCATCACAGTCTGTAGCCTCAGCTCATCCATCTTGTTCGCCAGAGATCTGGTGTTCGAGAGGTATATGCTGGGGAGCGGTGGTCTCAGTGGCCGCCTCCGTAGCCTAGTTAGCGGGCCGGCCCTGCAGCCACGCTTCTGCTTCCTCTCTCTACGCCGCCTCCGCCTCCTCCCCCGCGGGATGGTGATCCACGGAGAGCCGGGACTCCTCACTATTTCCGCCGGGATACTGTGCAAGCGGGGAAACTCGCTGGTTACACTCCCCCCCTGGCCGATTCCGATATGCAGTAGTTTGTGTCGGCTGTAGATGTTATCCGCCCGACACGATGGTAACAAAACAAGACATAACAAGTACAAAAACAACAAAACGCGCCACTGACTAGTAAGACACTGAGCCGCTGCAACTGCGTGCGCCGCCATCTTGAAAAGTCCAGTTTCTCAAGGAAAGCTTTTATTTGGCCAATGTCAGCAGAGGGAGGCTGGCTGTACAAGTCTCTTAAATAGCTCATAAACTGAGTTCCAATGTCTTTGGGGTCATGTATTATTTGGTTCGTATTTGAATCACTTATCTTGTGTATTGTCTGATCTGCTTGCTGTTTTTTTAATTCTTTTTGCCAGTAACTTGGTTGCCCTTGGTCCAACTTCATAATAGGACTGTTTTAAAAATCTAGTCTTCTTCATTTTCATTTTGATAGTTTATGATGTCTTTTTTTAGTTCCTCCACACTTGTCTAGTTATTTAATATTCCCACATTTAGCCTCCATAACGTATTTTTCTCCTGCCTTTCCAAGTTGACTTCGAGATGAATCACACAGTGATTAGATACATCTGCTTCTTGAATTTCACACTTCTTTACCCTATATACATCATTCTTATTCATAAAGAAGTAATCGAGCATAGCTGTTGTTAGGGGGTGAGTAGTGTGTATAGTCTCTTTTAGAAGGATGTAACTCTCTCCATGTATCAACTATCCCAAAAGTGTTCTCTTGACCATTCTCGTAACATGGTTGATGTGTTTATTCTTGTTTGTCGTGTCTAGATTACTATTCATCACAATATTAAAGTCACCCCCACATAAAAATACTCCATCCATTTCTGAAATCACAATATCAAATAGGGTTTTAAAGAATTGCTTTGCACTATAAGGTGGAGCATATACATTAACCAGTGTAACCATTTTATTTTCCAGTTTTCCTTTCACAATAATAAATCTCCCTTCGTTATCACTAATTTTTCTGATACATTCAAATTTCACCCAGTTGGGGATAAATATGATCACACCTCTTCTACATCCATGGCGGAGTGTACTATAAAATGAGTTGGTGTAGCCAAACCTCTTAAGGTTTTCACTTTCCAGACTGGACAGGTGCGTTTCTTGTAGAAAGATAATCTGTGATTTATCCTTCTTTAATTTGGTCATTATCTTCTGACGTTTCACCGGATTATTTAGACCATTAATATTCAATGACAGTATTTTAGTATTATATTCTATCATATATCATTTCTAATGAGTTTGTGCAGCAATCCAACCCTGAACATAAAAAACATAACCAAAGAACAACATTTGAACATTGAACAGTGTGACTTCCAAAAGAGAGATGTACTTATCCATCCCTTGGGGTCCCTGTTGGTGGGAGGAGGGTTTAGTGCCTCACTGTGGTAGGGGCCCTCCCTAGTTGTGAGAAAAGACTCACAGATACTAGATGTGTCCAACACTTAGTGCTAGCTACAAAACTCTCCCTCTGTCGGTTTTTACTGATCTATAAAATTAAGTCATGAGTCATTATGATCTGAGCCCAGATTTGTATGTATTAGACTAACATTCTATAATACAAAAGTAATTATACTTTTAAGTGAAAAAATATAATGATGTTTGGGTTCACAGGGCGACGTAACCTGTATCTTTTCATCCATTTCAGTTTGTCTGTGTCTTGTCTGAACTCTGTCAGCCTCTCCCTTGCATGCTGAGCTGCGCTGTCTGAAGTGCAGGTGGTGCGTTTCCATGGCATCGCTGAGTTCAGTTGCTCCTCCGCGGCCGCGGCGGTGTTTGCTTTAGTCATCACCTTCACCCTGATTCCGCGTCGGTTCACGTCCTGTGCTGCCTCCCCGCTGTGCTGTATATCACCAGTGCCATTGCACCCGCATCTTCGTGTAGGGCATCCGGAAGCAGATACCCTTCTCCCTTAGAGCTATCTTGATGGGTCCATATGCCTTGCGCCTCCCCATGACGTCTGTCGCATAGTCGTTGTCAAAATAAAGTCTTTTACCGTTAATCTTGTAGCGCTGCAGTCTAAAACACCTCACTCCACACCTTGAAACACACCTCCATCCATGGGCGTCCGCCGTCATCCACCCACAGTCAGCGCCTATTCCAATGAACGAAAATCACCGCATCCCGCGCAGTTTGAATCCGTCCTCCAGGAAGAGATTTAAGAGAGGTGAAAAAGACCGGTGAGGGAGGTAGAGAGAGGAGAGTCCCGAGGGTCGCAAACGGAACGGTGAATAGTATTGTTAAAGTGTGTGTTAAGTCCACGTTTGATCGATGCGTTGCTGGAGTCCCGTCGTCCCGTGAAGTGGATTGTTTATTTCTTGGACTCGGATCAGCTGTCAAGCGTCAGGAGGTGCCGAGTCGGGGGAGAAGACCGACTGACTGACAGACAGACTGACTGACCGTTTTCCTTTAAACTTCGGTACAGTGAGTATCCGTTGTACATTTGTTTTTGTTGTTTTTTCCCTTTTGTTTTTTGTACCGCGACGAGAGACGCTGGGTTATTTTGAATTATTTCTTTATTTTGTGTGGGTGTCCGCGTTAAAACCCGGAGCGGAGTTTTTGTTTTGGCGCATGTCTGAACTGACCTGTGGGAGTTGGGAAAACCGGGAACATGTTGGTTCCCAACCCCGGACTGAACTGTACCCCTAAAATTGTTTGTTTTGTACTCAGGCAGTGACAAAGTACTCACATTCTGAAAATCACCTTGCAGGTGTGTGGATTGCTTATTTTTTTTTGGGCTAAGCTGCCTATTTCGGATATTTGTGTGGGTTGACTGAATTATTTTTGTTCTGTTTTATTTATTTATTTTGTCAGACTTGATTCTGACTGGCACCCCGGCATTCTTTGTAGTTGACCCGCTACAAAATTGGCACCCCAGATGGGACCGAGGAAGTCTTCGCCTTTGCCAGCCGCAGTCTAAACCCTGCAGAGAAAAATTATGCTGCCACTGAGCTCGAATGCTTGGCCGTGGTGTTGGCAGTGGAGAAATGGAGAACTTACCTGGAAGGTAGACTGTTCACGGTGGTTACCGACCATGCCTCCCTTCTATGGGTGTTTAAAACCACCAAACCCAGCACACGACTGATCAGGTGGGCACTCCGGCTTCAAGAATTCACCTTCACTGTGGAATACGGAAAGGGAAAATATAACACTGTACCGGATGCTCTCTCCCGAGCTCCTACAGACTCCCTCCATACAACCGCACCTGTGTATGCTACCGTCATGTCTGCCCCTCCAAAACCATCAAAAGAGCTTCCCATCTCAATTGAGGCTCTGTGGAGGAGACAACAGGAAGATCCAGAATGTCAAGTTCTATATCAACAAGTAGTAGAAATGGGACAAGACAATGATACGAACCCTGCATACATCATCATGGATGATCTCCTCTACCGGCACGTCACCCTTCCCTACAAAACCATCTACCAACTCTATATACCTCCAAGTTTCCGCTCACAGTTGCTGGACTACTTCCACCAAGATCCCCTCTCTGGACATCTGGGCAGGCACAAAACATACCGAAGACTACAACATCTTGTCTACTGGCCAAAGCTGAGCTGGGATGTCAGGGAACATGTAAAGAACTGTGCCACATATCAACTGTACAAACCAGAAAACAGAAAACTTGCCGGAAAACTTCAACAAACTCAAGCTCACCGCCCCTGGGAGATGCTGGGAGTGGATTTGATGGGTCCCTTCCCCAAAAGCTCCAAACAAAACGTTTATCTCCTGGTGTTTGTGGACTATTTCTCCCGGTGGGTTGAACTGTTCCCCATCAGAAATCTCTCGATCTGGCCAATTATGGACCCCGCAGAGATACAGAAGGTTAAACAAGCCATCTCCTCACAAGGTGCACTTGTCGGCCAGCATGAGAACGCCCTGTCGGTGATCATGGACAAGCTTCTCCACCTGTCCACCAGCATGACTCAGCTTGACCAACGACTCAACCAGGTCGCTACTCAGCTCTCAGCTCTGGCAGTTCCCGTTCCTCCTCCAAGTCCGCCGGTTCCTGTTCCCCCTGAAGCAGCCTCCCCGGCCCGGCCTAGCAATCCACGTGAGCCATTCATACCCACTCCTGACAGATACTCTGGAGAGCTAGGGACATGTAGCCAGTTCTTCTACCAGTGTTTTCTAGTTTTTGACCAGCAGCCTTTGACTTATTCTTCTGACAGATCCAAGATAGCCTTTGTTTGCAGTTTGCTCTTTGGTAGGGCTTCGGCTTGGGCCCTGGCTATGGCTAATGCTAACTCTCCCGCCTGGCAGTCCTATCTCCTATTTTGCTGTGAATTGCGTAAGGTTTTTGACCACCCTTTCCAGAGTAAGGAGGCCGGGAATAGACTTCTTTCCTTGCGACAGGGCTCACACTCTGTAGCTGATTATTCTGTGGAATTTCGCATTCTTGCTATAGAGGCTGGTTGGGATGAGAAGGCCCTTCAAGAAAATTTTATGCGTGGGCTCAGGAAGGAACTCAAGGATGAGCTAGCTGCTCATGATGAGACCTTGTCACTAGAGGAACTAATCTCCTTGGCCATCCGTTTGGATAACCGTTTATGTGAGAGACGCAGGGAAAGAGCAGCTAGCTCCCGGGTCCCTCTGCCGTTGCTCAAGCCTTTTCGACTCCCTGGTTCCCTGCAACCCCATCCCCTCCAGGAAGCCTCCTCTCCCAGCGTGGTGACCCCGGCAGCTCCTTCCTCTCCTGTTCCTAAGGAGCCCATGCAGTTAGGGAGGATAAGGCTTTCTCCTGCAGAGGGTCAGCGTCGCCTTCTTCAGAGGCTCTGCATCTACTGTGGTGCAGCTGATCACTACCTCGCCAACTGCCCTGCTCGGCCAAAAGACCAGGCTCATCAGCCGCCAAGGGGGCGCTGGTGAGCCAAACCTCGGTGAGTCCATCCCCTTCTAACCGGATCCAGCTTGAGGGAACCGTTTCTTTTGTTCTTGACTCGGGTTCAGATGACAATTTTATTGACAGTGGCATCGTCACTAAGTTTAACATTCCCTCCGAACCCTTATCTAAGTCAAAAGAGGTTTTTGCCCTTGACGGTCGACTCCTAGCCCTAGTTACCCTCCGTACAGTCCCTGTGTCTCTGCTTCTGTCTGGTAATCATCATTAGACTATGTCTTTCTACCTCATTCCCTCGCCTTCCTCACCCTTAGTTTTAGGTCTCCCTTGGCTCAAGATCCACAACCCTCACATCGATTGGTCCTCTTTATCTGTTACTAACTGTAGTTTATTCTGTCACTCTCACTGCTTGCACTCTGCTGTTCCCTCTGTCATTTCCACTCCTGCTTCCCCCAAGCCCGTAGATCTTACTCTCATACCGCCTGAATATTACGACCTCCAGGAGGTTTTTAGCAAGGATCGAGCTTTGTCCATTCCTCCCCATAGACCATATGCCTGTGGCATTGACTTGCTCCCTGGAGCCTCTTTCCCCTCGAGCAAGCTCTATAACCTCTCCAGGCCGGAACGGGAGGCTATGGAGGCCTACATTTCTGACTCTCTGGCTGCTGGACTAATCCGTCCTTCCTCCTCACCTATGGGGGCGGGGGTTTTCTTTGTGGACAAAAAGGACAAGACTCTTCGGCCCTGCGTTGACTACAGAGGGTTGAATAAAATAACCATTAAGGATAAGTACCCTCTCCCGCTCCTCGACTCAGCCTTCACTCCCCTCCACCAGGCCACCATCTTCACCAAGCTGGACTTGCGAAACGCTTATCACTTGGTGAGGAGTAAGGAGGGGGACGAATGGAAGACTGGTTTCAACACCCCGCTGGGTCATTTTGAATATTTTGTAATGCCTTTTGGACTAACGAATGCTCCTGCTGTGTTTCAGCGTCTTGTTAATGATGTCCTACGTGACATGCTCAATCGATTGCTTCGGACACTGGAGTGGGGGCTGTCCTTTCTCAGCGTTCTCCTTCCGACCAGAAGCTGCACCCCTGTGCCTTCTTTTCCCGCCGCCTGACTCCTGCAGAGAGCAACTATGATGTGGGAAATCAGGAGTTACTGGCAGTGGTGCTGGCTCTGCAGGAGTGGAGGCACTGGCTGGAGGGCTCCACTCTACCATTTGTTGTTTGGACGGACCATAAAAACCTGTCTTACCTCCGTTCTGCTCGCAGGCTTAACTCCCGCCAGGCTAGGTGGGCCCTGTTCCTGGGACGTTTTAACTTCACTCTGACCTACCGGCCTGGCTCCAGAAATGCTAAGCCCGATGCCCTTTCTCGACAGTTTTCTCCCCTCATTGAGGATCCTGCTGAGGATACCATCCTGCCACCCACCTGCGTGGTGGGAGCGGCCAAATGGGAGGTCGAGCGGTTGGTCCAGGAGGCCCGGGCTGACCATCCAGTTCCTGAGGGTGGCCCTCCTGACCGGCTGTTTGTGCCCCCATCTGTCCGTACCCCCGTGCTCCAGTGGGGACATGCCTCCAAGGTGGCATGCCATCCTGGGGTACACCGAACTCTGACTTTGCTCCAACAGCGTTTCTGGTGGCCCTCTATGTCCGCCTGCTTGCTCTGTCTGCGCTCGCGGTAAGGCCTCTCATCGTGCTCCTGCTGGGTTTCTTCACCCCCTCCCTGTTCCCCACCGCCTCCTGCACAGGAGGCTGAGGTGGCCGTTCCCTCCGTCCAAGCGCATCTCCAGCGTGTCCATCAGGTCTGGTGGGAGACACGGGCAGCTCTCACCCGGACGGCAGCTCGGAACCAGAGGTTGGCAGACCGTCGTCGCTCTCCTGCTCCCCCGTACCAGCCAGGCCAGGAGGTCTGGCTATCCTCCCGTGACCTACCTCTCAGGACGGAATCACGTAAGCTAACTCCCAGATACATCGGCCCCATTGACCGCATCATCAATCCCAGTGTGGTAAGACTGAAGTTGCCCCCCTCTCTCAACATCCACCCATCTTTTCATGTCTCTCTCATCAAGCCTGTTTCCACCAGCCCTCTCTGCCCACCAGCCGACCCCCCTCCTCCCCCCTGGATCATCGACGATCACCCTGCTTACTCTGTCCGGCAACTCCTGGATGTTCGGAGGCGAGGTCGAGGTTTTCAATACCTTGTTGACTGGGAGGGTTATAGCCCGGAGGAGAGGTCATGGGTTTCTCGCTCCCTGATTTTGGACCCTGAGTTACTTAGAGATTTTTATGTTAGGTACCCGGACAAGCCCGGCAGGCCGCCAGGAGGCGTCCCTTGAGGGGGGGGTACTGTCATGGTTTGGTTCTGTTTGTTTTGTGCTGTTATTTTTTCCCTTTTGGTGCTCCTTGTTTCTCCCCTCCTCCTTCCTGTTCTCTTGCAGGTGCAGAGGTGTGATTGGCTCCTCCCTTTTCCTGCCTACAGACTTACCCATCAGCCTATCAGCTTCTTCCCTCTTCCTTTTAGGCCTGGCTTTCCCAGACTTCCAGCGCCAGAGTATTATTTCCCATGTGCTCCAACTGCATGTCTGGTTCCTTTGTTCTCCCGAGAGAAGATTCCTTGGCTGAAGTTTTCCACCTGAGAAGGCCGCTTTATGTTTGATTTTTTTGAGGACATAGGCACTGCAAAGGGCCAATCTACTTGTTTGATTTTCATTTTTGTGGACTTTGCAACATTAAAGTGACTTTTGGTTAAACTCCTTCACGTAATCTGTCTCTGCGTTGGGGTCCAACTCTGGTCCCATAACAGCCCTTCCTCATGTGTCACCGTTCTGATTGTCTTCCCCGCCCTGATTGTTTCCACCTGTTTTCCATTACCCTGTGTACATCTTGTCTGCGTCTCCCTTTGTCCTGTGCTAAAGTGTTTCGTCATTGGCTTGTTCGCCTAAGCCTTTTCCCTTGCCTTGCCATAGCTATAGCATTTTGTTCTTTGTTTTTCTCCTCGATTGAGTGATTTTTTTTTTTTTGTTGTAAATTCTTAGTCTAGCCTTTTGTTTCTTAGTGTTTTTTTTTCAGCCTCCCTTGGAGCGCTTTCAGTTAATGTTATGCAGCCTGTTGTTTTTCCTCAGTGTGAGTGATTTTTCATATTTTTTTCCTTCCTTGGAGTGAATTTTGTTTTCTTTAGTTTAGGCCTGTTTTCATAGCCTGCCATAGCCTCACTCTGTCGAGGGTTTTTTGTTATTTCAATAAATAAGCACAATGACACCTCTGCGCCTGTCCTGCTTTGAGCCCGGCCTGACACTCTAAGTCTTTTTGCAGAAACCCCTACAGTAGAAGTTTATCTGATAGTGCTCTAGCCAAATTTAAGGAAGTAAAAAAGCAAGAGGCACGTAAATCTGAACGCAAGTGACGTGCCACTAAACTGGAAGAATCTAGTTTCGTCTGGCAAGATAATCTCAAAACATACAGGAAGGCTCTCCGTAATGCCAGAGCAGCCTATTAGTCTTCATTAATAAGAACAACCCCAGGTTTCTCTTCAGTAATGACTTCATGAGCTTCTTTAATGATAAATTATAACCCCCTCCCCAAATCAGTCACGGAGTTCCACAGGATTCTGTGCTAGGACCTTCTTCACATTTAATTCCTTTACATTATTAACATTATTGGGAATCACTCGATTAATTTTCATTGTTATGCCAGTGATAGCTAGTTATATTTATCAGTCAAACCTGGCTTGTTTGAAGCTAAACTGCATACATGCCTTAAGGAAATAATGTAATGTTTTGATGTTAGAATAAAAAAAAAACTCTCTCTCTCTCTTACACACACAAACCTTTGTTTTTTCATGTAGTTAAGGCCATATTGTTTATCTATGCTTTTATTGTCCTTTTAATAAATGTTTGTGCATATACATGCTGGTGCTTAAATTATTTAATTAAAGTCATTGTTTATTCTTATCTTTTGATAAGCTTGATAGCCAAAGCTAATTGGTTGCAACTTCATAGATTGGTGTCCCTTTTAACCATTTTGAAGCCCCAACATCATGTCTCCTCTGTGCTGCAGTACGTTGGGCATCAGTGTGATATTTTCTGTTGCCACAGTTGGTTCTTCGAACAAATATCACGTAGACAGATGACCGTTGAATCCTGGTCCTCGGGGAACACTGCCCTGCATGCTTTAGATGTTTCCTCCTCCACCACACCTGATTCAAATGATCAGCTCGTCATCAAGCTCTGCAGTGACCTGATAATGAGCCACTCATTTGAATCAGGTGTGATGGAGCAGGAAACATCTGAAACATGCAGGGCAGTAGCCCCCGGGACTAGGATTGAGAAACACTGCAGTAGTAGATGTACTTACCAAAAAATGCAGTACTGGCTGACTCAGGCAGCGAAGACAACGTGACCGACCTGATGAGAGACTCGTTCCCGGTTATGGTCACGGTTGCTCGCAGCTAAAGTGTAGGCACATGCCTATTACGGCAGTAATCAACATCCTGTAATTTTACATATATACATTGAAATTTCATCATTGATCACAATGGAAGCTTTCTATTAACAGCACAAAGCCCATATAGGTCCATGATGATGTTGTAACTGCTTTTTAAACAGTTGAAAAAGAGGTTGAAAAACGTTCAAACCTTATATAAACGTCTTTTCAACCAGAAACCAACGTTAAAATTACGTTTTGTGTTTGCTGGGTATTACCAATGCTAGTTTCCATCTCCAGCCACCCAAAAGGTGTTCCAGCCATGGCACCTGCACGTTTACAGCAGTGAGCACACATCTACATCATTGAATATAAAATGGAACTAAGTGCCATGGAAATGCTGATGGGCTCTCACACCTTCCACAACCTAATCCTGAGAAGGTTATTGAAATGTATTTGTCACAGATGAAACCTCTTCCTGTCAACAGTGCACAGGTACAAACTGAGACAAGAAATGTCTCACATGTCTTGATGCAGGAGTAGGAAATGTAGGAGCGTTAGAAGAAACTAAGAACTGGCTCTGAGTATATGTGCGTGCATGTGGTAGGAAAGGGGGGGGCTGTCATGGGAAACAGAAAGCTGTGAATGAGAGGGGGGATCCGGTGTGGGGGTGAGCGATGGAAATCATTGTTTTTCAATCCTGGTCCTCAGGGATCACTGCCCTGCATGTTTTAGATGTTTCCTCCTCCACCACACCTGATTCAAATGATGCGCTCACAGAAATCCTTGGCAAGTCTCCTCTGTGAATGGTTGTTGGCTGGTTGTTTATTGTAGCATCTAGATGTAAACTTACCTTTATGGGACCTCTTTCTAGGGAAAGGGGTTTCACAGCCCCTTTGGGTGTCTTTTAGGGCCTGTGCTGGGCACTCTGGTGTCTCTCTCTCTCTCTCTCCTCAGGCAACTCAGTACACTTAGCCAGTGTCCTGTGGGGTGGTGATTAAAGACCCTTGCAGCACATTTATCATTTACAACATCACTACACTACTGACAACTGACTGCCACACCTCACAGTTATTCTTTTGTTGGGCATTTAGTTCAGTTTTGAATTATTGTAATTAGATGTCTTTTAAAACCACGTGCTTCCTCCTTTTTGATACGGCTTTTGAGTCAGGTCGTGTCAACTCCGCGTACAGCTGTGGGATGGCAACTTGACTGAAGCAGGTGCGTCAGGGGATCACAGCGGCGGTCCTGGCTGCCCTGTCCGCCCGTACCTAAAACCGCTACTGGGGGATCACGTATCTTCTGTCCAGTGTGGGAAGGAGATTTTTAAATCCGTCTTTGGTGACCGTGTTAATGGACACCATGTCCTTGGCAATGTGGTGTGTTATGGCAGTCGTTGTCTCCCGGTGTCTTTTTGTCATGCACTCCTCATGCAAATGCCTGTGGTGATTTTTCAAGTGCCAGTAAAAATTGGTTGTGTTTCCACTGGATGTTGCAATTTTAGCGCAGGTTTTGTTTTTTTTCCTCTATTCATTTTTGTCACATAATTCTTTAGAGAACCAGAAAGAACAGCAACCTTTTTAGCCTCATCCCTTTTAGACATCAAGCTCTTTGTTTCAGTATCAATCCAAGAAGAACTTTTAACTTTAACTGTAAATCCAGGGCATGAAACAGGGCATGATTGTTAACAATTCTCATAAAAAGATCTATAAATAAATTAAGAGAGGTATCCACATCATCAATAGCACATACTTCATCCTATTGAATGTTGCCCAGTTCATTAAGAAAATTCTCCTCATTAAATGTTCTATAAAGTTCTAATCATCGCAATTTTGGGACAGGCTCGATGTAGCTTTTTTTTTTTTCCTGGAAAAACCAACACAGTTATGGTCATTGAAGCCAACTGGTACAGAAAGAGGTTTAGAGCACATATCAGGAATACTAGTGTAAGTATGATCAATACATTTTGATGTTAAAGATCCTTGACTGTTACTAGAAATTCATGTAGGAATATGTAAGCATGTTGAGCAATAATAAATAACAATAATAATTTTAAAAAAGTTTGTAGAAACAGCATTCAGGACACTGTAAAAGCAGGATCGTGAGAAATAACAACAGACAGCAGGGGAAGACTAATGACAACAACATGGCGGCCGAGGTGGCAGAGCTGAATACTAATTGATTTCTATAAACAAGTTCTTTTTCTAACTTCGTTCGGTGTTTCATTATGGGATTCGCTTCTGGCGAGACCATTACGGAAGCTCCAATGACACAACGTCTGT
This sequence comes from Collichthys lucidus, assembly GCA_004119915.2. Taxonomy (NCBI): domain Eukaryota; kingdom Metazoa; phylum Chordata; class Actinopteri; family Sciaenidae; genus Collichthys; species Collichthys lucidus. The sequence continues at coordinate 26,207,131 of CM014100.1, forward strand.
CTCTGACAGACAGGTCGACGTGTAGGGAAGGCCCCGCCCCCTCTATATACCATGGTCGACCGCCCCGTCCGGGCCATTCTCTCTTTCTTCCTCAGCGGAATTATGAGAGCTCCCTCAGTGCATCTAAGGGAAACGGAGGGGAACGTGGAGCAACGATTTCGGGCAAGGACCCCTACCCAGATTCCACCACTTTAGGTATGAACGCCGGATTCGGCGTAAACACACCTTAGACCAGCCCGGCGCAAACTGCAAGCAAGCCGGGCGGGTTGACAGCGCATGTAAATCACTCACTCGCTTCGCAGTAGTCAAAGCGAGGAGGAGAGCGGTCTTAAGTGACAAAAACTTCAGACCCACCACCTCCAAAGGTTCAAATGGGTGTTGTGAAAGAACGTCTAACACAATCGCCAAGTCCCATAATGGCACCATAGGCCTGGAAACTGGCAGTTTCCGGCGCACTCCGTGCATAAAGCGGCATACCAAAGGATGTTGGCCCACCGGCTTATCCCCCAAGCCTATGTGGCATGCTGAAATAGTGGCCAGATACACCTTGATAGTGGAAAAGGCTTTACCCTTTTCCAGCAGGTCTTGGAGAAAACAGAGAACGTCTTTCACTGAGCACTGAAATGAGACAATACGTCTGGCCTCACACCACTCCTCAAACACTCGCCACTTACAACTGTATAATGAGCGAGTGGATGAAGCCGTCGCACACTGAATAGTGTCGATCACGTTCTGAAGATCAGACTGAGAGGAGGAAATGCGTACAGCAACTATATACCCCAATAAAATTTTAAACTAGGTTCACCCCTAGTACCACATTTCTCCCCCGACTGGCATGTCTGTCCCCGCAGCCCCTGTCATAGGAGCCGGGCAGACAGAGGGGAACATGGAGCAACGATTTCGGGCAGAGACCCCAACCCAGATTCCACCACTTTAGGTATAAACGCCGGATTCGGCCGTAAACACACCTTAGAACAGCCCGGCGCAAACTGCAAGCAAGCCGGGCGGGTTGAGCTAAGCACGCTCAGGCGGCGCTAGCGAACCCACAGGTTTGCGCACATTGCTGCACCATGCCGATGAAGGTCCAGGGGCCTCATGTACGAATACTCGCGTGGATTTCCTACTGATACTTGGCGTACGCCAAAACCCGGAAACTGTTGTACGCACAAAAAAATTCAGATGTATCAAAGTGTGCGTACACATGGATCCAAGCACGTTTCTTTTGTACATCCCAATCAACATGGAATTGAGCGAACATGCACCTCTTCCCTGTCCACGCCCCATTTACATATGCAAATCTATTTAAATAGGCCCTGAGATTCACCTCTTTGTCCAATCAGATAACGTGATGAACAAAGGAAAGAAAAATAATTTCACAGAGTCTGAGCTAAAGATTCTAGTGAATGAAGTGGAGATTCTGTTTGGTTCCCTGTCAACAGGGATAAATATGACCAAAAAAAGACGTGAGCGTGTGTGTGAGGCTGTAAAGGCCGTGGGATCCGAGCAGCGCACACACAGGTGTGGACAGGTGTGGCGCTGCGGCTGACATTTTACGCCCGCTTTTACTGACAAGAATACTGAACAGGGAGACAATCAGGGGCTTGTTAGAAAGCTCTGTAGCTCTAATTTCACAAGCGGAAAATAAAGAAAACCAAAACATGATATTTAAATGGTCCTAGCTCAACCGAAGCAGCCGCTCCAGTGGATAACAACCTGTACGAGGTTTGCAAACGAGCCGCGGCTAAACTGAATAGTCCCTGGCCGGCGGCTCAGGATATGGAGGGGGCGACAAGGGACCTCTACGACAGTAAGAGGCTCCCTCCGACACGCCCTCCGGCCAAGCAGCTGCTCCCAGCGGTCCCGGCCTGCATGACCGAGATGAGTCGGTTCTGGTCAAGCCCGTTCAAGAGCAAAGTAACCACACAGGGCTACTCCAAGCTAGAAGTGCATGGCATGGCGGAGCTGGGGCTGGCCGAACCCCCGGCTGTGGAGCCTTCACTGGCCTACCACCTCCATCCGAGCCGCCGATCCATCTCAGTGTCTTCGTGCATCTCCCTGCCCGGTAAAACGGAGCGTACAGCAGCAGGTGTGTATCAGCGTATGTACAAATATGCTGCGCAGTCGGTCTGCTCGCTAAACGCCGTCACGCTGTTGTCGTCTTATCAAACGGAGATTTTGGAGGAGATGGGCCGACAGTTGGATTCGGGGGTCCCGAACCCGACACTGTGGGACGAAATCTGTGTGGTGAACAACATCATCCTGCGCTCCTCCCGCGGAGCTGTGCAGGGCTGTGGGCGCCTCATGAGCCTGGCAGTCGCGGGAGAAAGAGCTCTGTGCCCTGTCAGGGCTGGGTGACACTCAAAAAGCGGAGGTCATGGACGCCGCATACAACCCCACCAAGGGTCTCTTCGGCCTAGCTCTGGAGAAAATGTGTGAAACCAGCACACAGAGAAAGCAGGAGGGTGAGGCATTCGAGCTGTGTTTGCCTCGAAATCAGATCCCGCGGCCCCTACCTCGCCGCAGCAGCGAGAGGAATACAGGGGGACGTGAGACCTGGTCGCAGACCGGGTGCCGGTCGCGGCGACCAGCAGCCGAGAGCGGGCAATAACAAGCCCTGGGGAAGGCACTCTTTTGCAGCGGTGGCGGCGAAACTCAACTCTCCCCAACTCCAGAGGGAGGGGAAGAAGCGTTCTGCCTGACGCACCATGCCCCTCATCTCCTGTTCCTCCTCCGGCAAAGAGAGGAGTTTAGAGCAGCGGCTCCGGTTTGGGTTTCTGGAGCCAGCAGCCACGGTCCCTCCCCGCTAGTTCAGAAAGGCGAGGGAGAGAGACTGTCATGTTCAAACAAGTGTCACCAGGCACCTGTTGTTCACTACAGCCAAGAACTGTCCCCCTGGGTGTCACCAAACACTCATTTTCATGTTCCCATGTTCAGAAAAATAAAGGTGTCCCACACCAAAAATACTGAATCATGCACCGTGCAGCCCAAGAATGGAGGTTCATACCTCCTCCCAGCCCCCGGTGCGGGCGCCATCACCCATCTGGAGAGAGGGCCTCTGGCGGTTCAGGTGGAGAAATGGATGTTGGAAACGGAAATGGAAACGCATGTTGTCTGTCTCCCGGGGATACAGGCTTCAGTTTGCTACAAAACCACAGAGATTCAACGGTGTTTTGATGTCAGTAGCAGAGGGGGAAGCTGCACGGGTTTTACAGGACGAAATCGATTCTCTTTTAATCAAAAGAGCGATCAGAGTGGTCCCGATCGAGGAGAGTCAGCAGGGGTTTTACTCCTGTTACTTCCTCATTCCAAAGAAAGGTGGATCACTGTGTCCCAATCTGGATCTGCGTGTGTTAAACAGTCATCTGAGAAAATACACGTTCAGAATGTTGACAATAATAGTGTTGTGTCAGTCTATCCGTCCCGGCGACTGGTTTGCCACAATCGATCTGGCAGATGCATATTTTCACATCGAGATTCTCCCTGCACACAGGAAATTCCTCAGGTTTGCTCACCGGGGCATAGCCTACGAATACCAAGTGCTCCCGTTTGGTCTCTCGTTGGCTCCACGGATTTTCAGCAAATGTGTGAAAGCAGCACTGTCTCCGTTAAGGAGCAGAGTTATCAGAATATTTTCGTACAGACGATTATCTGATATGCTCTCATTCACGGGAGCAGGCACTCAGGGATGTGGAGACTGTGACGTCTCACCTCAGCGGCCTAGGTTTCAGAATAAACTGGACCAAAAGCTGTGTGCTTCCGGCACAATGCATCTCCTATCTGGGTGTCAGTATAGACTCCCTCAGATATCGTGCCACGCTATCGGAGGAGAGGCTACAGTCGTTCAGTCAGTGTCTGGCCCGGTTTCAACCGGGGACAGAGGTGCAGTTCAGACTGTGTCTACGGCTGCTGGGGCTAATGGCATCTGTCATTTCAGTAGTGAGGCTGGGCCTCCTGCTAATGAGGAATGTGCAGAGATGGGTGGCATCTTTAAAACTGTGTCCCCGCCGTCACCTCTCTCGTTTGGTTTGCCAGAGTGCACGGCAGCTCTCCACCAGTGGAGAAATCCGGCGATTTTCTCTCAGGGTGTCAGCCTGGGAACGGTGGCGTCAAGGGTTGTCATAACAACGGACACGTCCATGACAGGTTGGGGAGCAACATTCAAGGGCAGAGCAGTGAATGGCACCTGGTCAGCGGAGCTGGCTCAGGCGCATATAAACTATTTCGAGTTGATGGCAGTGTTTCTGGCCTTGAAACATTTTCTCCCTCACCTGAGAGGGCAGCATGTGCTGGTGAAATCCGACAACTCCACGGTGGTGGACCGTCAGGGAGGCACGTGCTCTTCACGGCTTCACAAACTGGCACAGAAAATAATTCTGTGAAGCGTCTCTTGGCTCGGGTCGCTGCGGGCGACGCACGTACGGGAGTGCTGAACAGGGGCGCAGATCTTATGTCAAGAGGAAACCCTCTTTTTGGGGAATAGAAACTTCATTCCCAGGTGGTGAGCCAGCTGTGGCAGAGATACGGCCGGACTGCCGTAGATCTGTTCGCCTCGCGAGAAAACGCGCATTGTCAGCTGTATTTCTCATTAACGGAGGAGGATGCGACGTTAGGTGTGGATGCACTGGCGCACCCATGGCCAAACGTCTTGCTGTACGCATTTCCTCCTCTCAGTCTGATCTTCCCCACACTGACCAGAGTGAGAGCTCAGGGCCTGTCGCTGATTTTGGTAGCCCCACGGTGGCCGTCCAAACATTGGATAGCGGAGATAGTTCAGTTACTATCAGGCCAACCTTGGCCCCTGCCACTGCGCAGGGACCTCTTGTCTCAGGCAGGGGAGGAGATTTAACACCTCCATCCAGAGCAGGTGGCTCTCTGGGCCTGGCCCGTGAGAGGTTAAATTCGGGCACTGCTGGATTGCCTCAGAACGTGATCGACACTATTCAGTGTGCGAGGGCTTCATCCACTCGCTCATTATACAGTTGTAAGTGTTTGAGGAGTGGTGTGAGGCCAGACGTATTGTCTCATTTCAGTGCTCAGTGAAAGACGTTCTCTGTTTTCTCCAAGACCTGCTGGAAAAGGGTAAAGCCTTTTCCACTATCAAGGTGTATCTGGCCGCTATTTCAGCATGCCACATAGGCTTGGGGGATAAGCCGGTGGGCCAGCATCCTTTGGTACGCCGCTTTATGCACGGAGTGCGCCGGAAACTGCCAGTTTCCAGGCCTATGGTGCCATTATGGGACTTGGCGATTGTGTTAGACGTTCTTTCACAACACCCATTTGAACCTTTGGAGGTGGTGGGTCTGAAGTTTTTGTCACTTAAGACCGCTCTCCTCCTCGCTTTGACTACTGCGAAGCGAGTGAGTGATTTACATGCGCTGTCAACCCGCCCGGCTTGCTTGCAGTTTGCGCCGGGCTGGTCTACGGTGTGTTTACGGCCGAATCCGGCGTTCATACCTAAAGTGGTGGAATCTGCTTACAGATGCCCCACAGTGGAATTGAAGGCTTTTTATCCTCCGCCGTTTGGGTCAGCGGAGGAGAGCAGATTGAACACTCTGTGTCCTGTGCGGGCATTACGTGTGTATGTAAACAGGACAGCCAGCTTCCGGGGAACCGATCAGCTGTTTGTGTCTTGGGCCACGTCTCACAAGGGGAAGCCACTATCCCGGTAGAGACTGTCACATTGGATTGTGGATGCTATAGGGCTAGCTTACAGGTGCAGCGTTTGCAGGTGCAGGTTTGAAAGCTCACTCCACCAGGAGCATGGCTACATCATGGGCTCTGTTTAAAGGAGTTAGGGTGGAGGACATTTGTGCGGCGGCGAGTTGGGCTTCTCCGCACACTTTCGTGAGATTCTATAGGCTGGATGTCTCAGGTCCCTCCCTAGCTCACGCAGTACTCGAGTCTGGTGCTTCAGAAACTGGTTGATGTCATCCCAGTCAGGAGCCAAATGACTTCTGGAGATTATGCATTCCGGGAGTGGTCTATATCTCCCATAGTGAAACACCGAACAAAGTTATTTGTTGAAAAAGAACGTCGGGTTACTTAACGTAATCCCTGGTTCTTTGAGTAAGTAACCTGACGTTCTGTTTGTGTCCAGTTCTGAGGTTGGCTGGGACTGAGCTCCCTTATTGTGTGGCTTAAACAGAATTCAGACTAAAAGCACTTTTTTGAGCGCTGCAATGCAGTCCCAAATTTTAATCCTGTACCTAAAACAAACATCAAAATATTTAATTAATATTGTGCATTATGATGAAATGCATGAAGGATTTATTTAAACAAAGACTGTAGTGGATTTAGATCAGTGGTTCTACCCTGCAACCAGGTTGCTGACCAGTAAGTGCAAAGAGAAATGATCAAGACCTTTTTCACTTGAGCCCTGATGGAAAGTTTGGAATCAGTCAGAAGTGCTGACATTTCAAATCTTGTCCAAACTGACTAAATAATGCTTCCTGCTGCCATGCAAGGTGCCAACTGCTCATCAGTTTGAGGAGCTAACCGTTCATACACATTCACACACCAATGGTCTTTGGGAGTCAATTTAGGATTCAGTATCTTGAACAGTATCAGACTGGAGGGGATTGAACCGCTGATTATCTGATTGGTGGATGACCCGCTCTACCTCTGAGCCACTGCCGCCCCAGAAAGCAAAGCTCGCACCAGGGTTTTTACCTAATTTATGTCCTGTAACTTCACTGATTTTTATAGAAGTTCTCTACTACTGTCAGGCTTTTAGTTTGTGGGTTGACTTCCTGTTTTTATTTTTTATTATTTTATTTTTGTGTTTCTTTCCTGGTGTCTTTACTCCATGTGATTGCCCATTGTTTTCACCTGTGTCTCGTTTGCTCCTCCCCTCATGTGTATTTAAGCCTGCCTCTCCCAGTGTGTCCTTCTTAGATTGTCTTCTTCCTTGGTGAGTAGCTCTCTGGCGTTTTTCTTCATAGTCTCCTCGTGTACCAAACCTGTTCGTTTCTTCGACCCGTTTTTGCCTAGCGTCCTGTACTTCAGCCTGTCTGCTCCGTGTTTTGGATTCTGACCCTTGCCTGTTCTTGGACTTTCTTCCTGCCTCGTGTTTTTGTACTTCTGCCCCGTTGACTGCCTTTTGTGTACCGAACCTGGACTGTCAATAAACCGCCTTACTACACCTGTCAGTCTCAGATCTGCTCTTTGGGTCCAGTTGTCTGTCTGAACCTGACAACTACAGCTTTGAGGGACACGGCAAATGATGAAGTTATCTTAATAAAGAAGGGGGAAATGTATGAACACGTAACAAGCAACATCAGAATAGAATGACTTGAATGTCAGGGTTTGTGCTCATTTTAAAGATACTATGTTTAAGATAAGATAATACTTTATTGATCCCACAACGGGGAAATTCACTTGTAACAGCAGCGAAAAATAGAAACCAAGGAGGGAAACACAAGTGTACATATTTACAAAAAATACTAGAGTATAATGTGCAGATTTAAGAATGTGCAGATTTGTTAGATCTAGTACTAAGGAGAACATAAGCGTACAGAAACAAAACAAAAACAAACATGAACAGTAGACTACAACATGATCAGGTTTAGAAATGTCTAACTTTGGTATCCTACATCGGTAGTATTTTTAAAAAGTCACCAGAGGCCAGAGAAACAATACTGTACGTCGACTTTTACCTGGACTGTCTCAATTTTTCTACAAACCAAACTGTATGCTGTCAGAACAGTTTGAAAGAAGCTTTAATCACAACAACAATCGTACGCTAAGAATGTATTACAATCAGCAAAAACAAGTTCACATTTTTAAACAATACATACATACATAAATGCATACATACATATAATGCCAGAAGAGTTAAATAATACACATGCAGCAGTCATAGCTTAGCTCTTACTCTTAGCTCTATTTATGTCATCCCTCCTGGCATGCTCACATTGAGGTAAACCTCAGTGGATGAAGGTTCAGAGTGGGAGCTATCTAACTGGCCAATTTTGAACAAAATCGGTAAGTAATTTAGTCATCATTTTGGTCATATAAAAATATAAATATAAATACATTTTTTTTTTTTAAAATAGGCATCACATGACAGTTGCAAAATGGTAAAACCTGAATGAAGTGACTTTAAAAATCACTAAACAGACCAAATACAATGAAGAGTGGATGGTGTTGCTTTATAGTTATTAAAAGTTATTACAAACAGTTGGTCGACGGTCAATTATGGCTATAGCTTGAAAGAATTTCCCTTCAGGATCAATAAAGTACCATCACTCTATCTCTCTATACTCTTTAGAACCATTCACTTTGAATGAGTACATAGTGAATTCTCTATTTACAATATAAAAAAACTTCAGGACTTTTCACATCATCTATAGTGCTGACATAGCACGTATACCAAGCAAGCTAACTCACTCACACTTATGGTTCATAGTCAATCTTTTAATACAGTGAAACATGTAAAGTCTCTGGGAAACTCAACAAAATTTACAATTACAATTTCACTTTGTTGTACGACCACACAAGTACTGAAAAAAAAAAAATTAACTACCAAAAAACATGAGTGCTTTTGTTTGGGTCCAATGCCCAGAGGACTTCATCTGCTGCTTTTCCACATTCAAAATCATCACCACCACAGTAAACACCAAAAACTGTATGTACATTTATACGTAGACAGACATTTTTACATCCGTATTGATAAATATATATATATATATATATCAGGTCCTGATTGGCAGTGCCAGCCTCTCTATCACAGCATCATTTTCCTATGCATCAAAGATGACATCACATCAATAGTACTATACTAGGCTTACCAATACCAATTTGGGGTTGCAGTAATAATTATCAGTCCTGCAACCAACATCACAATAACAATAACAATAGTGTGTTATTCTGAAGCATGCAAGATAGATCAGTGTCAGGCTCAGTGCTTTCACTTCTCTTTGTGATGGTGCTGGGGTAATGCAATACTCTGTCATGAACAGAGATTACAGCGTGGGTGAGCCGGCAGGCTGCAGCTTGTATAGTGCCGCTCCTCTTCACCATTCAGGTTAGTGTTAGCAGTTACCAAGCAGTCTTAGAGTTGTCCTCCTCCACCCCAATGCTTTGCTACGTCCCATAGCTTCCCGAATACGTGCTGCACGCATGTAGGTTAAGGAAGTATTTCATTGACAGCACAGTCCTTTCCATTGAGAAGCGAATGTGTGTTGGTGTCGCTACACACTGGGGCCTGTAGGACAAAGACAGAGAGAGGTAAGTATCTGTTGATTAATAAAAATAAGGTTGAGGTCGCAACACTTCGCACACGGAAGGAAGCTGCTACAGCTGACGCTGTTATATGTAATGTGTCGCAAAAGAAGAAGCAATACGTTGCATTTGTCATTTCTAGTTATGCACAACAGCTGTACGCAAATTGCACTACAAACACTACTCTGCTGAGATTAGAGGAAGAGGAAGTACATACTGCACTACATAGAAGTGTACTAACACATGTATCTGAATTAAGATACAGCATAATGTTGTCCAACAATGTAATACCAATAACAATAACAATCATTTTGGCCATTTTAAATGTAATAAAGCCAAATAGGTAATACCATGCCAATAATTATTGGCTGGTTATTACGTTATCATGGATTAAAGCAAAAAAAAAAAACATTTTCGATACGATATTGGCTGGCTACACACCCATTAATTTTTTTGCCATGGTTTTTGGGCGATTTGTAGGCAAACCATTTGGTGAAACGCTTAGAAAAGTCATAGCCTGCGTCGCCTGGCAGAGCCAGTCATTTCGATACCATATTTGTGTATGTGCAACCAAAACTGCAGGAGGAGTAGGGTGCCGAAATTCCTTAGATACATAAGAATAATAAGTATGGGGAATAGTAAATGGTGCACCTTGCAGGCACACTCAATGAGGTGGTGCCAAATCCACTGAGATATAAATAACATCCTGAGAAGCTGAGAGACCCAGATCTATTTTGTTGTAGTACTTGGATTAAAATACAGATGTAGCAAACAAATACATGATACATTAATTTCATAATTACCCTTTTGTTTTTGTGTATTAAATAGGACGACTCATGGTTTTGTAGTGGTATAGTGGAGTTTGGCTGAAAGAGAGATAGAGAGATGTTGAACATACACATCAATGTCAATTTTCACTTTTTCCTCTAATGCCCTCCAGCTCCTTCTCAGTTCTCTGTGATTTACAGAGTTTCCTGAAGGACAGTGAAGTAAACTGATGCTAGCTGAAGCTGCTGTTAGCTAATGTCAGCTCAGTTTGTTAGTACCACAGGAATTTTGGACCAACGTTGAGAGGACGTTCTCAGGACAGGGTGTGGAGGAATGCTAATGGGAAGTGGAGCCGGTATTGTGCCAGAACAGGAGCTGAGAATGTAACTGGGCTTAGTAACCTCTATGGACATGGCTTATCGTGCACGCCAAGCACATGAGGTACCTACACCATTAGCTCGGTTAGCCAAACCTAGGTACTGTACATACTTATGTCAAACTAGTTTCCATCAGTCCTGGATGATGTGCTCGGTCCAGGTTCACTGGAAGCTCCCACTCTGGCGAGTTTAAGCTAACAGGAACGCTCTAAAATTAACGGGACCACTATTGCTGACGCACACTCGAAGCTAATGGCTGTTCTAAACACCAATCAATGTCAAGTCTCTCCCCAGTTAGTTTTACAGAAGACACCTACATATGCAATACAAAAATATTACAATATTCATACCCCACATTTTGTGACCTTAAGAGTGGCAAGAAGAAAGCCATTGCTGAAAGAAAGGCATAAGTCCCGTTTGAAGTTTGCCACAAGCCATGTAGGGGACACGGCAAACATGTGGAAAAAGGTGCTTTGGTCAGATGAGACCAAAACTGAACTTTTTTAAAAAAAAAAACTTTTTGAACATTTCTACCATAAGTGGAAAAATATGCAGAACAGTACCTCCTCTGTCGTGAGCCCAGCGTGTGGTGATGTGGGCTCACTTAAAATTTCTACAGTCTGAAAAAGAAATGAGACATAAACCACTTTTAATGCTGCACTGTGCAGTGCTGAATAATATTTGCACAAGCATTCATTCATCAAGTTTCAAGGATTTTGGCAAAGATTATATATATATATATATATATATATATATATATATATATATATATATATATATATATATATATATATATATAAAAAAATATGATCATACTGAAGCTGCTAAACTGTGTGTTTATATGGATTTTGCTGCACACTTACTAACTTCTTCCTCCTCTGGCACATCCACAGGTAAATGACCAACAGCAGCAGGACCCCGTTGAGTATCAGCGATATACTTAATAAAGACACAGTCGATTTGTCTGTTTGAGAGATCAGAGACAACATTTATTAATAAATGAGAACACAACTACTTCTACAGTGCTACATACATTTATCTTTAGAGATTAGATGAGCCTGCGGCAGATGCTGACTCTGATGTGTGCGGGCACCCCAAAAATGATGTATACAATACTGTATACAAAATACTTTGCATTAGCTTCAGCCTAGCTAATTTCACAACCTTGATGCTTGTCTAAAGCTATCAAGGCAAACAAACATTACGCATGGTCGTCTGAGGTTCTAGCCCTGAATGTTTGTGACATCACGGTACTTAGCACACCAGGTTGTTGTGTGCGTGTCAGAGAGAGGCAGAGATCATGCACATCAGTTACATGGCTTGATTTTGTTGAGTCTGGTGTTACAGACAAAATAACAAAAGGAGGTATGCAGTGGAAAGATAAAGAGAAGAAAGAAGGAGGACAAACAAGAAGGAATGAGGACATGGAGACAGATGTTAACAAATGGAGAGAGCACTATCCAATCTGCTGCACTGCAGTATGTAAGATCATTAGCTGGTGTCCATTAGTACAGCTACATTCGTGATACAGGATAATGGACGACTGTTCCTGCCCCTAAAGGATGGAATTAGTGTATCAGTGATTTGCTTTTCGATATCAGGGTTTAGTTTGGTATGTACAAATCTTTAAAATGTGTGTATGATCTAAAATAAAAGACGTGGTTAGACTTTGGCTGACAGATGCAACTGCATCACTCTCATGACGGAGGAAAGACAAGGTACAGTTGTCCCTCGTTTATCACGGGGGATACGTTCTAAAAATAACCCGCAATAAACGAAATCCGCGAAGTAAGTTTCACAATTATTATACATGTTTTAAGGCCGTAAAACCCCTAACCACACACCTTTATACACGCATTTTGAACAGTACTCCCTTAGTTAATCAGGACGCAGAACACATGTGCCGTTCTCACTTATTCAATTTAGGATGCAGAACACAATTCACGTTCATACTGTACAAAAAAAAGCATGCAAAATTACACTGAAAAAAATCTGCGAAACAGCGAGTCCGCAAAAAGTGAACCGTGATATAGCGAGGGACGACTGTAGTGCACATGAACAGATGAGACAACAAGAGAGCTACCGGAGAGGTGAGACACAGTTTGGTGACAGTTCATTTATTAACAAAATGTTCCAAATGTCAAATGTGAGGATTTTTAAAACAGCTCCAATATTCAAATGCATCCAAATTTTAGTAAACGAAAGAGAAAGCTTGCCTGAATTCACAGGATCTTCTGGAGGAGAAGGACAAAAATCAGTATCAATATGGCAAAGCTTATAGTGATAAGCATCCTATCAATGTTAAAACACTCCTGTCAATATCCTGCCTGCTTTTAGAAAACACAGAAGAGAAAGACTGCTGCTCAGTTAAACAGTTTCATTTTATCTGGTCCATGAACCACAATAATGTCGCATGAAAATATGAAAATGAACTGCCAACAGCAACAACCAGTCTTTGATTCACAAAAAACAAATCGTTGGAACCTTAAAGAGTTGGCAGTTTTTTTTTAAACTTTCTTCAATCTTTTGAAGAAATCATACTTTTCACTGCTTCCTGAGATTTATCCAAAAATTTTAATTCTAAAAACAACAACAACAAAAAAAAAACAAAAGATCAGGCAACACAATCATGAGAAGCTCGTGATGTGATTTAGTGATTGGTTAGTGCATTTTCCTCAAATTACATTTGATCCATACAGCACCTTCTGTTAAAGTCAAGGCCCATCCGGGTACTGATAGATTCATATACGCTCACAGCTTCAGATGCAGGACATGTGCATACAATAGTGTTAAATGAATATATGAGCTTCATGATAGAAATCATTCAGTTACCTGCAATGTAACGTAGCATTTACATAGCTTACCTCTGCTGTAAAGTGCGTTAACTGTTGGTGTTGGTGCTGTTGACGTTCTTCCCGGCACTGTTGGTGTTGGTGCTGTTGACGTTCTTCCTGGCACTGTTGGCGTTGGTATTGTTGTTGCTGCAAGCATAATAAAATCTTATTATATGGACTGAAGTACCTCTAAATGACAGACTTGTTCTTTAAAGGTACAGGAAAATCAAAGGTTTTTTGTGTGTGTGGTATATGTGGTCGTGCGATCAGCTTTTCATTTGCCGGATTGTGTTTTTAAGTCAGTGAGGCAGTGCTCCTCTGACGTCTGACTGATGGTTAAGTTAAATAGTATTGATAGGAAAGTGTGTTTCATATCAACACTAATTAACCATGCTGCTACTGCCAGGCCCCATGTGTCATCGCTTTGATAAAGACAACACAATAAAAGCCTTGTCAATTAGATTGTGTCCACAGAAGGGGGCATTTAATGTTAAGCAGATTCAGGTGTAGATTGTTCACATAGTTTACAGCTAAAGACATCGAAACTAGGGAAAGGTGTATGTGATGCTTCTATAATGTCTGTATGACTATGAATTAATTCAATTCCTGGTCCTCAGGGGATAAAGCCCAGTGACTTTGGTGACTGTCAGACTTTTCTTCCAAACTATAAAGTTGACGTTTGTTGTTTTTAAGTGAAATGTGTCAGCTATCCGACGGACTGGCAAAAATATTTCATGTCTATAAGTTTGGTGGTCCGTTAACTTTCCCTAGAGCGTCATCACAAGGGGATGATTCGTGATTTCAAATTATGACCACATACCCCCAAAGTAATGACACTCCCATCAGCCTGAGCTGTGCTTTGTGGTCAATTAGCAACTGTTAGCAGGCTAATCAGCTAAAAGAACCTACACACACCTACATCTCAACACCAGGATATTAGCATTAGCATTGCACTGACAGTCACTAACATTGCTGTGGACTAGTTCATTATTATTTGATGTTTTCCGATGTTATAGTTGATGTTGCTCCGAACATTTGAGATAAGTAACTGGATGGACAGACAACAACAACAGACTGACAGTGAGCATGATTTCAAATGCACAGCATCAACATGCAGAAATTATAAATAAAAAGTATGACTTACCTGAACCTGGGTCGAGACATACGTCTCCTGTAAAAGATAACATCAACATTTCATCAATGTATACTGAAAACTCTAAATTTCAATAAAGCTGAACAGTGTCTCTTGGTGCCAGCAAACATTTCCACATGGTACACACACACGCACACACACACAAAAACTCACCGGGATAGCAGCCTGTGATGCAATAAAGAAAAGAAAAGAAAATTAGGACTTCTATCATTTTTAACACTCTAGTATTCAGCTTTGGTGATAAATTTGGGGATCATACCAATAGATTGGACATTCAGGGCACTGGCTGTCCAGCACATGAAGTGGTAGTAAGAGATTTTAATTGCGTGCTCAGGACACATTGTATCATTGGGTTTTTTTTCTTCCTGTGGAGGACAGAAAAATGGGCTTTGTTACATACAATAATTGATTAGTTTAACATTAAGAAAAGTGAGACGTGGATCTTCAGAATCATTCATAAAAAAAAACAAGCAAACATGACACTAAGTTGAAACTAATGACAGAGAAGAATTGGCTGTGTCCACTCACTTTATAGCATTGTTGAAGAATGGATTTAAATGTGTCACTTTCTTCATCTAGGATTGAATTTTTCTGTAGAGTACATCTGATGCTGTCATTCTTGTTTGGAAGGTTTATGTAGTTGACTGGTTTTTGCAGATGTTCTTCCTAGAAAGAAGAAAAAAGAAAATACAAGGTATTGATTGTAAATCTCCAGTTTGTTCCAGTCTGCAAGGGGTCACAAAGTATTGTAAATAATATAAATTATAGTTTTACTGTACCCTCTTAGTCCTTCTGATTTAGAAAGTGAATTTTAAGACTCAATAATAATAACTTAGTCCCCAGAAAATTACACAATTTACTGCTGTTGAGGTTAAGTTTGCTCAAAACTAGATAGATAGATAGATAGATAGATAGATAGATAGATAGATAGATAGATAGATAGATAGATAGATAGATAGATAGATAGATAGATAGATAAAATGTATGAAAATATAGGATGATATATATACCCAATCTTCCGTGTCTGTGAAATAGTCATAACATCCCGCTTCTGAAACATCTATCCAGCTCAGGATCTAGCAGACAAATATTTCACGACAGCATTAAAGGTCTATTTATAAATAGTAATTTTGAGTATGCATGTCTATAGAGGGGGGCGTGGTGCATCGGCTGCAGGGGAGAGGTGTGGAGAGGGCTCAGGACAGCGCCAGGTGAGAGTGAATAGCACACCTGTATGATTGTCTGTCTAATCACTCTCACCTGGCGCTGCTGTCCTGAGCCCTCTCCACACCTCTCCCCTGCAGCCGATGCACCACGCCCCCCTCTACAATGTCAAATATACATAAGAAGTTACATTGTGCTGCATCGACTAGTGCAAACATTCAAAACTCATAACTCCATGTTAACAAGATACAAACTGTGAGTTCTAAAGAACACTTACAAAAAGTATAAAGGCACTTTGTTTACATGATGTCATGTTGAGGCTGTGTCCATCCACGCTCACGCTAGGGAAGAAGAGGCAAGGAGCAGGAGTAAGACATCTTATCAGAGCAATATTAAGGTGTTTTGCTTGGTCCGTCACCTCTCACACAAACCTGATCTCAAATTGTATCTAGCGATAACGATACACAGGGATGTTGTCTCTTCCTCGTTCTAAAAACACACACATCACTTTTATATAATGGCGGCTCATCACCCTATTTAAAATGAGCCACTCTCACCCTGGAAGACACATTGATGAAAGCTAGGTAGCCAACATGGTAAACATGTTTTGTAGGTTAGGCAGCTGGACAAGATCACATGAGAATCCATCTTGCCAGACTTGAAGCTTTGCCCTTGTGTTCAAACCACAGTGATTTATTGGATTGAGCAGTGAGCTACTGGTAGCTACCACATGTGCTACATGCTACAAGGTTCAAAGCAGTCACACTCTTAATCCTGCATAACTTTAAGCCTTAATATAATATGAACAGGTGAGTTGTATATAAATTCACCCTCAGTACAGTTGACATGAATGGGGGAACTGTTTTTGTACCAGGCTGTAAACATGTTTATTTCTGCTGTGAAGTTGGACATTTGAACATGGAGACTTATGGAGACTGACTCACTTTTGGAACCAGCTTCAAGTGGACATTCAAGGAACTGCAGCTTTTAGCTTTACTTCTCAGTCATGAAGGATCATCAGTGATATCAGACCTGGACTCTGGCTTACTGTGTTACATGATTCATTGATGAATAACCAATCAGTCAGTATTAACTGTAGTCTGTTGTATGCTAAAGTAGTAAATAAATTTGTCACCCACTATTTGTTTTGCACAATTCTGTAGCTTCGTCAGTCAAAGCAGACTGGGTAGATAATATGTCCACTGAAAGCACTCAAGGATTTCCTTCAGTTCAGTCTGGACACATTTAAAGCTCTGCTTGGTCAATTAGTACATGCATAAAAGAGATTATACAACTCCCTCAGAGCTTGCCTCACTCCGAACAGCTCCAAAATTTTAGAGAGAGAGAGAGACCAAATGGTTCCATATGGTTCCCTCATAATTAGGGATGCTTTTTTCACCTCTGATGCCGATAATGGGATCATTCTTTTGTGCAAGGCAACATCAGACTTGACTTAAACATTTCTTTCCTATTTTTTAAAAACAAATATAAATATACTGAATTACTAATTTATGTAATAACTGTGCACCGGTACAACAACAACAACAAAAAAACAATAGCTTTACAAAATTGATAGACATTCAAAATAAACAGTCAGTTCTTTGTAATGGTTTAGTTTAGTGCAAAAATGATTTTAACATCAACACAAAAGTGGCTGCTTCGTACCGCCTCTGTTTTGTTTACTCAGTTCAATTAACTCTACGTGCTTTCTGTAGGTGCTTGATTAAGTTGGTTGTTTTATAACTTGAAGTTTTACCACCACCCCTCAGAACATTTACCACACAGGTATTGCAAGTAGCTGATCCTTTCACTCGCTCTATTTTGAAAACAATGTGGGATTCTGCAGGGCGTGTTGCTTGTGCATGACATCACTCACAGTGCACCGCATAGAATTAGACTAAATAGATCGGCAGATATGAATCGGCCTATTGTCCCCAATACCCGATCTAGAATGTCTTCTTCAATATTGAGAATAGAGTTTTCACGATACTAAAATGAGTAACCACGATACTATACCAGACAAAGTATCGCGGTTCTGGGTATTATCTCGATACTGCAGCCTTTTTTAAATCATTATTATTTTTATAAACTGCAATGTATTTGTACAAGTTAGTTGGAAACAACAATGTTTGTTTTTTAAGCAAAATTAGTGTTGCCACTGACGAAGACGCCACGGCAGACTCGCTGCTCGGGCCCGGTGCTTCTGCCACGGTGAGTGTGTTGTCTCGTGTCTAGGCGAGACAGAACTTTAGCTTGTTGTTTGTTTTGAAGCGAGTTTCTAACTAAGCGGAGCTGTCTTCACGGAGTTCGTTCTTGCCGGCAGAAACACACAAACAGTCAATCAGCTAACAGACGGGCGGACCCAGCGTGCGGAAACAGCCTATCATATCACTGGACGTCACCAGCAAACAGCCAATTATTCAGCAGCTGTGTAGTTCGGTTGTGGTTCCACGTTGGTTTGTTTACAAAGGAGTAGCATGCAGTGAGAAGCCGGGAGGAGAGCAGAGGCGGCCGCTATGTAGCGGAGATTATTAATCCACAGTAGTACCGTCGTGTAAAATTTCTAGTATAGTAGCGACGGTTATGACTTGGCACTGCGGGGTACCGTGTATACCGTGGGTATCGTGCAACTCTAATTGGGAACGATACCTGTGCGATGGTTCATGTGTGAAAATCAAATCAAATTAAACTTCTTCCTATCTCTATTTGTAAATTGTGAGTCGAACTCAGATTTAGAAGCTGGTACATGACATAAACAGTGAGAGCACACACGCAGGTACATAATCAGAGTTTCTTCTGGTGCAGAAATGCAAGACCCCCACTGAAATGAATGAAGAGATCTCAGTTTTTGCCACAGCGCCGGATCCTGTGTGAATTCATGCTAAGTCCATGTTTGTGATGTCCAGACATCCTGAAGTGCAGCTGAATATGTTTCACAGGAAAACTTCTTCACTAAATTTACACAATTTTAGGAAGGCAACTCCAGAAGGTGTGACACTCAGATCAGACTACAAGTCGACCCCCTACCCTCTCATTGTCAGACGCAGATCCTTTACTGAAGATGAGCAAATAACTTTTATCCTCGTCATTGGCAGCCAAAAAGCAGAAACAGTTGAAGCAGAGAATACTGTCACCCTTGCTAAGCATGACGGTGGGAGGGTTTCAAAACAGGACCATCGCAATCAGTAGACAAGTTCTCAAACTGACCTAGATTTATCTTAATGCCAGAGTCTGTAACTATTCTTAAAAAAAAAAAAAAAAAAAGTAAATGACTCATCAAAAAGTTAACACTGAGGGGGTGATCCAGTCTTCAACAAATCTCACCTAAACATTGGCAGGTTCTTTTTGAGGAATATGAGCATTTCTGTTTTCTCTGCTGTCAGACGATTCATCTTTTCGTCCACGATACTGGATGTCGTGCTAAACAGTCTTTCACTTTCCACACTGGTTGAAGGGGCACTACTGCAACAGCAGCAAAGAGAGCAAAGCAAGCATGGCTGTTTGCCCAGTACTGGAAAGGGCTGTCTTTCTCACCGTTGGTTATTTCAAATACATTTGCATTTGGATAACTGCTACATGGGTCCCTCCTGCAGGTTCATCATGTTCCTCCAGAATTTTGTCGTACAGACTGCTGAAACTGCTCTTACTTGTGCTTGGAGGAGAACCAGTGCTTGGACCACTTTCCATGCTTCCATGATGCCCTGAGCAGTGTTTGCTCCATCTTCTCAAGCTCTTGTGACAGGAGAGCCTTCACCCTCTTAGCAGTTTCTCCACCGGTAAAAAAATCTGACACAAAAATAAAATGGGTTGAGTACAATGGCCTGCATGCATGCACATGTTCCCCTGGATGAGCAGGCGTTTTAAAACAGTGACAGCAGGGATTATGTCGGCTGCAGTGGAGGTTGCTGAGTTGATTTTCGTCGTTAACTCCTCGAAGGGTTCTAGCACCGTCACTGTTTTTTCCAGCAAACCCCACTCGTTGGCTGACAGTGTTGCTGGCAAGTTGTGTTGTGTCTCTTGATCATATAGAAGCAGCTGTTCCATCTTGTTTGAACATCCTGAACAAGACGAGCTGGGGTGGTCGTGGTTACCGCACCTTGCATTTCATGCTGCAGGTCTTCCAATCGAGACTGTGCGAGTTGTAGATGCCTGAAATGTGCTACTATCTTTCTGCTGTTTGCTAATGCATTACTAACACTGCGTTGTGACATCAGCTCCTCGTGCACAACAAGCTGCAGCATGTGCGCAAAACAGCCCAGACTAGGAACTGCCATCTCTTCCATTGCAGCTTTCATGTTACTTGTATTGTCCCATAGAATGACTCAACTAACTTGGTTGACACTCAGCTGTATAGTTCAGGTAGCACAGTCTCTGATAAATATCTCCTGGACGGTAAAGTATACCTTGGTTGCAAGTGTTTAATCAAGCTGCGAAACCAGTTGTTTTCGGTTGGTCGAGTACGATGACCAACCGTTTAGCAACTGCTCAGTAATCCCTTTAGCTTTTACGTTGTATGCTGGAAGGTTACCTCCAGATGTAATTCCTCGTGGCACTTTTCCTCTTTCTTCTCCTTAACTACAAATTCCTGGTGCTACTGTCATGATGGCAGTCGTGACTGTTGTTGTTTCCCGGTGTTCCCGTGCCTCCTCCATCCATTCCGACTACTGCTTTACCTCAGCCATTCCCTCCACCTTGTTATCGGACCCTCTCCTTCCCTTTCTCTCACATCACAATAAATCCCCTTCTCTCAACAACCGTTGTCCGAGCCTGCATTTTGGGTCAGTACCTGTGCAACCATGACGGCTGCTTCATGTGGTGTTTTCAAATGTTTGATTATGTTAGTCGTATTCAACGTCGCAATGGTTTTACACACATTACACGTTGCTGTTTTGCTTTGTGGTGTTTCAATAGTAAAATATTTCCACACAGCACATATATTGTGCGGAAAAGTTCGCTAGCCCCAGTGCTGCTCAGTGCTAACCTGCTAGCTAGCAGACTAGCCGGCAGAAATCACTTGTGCAGTCATTTCAGCAGAAAACGTTAAAGCACAGATATAACACATGGTTGGATCGTGCGGAAATTTCCGACCGTGAGTTACGTTGGTATCGGAATTTGATACTGGATCGGATCGGCCCCATTCCTAATAGCACACATGCCACCTTTTCCAACGTGGACAAGAAAGGGAGCTATGTTAGATGTTGTTGTTCATGGACCACAGTGCAGGATGTAAGAACCAAATGCAGGGTTATGGGGAAGCAGGGTGATTGTCTTTTTCTGTATGGATTGAGTGAAAAAGGACATGAAGGTAGTTGGCGTGAGAGAAGAGGATGCAGAAGACAGGGTTAGATGGAGGCAACTGATTCGCTGTAGCGACCCCTGAAGGGAAAAGCCCAAAGGATAAGAAGACCGACATTGTGATCATCAAGGCCACAGGAATAAAGGTAATGGGAAGTCTGTTGGCATCAGGTGATGTCCGACCCTGGAAGGTTTTTGACCGGTGCAAGATTTGAATCTCAATGTTCGGTTTTTGAATGGACTCACCGCTCAGTAGCTTGGTAATGGATTAAGTCATAAGTCATAAGTCTATTTATTTATATAGCACATTAAAATACAACAAGACATTGCCCAAAGTGCTGCACAACATCAAAACAAAGGAAGAAGGAAGGAGGAACAAATAAATAACAAGTTAAGACAAATTAAGCAATTACATAAAGTAATGGATAGTCATAAATACTGTAGACAATAACAGAATTGAAAATTGATCAACTATTAAACGCCAGCGTGAATAAATGTGTTTTTAATCCAGATTTGAAGGTTGGGTAGCGAGGTTGCCAACCTGGTCTGGAGGGGGGTTCTATAGTTTAGGGGCTGCCACTGAGCACCAGTCTAGATCTGGGAACTACTAATAGTTGTTGGTCGACTGACCTGAGCAAGCAACGTGGGACATATGTTTTGATGAGATCTGTCAGATAGGCCGGGGCTAGACCATTTAGGCATTTATAGACAATCAATAGTAATTTATAGTCAATTCTATAAGGAACTGGTAACCAATGTAAGGATGCCAGGACAGGTGAGATAAGTTCATGTTCGCGTGTGCCAGTCAGGAGCCTAGCTGCAGAATTCTGAACCAGCTGCAGCCTAGATATTTGTGCTTGGCCTATTCCAACATACATGGAATTGCAGTAGTCAAGCCTGGAGGAAATGAAAGCATGAGTGACCTTCTCAAGGTCTTTAGGGGAAAGGAAGGGTTTGACCTTGGCTAAAACTCTTAATTGATAAAAACTGGCTTTGACGACTGAGTTTATCTGCAAATCTAATTTAAAGGAGGAATCAAAAAAACACCAAGATTCTTAACATGAGGTTTTAAGTGAGGTGCCATAAAACCAAGGAGAGAAGTAATGTTGTCAGTTGACACTGGTGGATGGCGAGAGGGATTAAGTATCAGAATCTCAGTTTTATTTTCAGTGAGGCAGAGAAAGTTTTGCGAAAGATACAAACAACTTCAGGAGTCAGTGGTAGGATTCAGCGGCAGGTACACATTCACACAGGAACACATTCCTGACCTGCTAAGAGTACCTCTGCAGCTTCAACAGAACGTGTCTAGTGTTTCCTTTGTCTCGTAAGTTAAAAGTATTAGACGTCATTTACGTGTGTGTGTGTCCACATAAACGTGATAGCCAATATTGTGTTTTTTAAAAATAGACCCCAAAGGGAGCATATATATTGAGAATAGAATCGGCCCCAGTATGGACCCTTGATGTACACGGCTGGTCAGAGGGGCTGACTGGGAAGAGTGGTCGCCAGTGCTGACACAGAAGGTTCTATCAGTCAAGGAGGACCTAAACCAATTAAGAGCGGTGCCACAGATGCCAACATACTGCTCGAGACGGGAGATCAAAATTTCATCATCAACTATATCAAATGTAGCAATGAGTTCAAGTAAAACAAGGACAGAGGGGTCACCAGCATCAGCAATGAGTAAAAGATCATTAAAAACTCCTAAAAGGGCAGATTCAGTGTTGTGATGTGATTTAAAACCAGACTGAAAGACCTCACAAATGCCATTCCGAAGTAAAAAAAGACTGAAGTTGCTGTAAGATCACTTTTTCTATTACCTTAGACAAAAAAGGTGGAGATTGGTCTAAGCTCTTTTAACAACCGCAGTTCCCTCCAGGCTGGCTACAAAGTCACAAAGAACCTGTGCGTCTGGATCCTTGACTTCCTAACAGGTAGACCCCAGGTCTAACCTCATTCTTTACATTAGAGCACCCCAGGTGTGTCTTTTGAGTCTCCCTGCTGTCTCTGCCTGTAGAGACAGACTGCACAGCATTTTTTTTATTCCAACGTCAGCTTAAGTTGACCTTATCACTGAAAACAATGAAAAAAAGGAAGTAGAGGACCTGATCTGTTGGCATCAAGGCAACAACCTCCTGTGGACAGAAATGTGCAGGAGGAACAACCAATAATGTCAATAGGCCATCAATGAAGAGAACGGACAGCTTGAAGTACCTTGTTATCCTCTCTCTCTCTCCATCTGTAAACATACATGTCTCATTAATAATGTATGTTATTAACTAAACTTCTTCCCTGGAGTTTCTGTGCTCTGTCGTCCAGCAGGTTCTTGTGGATCGTGACTGCTTTCTGTAGTCCTGCATGACGTCCACTACATATATTATTACTGTCATTATTGCTGCCATATCTCCTTTACAGTTTATTGTTAATTATTGATTTGCTGCTGCTGTGCATCTGTGTCTCTCTATCTCTATCACAGGTTCCACTGCTACTGTAATCATTTTATCAGTCATTGTGATTCATTGTCATTTTATCAGTCATTGTAATTGTACAATATGTTTATGTTGATTTGTCCTGTACACGTGACATCCATTGCACGTCTGTCCGTCCTGGGAGAGGGATCCCTCCTCTGTGGCTCTTCCTGAGGTTTCTTCCACATTTTTTCCTGTTAAAAGTTTTTTGTGGGCAAGTTTTGATTTGATTTGATTTGTAATTTATGTAGTAGACAAAATTTTCTGTGAAATACACAGACTTTATTGGCTGAATAAGTAGCACGAAGAAACCGCATTTTAATAGGCTACTTTTAAATGAATATAATAACTCAGTAATGCCAGTTTTATGTAGCCCAATGACGCTACGAAATTAATCAAGAATACAGACTACTGTTTAAAATGCAGGTCAGGAAGCGGGTTGGGTACAATATTTCACAATTGTTTGCTGCGGTCCGAGTTTGGGCGGGTTAGTATAAAGTGCAGGTCAATCAAACATGGACCAGCGCATCACTGAGGTGAACTGGTGACCAATGGCTCCAACGACCCACAACCCCAATGAGGATAAGTGCTTGTTAAAAATGGATACCTAGATGGATGTACCCTTCATGATTACACATAACAAATAATCAATCAATTCAGTCAAATTGATTGATAAAAAGCACAGAGCAAAAAGAGACTAAAACTAAAATGAACGTAGCTAATAATACAAATTCTCCTGCAGCGCAGTCGTTCCATGGTGCTTACGTCCACGGTGGAAATAAGGCTTTAGCAACCAAACTGAATTTCATTTATTAGGTTTATATATGACATTTTTATCATAAAAGATAATAGAAAAACACCATTACTGGGTCCAAGAGATTTCAAGTAGTAATCCTTTAGAGATATCTAACACATATCTAAAATTTTCAACAAGGTTTATATATGAAATGTAAAATTACATTTAAAAAAAATGAGGGTGTCTTTCATCTTTTAGTCTATATCAAAAAATTGTAAAAAAAAAAAAAATGTCCAAAATAAATATCCAATTCACAATCTGCTGTTATGGGGGCATGCATCGTTAGCATTCAGCTACAAGGACAAGTTACAATCTCTGTGGCGATAAAATTAGACCAAAAATTGCAGTTCCTTAAACGTCCACTTGAGGCTGGCTCCAGAAGTGAGTCAGTCTCCATAAGTCCCCATGTTCAAATGTTCAACTTCACAGCAGAAATAAACATGTTTGCAGCCTGGTACAAAAAACTGTTTTTCCATCCCTGGTATACGATAAATAGGCCTGACACCATAAAAGTTTAAACAATTTCCCTACGGGGATTAATAAAGTACTTCTGATTCTGTACGAGAAACAGCCCCATAAGTACAAGTACAGTTAGTAGGGTGACATCAAACTCACAGCACCTGTGTAAACCTGAGTATACATGCTGCACAAAAAAGACATTGCTTTGGTAGTTGAGCACTTCTTGACCTTTGACCTCCTTAACCTTTTGATTTCGATTGATCGCTCTGGTTCTGTTTTTTGTTTTTGTATGGGGCTCTGTGTGTGTGTTTGTGTGAGTGTGCATGAGTGTGTGTGTGTGCGTGTGTGCATGAGTGTGTGTGTGTGTGTGTGTGTGTGTGTGTGTGTGTGTGTGTGTGTGTGTGTGTGTGTGTGTGTGTGTGTGTGTGTGTGCTGGGGGCATGAGGGTCTGTGGGCATAAGAAAGAGAGGGAGAGAGATGGGAATGTGCAAATGTGGTGAGCAAAAAAAAAAGACTCTTCTTCTCTGTGCACACACACACACACACACACACACACACACACACACACACACACACAGAAATAAGATTCTCAATACACACATTCGTACCACACTTTTACATCAATACCAACACACCTAGACCATTTTAGTTGTAATTATGTGTTTTACTGCCGAGCAATAGTCGGAAATGCAACAGAATTACTGGATTACTATAGTTGGGGAAGATCCCAAAGGCAGGTCTGCCAAGACACACACGCACACACACACACACACACACACACACACACACACACACACACACACACAGGCTATATATATTTATATGCACACAGTGTATACTTGTGCCTCTTTATCTGCCATTCATGCATTTCTTTCCAGAACATGTATTCCATACAAGTCTACATGCGTCGATCCTCCGCACATACGCGCCTGGCCTTGACCAGGAGAGCCCAGTCCGGTATTCCGGACAGACATGTTCACGCACAGACACACGCAGGACGGCCACACGCTGAATAAAGCACACAGTCTAAAAAGTTGAAGTGTGAATAAAGTGCGTCTGCTCCTACCTTGCTGCGCTCTTCACGGAGCTGGTGGCTAACCGTTTAAAACACTTCTCGCGTCTGATCACTTTACTTTCACTTTCCATCTTTTCAGTCAGACTCCCCCTTCCTCCTCCTCTCAGCCTTTGTCGGCGCTGATGGGCAGTGACAGCATGAGCTCACTCACTCCCAAGCAGATCAGGAAAGTCCGCAAAAGGACAGACAGATATAGACCAGTTTCACGTGGTCTTGTCCTCACAGGGAGATTTTCATGATTCATGGATTTGGTCTCTATTCAAGCAATATTACACTCGAGGGTGTGCCTTGGTGTCAATATTAGCACGGCAGTGAGGCGTCACTGAAGTTCTAATAGGTAAGCACACCCTGTGTGTAATATTGCGACTATTCAACTTAAATAAAGTATATAATCAAAAGATGTTCATGTTCTGGGACAAGTTGCTCTCAAAATAAACATTTATTTGCTCGCCGTTTCTGTTCTGATCTACGTTTCTATGGAGATACACGGGGTCTGACTAATACCTGGAAAACATCAGCATGAACCATAGCACCGACAAATTCATCGTTGATGTTAATCCCCTCTAATCTCACTGCTTCAGCTAGCCTCAGTGAGCTAACTGCAATAACTTGCTGAAATGAAGCCAAAAACTGCAGTTCCTCAAACGTCCACATGAGGCTGGCGCCAGAAGTGAGTCAGTCTCCATAAGTCCCCATGTCCAAATGTCCAACTTCACAGCAGAGATAAACATGTTTACAGCCTGGTACAAAAAACAGTTTTGGTCTCTGTAGCCAATTTTTACCCGTTCGTGACAACTGGCTAAAGTTATGCAACAGTGTGGTCGTATTGATTGACAGATGCTTTGTCCATGACGAGCTGACATCCAGCATCACTTGTGTCACTGTTGCTTTGCTAACATCCTCCCCTCCCCCACTTCCTCTATGCTGCTCCTTATTATTATTATGTATTATATAATATTGCACTATGCTCGTAAGGACTCCTGTGCTTTGTCAGGATTTAGAGGGAAGGTCATACAGTAATGGCGTCTGGCACCATGCGAGGTGCCAACTGCTCATCACACACTCACATACCAAAGCTCAATGTGGCTTCACATGGATTGAACCACTGATCTTCTGATTAGTAGATAAGTCCTAATCCGATTTATTCTATTAATTATTTAATCATTTTTACAGCCTTTGTTGTATTGTGTTGTTTGGCCTCAATGCAGTGTGAGCATCAGTACGACTGGGTAGTAGTTTGCACCTGTCTGTCAAAACACTTTATACAGATATATATATATATATATATATATACAGACAGTTTACTATAAATAAGCATTACTTAACAAAGAAAACCCCTTCACATTTCATGCTGTCAACAATGGAACCACATGGAAAAGAAATGTCACAAGATCTGAGAAAGAAAATAATTTATTTACGCAAGAAAGGTGAAAGGCTACAAGAAGATCAGAGAAGCGATTTAGTAGCCAAGTATGTCTCCTGATCTGATCTGAATCCAATCCAAACAGGCAGGATGGACTGAGAGTATATATGAACACCAAATAACTGTTTTGAACTCCAGCTTGTGTGTTTCATCATCAGAATTTCCCAAAGTAATTTTAAGCCATTGTTTTAATACAGCCAGTAAATAATGGCTGGGTGTAACATGGGTGGGTGGGTTGTAACATTTCTTTCCGTCACTAAGATCAATACTCCAGAGTCCTAGAGCAGTAATATCGACAGAGATGCAAGATATGGAATGTATACCAAACTGGTGTCAGACAGGAAAAGGGATTTCATTCCCTCTTTCTCTTAGTCCATCTTGGACAAGCTCAGTTTCAGATAAGTCTCTTGATGTGATTGATGTCTGACTTTTTCTTTGCATGGTTGACTCTTCACTTTGGCGTTTGGTAGATGCAGAAACAAACTGTGTTCACCCACAAACACACTGAAGTGTTCCTGAGTAATTTCCTTTACAGAATCTGGGTTAAAGGTCACAGGCATTCTTTGTTAGTTTTGGGCTTTACTCCTCGAGTACAGAGATTTCTCTGGATTCTAACTCAATCTTATTTGACCAACCATCATGTTGGATGATCGAGGCCACCTACTTCCAGCCTTTTAGAAGCAGCTTTATCTTAAGATGGCTTCCTCTTGCCATCTCTCTTGGTGTTGCTGCTGGTCCCTCATTTCATTCACCTGTTTTGTCTTCTGTGCAGTCACCTGTTCACCTGTTGAAGCTTCTAAACAGCTTTTTAGGAAGGTGTTTTGGCATTCAATTCAGAATGAGTGAATACTTACAAAAGTAAATAAAGTCAATCAGTTTTATCTGAATTTAAATGAAGAAATGAAAAAACATTTTCAAATCATCACACTGTTTTTATGTATGTCCCAAGACCAAATGCAGATGCACTGTGTGGTGAGTAAGTCTTTTATTTCACATAACACAATCAGCATTTTCAGATGATTTATAAAACCCTGGGTTAAGTGGGTAGAATGTGTAAAGCCTTTACGACCAGATTTTGTAGAGGTGGTAAATAAAAATGGATTAAAAAAAAAAATCCTACTTATTTATCTCTCCCCCTTTAAGTTTTATGGTTCTCTATTTTGTTTATTTTAGTATTTGTTAATCTCTTGTGTGCACTCCTAGTCTCCCAAACTGTACAAAGCTCCTGTATCTGTGAACAGCAGAATAGTAGTAGTAGTAGTAGAAGCCTCTTCTGGAGAATAGAGAATATATGATGTCATGCCAAGAGAAGAACAGCTCTGCTTTCACTTTCTCCCCCTCGTGTGGGGCTTTAACAGTGATCTCATTTTTAGTTGGAATTTCCAGATAAATCCCAGTGGTTTAACCCACCAATAAACTACTCTATTTGAACAATCCAATGTGTGTTGGAGCAAAGTAGCCCGCATTTGTTTTGTTACTGCATATAACAAACAGACTGAATGCAGACACTGTGGGGTCAGTAAGTCTTTTATTTCACAGAACACACCATCACCATCTAAAAAAAGGTCTTCTTCACAAAGTCCACATTTGACATTTAAATAAGTTTTAGAATGAAACTGAGAGAAGCAGCAACCAAGTATCTTTTGGAGTAGTAGGGGAGTAAAATCAGTAAATATAGGATAGTCACAATTTCATAAAACACTCGCCATTAACGGAGTAAAAACAGCAGCTGGACAGGTTACACAGAAACAATAAGTAATAAAAATGTTTCCCAAAGTGAACTAAGAGAAGGTGGTGCTGTCTTTATCAACGTTCAGCCCCTTCAGCTATTTTTTTTTTTTTTAAGTGAGAGGCTCATTGAGTAAACTGTCATCAGCCTGAGGACGTTCATTCCATCACAGAGTAGATCAAGGCACAATCAGTTTAACAGGCATGTTGAGGCATGACATGAAGAACCAGGAACAGTAACGTAAATGTCATCTGTAATAACCTATCATCTTAAGTTTTTTTACATCTTTAAGTTTTTTGTTTTTTTTACAAAACTACTGAAGAGAGGGACATAGGAAAACTGTACATTGCTGCACATCGTTATAAACCATTCACTGCCTTGTGGCCGTGTAACAGTGATCAGAACACAAATGGCTGCTCTGCCACTCGAACAGTTTGGGAAATGAGCCACTACATGTTGAACCTTAGA
The DNA here is from genome assembly GCA_004119915.2 of Collichthys lucidus. Taxonomy (NCBI): domain Eukaryota; kingdom Metazoa; phylum Chordata; class Actinopteri; family Sciaenidae; genus Collichthys; species Collichthys lucidus. The sequence goes on from CM014100.1 coordinate 26,236,362, forward strand.
CAGAGTATGTCAAATATTAAGCCAAAGAATCCTTTGGAAAATAGATCTCATGAGGTTGAGTGCAGTTAAAGAAAGCAAGACAGGCTGGCACCGTTTAGTCAGTGTTTCTTTTGCTGCATTGATGGCGTGCACACGAGGACATAAGAAAGACACTGTAATACATTCTTAATAACAGAGAGAGAAGACAGCTAAATTAGACGTTAAAAGATTTCCCGCAGGAATTGCATTGATTAAAAAATTGCATTGAAACTGTTTTACTGATGAATACTTGAATTCAGGCACCGACGTGTTTCTTTAATGCTGTAGCTTTAAAATCTGGGATGAGTGGAGGGGAGGTTGTGGGTGGTACCACTGGTCCCGATGTGGACTGTTTTCTTGTACCGTTTAGAAATGTCAATTCCGATCGTGCCGTTGATCTCTCAGACAGAGCACACAGCAAGTCCACATCTGACCAACACTTGAGTCTCTTTCGACAGCAGCGAGAACGTGCCTGTGACAGACGAGCCGAAGCATATCCTCAAAACGATGGAAAACATCTACACCTTATTAACGTATAATAAAACAAATAGACTTCTGCTGCCCTTTCTTCCATCCTTTCTACACATGGCTATGAGAAGAGTTATGCTGCCACCTGACCTCTGTTAAAATACAGCATGAGGAAGCAAAAGTCACACTGAAGTTTAGTTCCAGGAGCTCTGCTGTTGACCACACAGCTCAGAGGAGCTGAACACCCTGCAGCTGGCACCACAGTTCATCCCGAATCTGACGAACAAACATGAGTACATTGCCACGTGTGCTATACGAAGACACAGGTTTGAGATGCTTGTGCTTCGCCACATTTCAGAGAGAAACATTATGTGATCAGTTATCTGGACCTTTAACACTCCTTAATCACACGTGCATTTGTCAGAGCGGATTAAAGACATGCTCTGTGCTAGCAAATGTGGAACAATGAGCTGCATGCAGATGACGCAGATACCTTTCTCTGTTAAGGAGAAGAAAGATGGGGATGTTGTGGTCAGTGTTTTTCCATTCCAATCTCTGCTTCTTTTCCTTGTAAAGCCTTTCTTTTTATTATTTTTTTAGCAGCGATCTACAACGTGCACCATTTCACACAGCCTCTTCACTTTTATTAAGATTTGTGGCCGATTTATCCCTTTCTCTGCCTCTTAATCATCTGCTAAAGACTTCCCTCTTAACCTTTTCTTCCCTCTCTCTTAAAAAAAAAAAAATCGTCCGTCACAGGTTTCATATTCTTCTAGAAAGCAGGGATTGGAAGGATTTTTGCATTTTCCGCGTTGTCTACACAAAATAAACACACAAGTGTACGTGTAATGTATAATAATGCTGGATAGCTGTCAAATATATTTGTTAGTGGCCGTTCAAGACAGAAAGGCTTCTGAACTCCATGTTTTTAAACAGGAGAATGCAAATCATGACATTCAGGAAATATAAAGATATGAAGCAGTGCCACAGATCACTTATCTAACATTGAACGGTTCCTTGCGCTTTCAGCGTGCCTTGTTTGTCTGAACGGAGCCTAAAGCTACTAAAGTATGTTACTGCTGAGTCTAAATGGTGGCAGATCTAAACCAAGAACACCTGTCCTCTTCGATTTAGCTGAACAAATCAACATCCCATTTAATTTCACTCATTAAAATTCACTTTTGTCCTACTAATGCACTCCTAATATTACGGGTTCAAGACTACGGGTTCTTCATGGTTCCTACACGTGTGGATGGGGAGTGTTTGTCCACCCGGTGCCATGTTCAGAGGAGCTTCTTGGTTTGGGGCTGGGCTGTGCCTTTGGAGGATGTGGAGGTTTTGGTGTCAACGGAGAGAAGCGTCATGATGTCCTGGAGGGCTTTGCTTACCTGAGCTCCGAACCTGTGGGAGTCCTGGAATGAAAAAGGAAATTAAGTATTAAAAGAGGAAGGAGAAGGGAGAGAGCAGAGACAGACAAGTGTGGATACAGTAGTGATACCACAGAGAGGGAAAGGAGGAGGAAGTGACCACTGAATGTAGAGAAAGAAGGGGGTTAATGATTTATGAAAGTACTAGATCGCTGCTGATAGTTGATAGGAGGCCTTTCTACTATGTTTGTAAGTGAGCTAAGTGAGTGGGCTGATAGACCGACCTTCCGCGCACAAAAGCACGATTCCACAACAGGAACGAGAGTGTCAGAGGGGAAATGAAAACAGAAAGCTGAGCACTGCAGGGTTTCAACTGACTTTAACAATGCAATATGACAAAGCCCCGCCTTCCTGAGCCAGGCTTCTGACACACAATACACACAAGGAAGAAACTTAATGAAAGGCCATTTTATAAATATTTTCCACGCACCTCCTGAATTTGTGTCTCTCTTTAGCTGAACTGAGATCAGCTTAATTGCTTCGTTAACTCACCGTATAAAAGATGCTTCATTTAAAATGTGACCTGTGAGTGTGTACACATGAAACATGCTGTCTGATTTCCATTTGGTTCATTTGTTCTACATCTGTGTTGTTTTATCTGCCGAGATCAGCAGTAGAACAGTAGCGTGCTGGACCTGGGGAGGCTGGAGACGCCTGGACATGACACGACACACAGAGATGGCAGCACAGCGCGACAGACGGGGGAAATCGAACCATACGCAAGTGCGAGTCTCCCAAACAGTGTGTGTGTTTGTGTGTTCTGAAATAGTGGAATAAATAAGTGAACCACGATAATCTGTCTGTGTATCTGTGTTGAGGGAAGCCACGGTGGCAACAGACCTGCCACAATGGTAAACAGTAACAAACTATTTACTACTACGACTAAACTACCTGTTCTACCCTGAATGTGTATTATATGTTAAAAAGACTCTTAATTTAAAATGTTGAAATATTTTTATTGTTGCGGAGCTTTTATTTTGAAATCCGCTTAGACCGGAAGTAGGTAGTAAGATCGTAAGCGGTGAGAAAAACGCGACAGTGTGCAATGATAGTTTAATGACTGTTTCTCTGTGATATTTTCTCTGCATCCTTCAGAAAGCAATGGCTGTAAGTGTTTCATGTTAACATTAAGAAGTTAATACTTACCTGTTGTTCACATAACAGTTTATTAAGTCGTCTTTTTATCTATTCTTTTATAGTTTCACTCCAATTCAATGTTGTCAACCTGACTTATGACTCATGTAGAGCGAGGAAAGTGGTCACTCGAGGCATGGGCGCAACTTAATGCCGCGAGTAAACTGACATACTTTCATGCTACTGTCCACTTGATCAGATCACCCAAGACGCGTATTAATACAAGGTGTAAACAGGCAGATCTCACCAAGGTGCCTTGGTGTGGTTGATATATCAAATCAGATTTTATTTGTATAGCCCAAAGTCACAAAGTACATTTGCCTCAGAGGGCTTCACAATCTGTACAGGGAGTGACACCCTCTGTCCTTAGACCCTCGGTTCGAGTGAGGAAAAATTTGCCCACAAAAACCTTTAACAGGGAAAAAAGGTGGAAGAAACCTCAGGAAGAGCCACAGAGGAGGGATCCCTCTCCCAGGACGGACAGACGTGCAATGGATGACTGATACGGATTTTCTTTTAAAGTGGATATAATATATTTTCAAAGGCATTCAAATAGATTCCTGTCCACAGCAACTCCCGACAGAGACCTCATTCAACGTGTGCAAAGTAATGATTTACTTACAGTCTCACTGCAGGAGTATTTGGAGGACACGTGGAAGTTGATCATATCCTCTCCCACAATGATGTACGAAACTCCATAACCATCATCGGCAACCTGACATGACCACAGAGATTAAATCAGATCAGCATTAATGCCTCACAGTACAAATACAATTATTGTGTGTGTGTTTCAAACCATACAGTCAGCTTCTGAATGTACGAAAATGAACCCAGTATATATACACATCTGCAGTCACAACTAGAGGAAAGTTCGAGAGACTCACAGGTCCGAACCCGCCGCCCAGTGATACGAACTCAGGGTTGTTTTTCAGGTCGAACAGTTCCATCTGCTGAACCGGCGTTTGACTGGTGGAGAGACGCCAAGGCTCAGACAAAACCTGGAATGTGTGCGGGGAGAGGGAGAGAGAGTGCTGAAGCAGAGCAGGAAGGTAGTGTTCATAAATCACCACAACACACCCATCTGTCATTCAGCTTCACAACATCCACGTCAGATATGCTGTGATGTTGGTTTGAGAGGTTGAACAAGTGGTCAGAATTTGCTCCTCGATGCTGTAACTGCACTCAGTTACATTGGTTCACTGATTACATTGCTGTGTTACACTGAGTGTAAAAGTACAAAGTGCTTTTGTTGCTCTTTAATCAGTTTTATATCGACACTGCCAGATTCACAGAAAAAGAGTAAAGAGAGTAGTTTTTATTCACTTGGCACACATACATGGTGTCCAAAACTAAAAATAATGCGCCGTCATCAGATCAAACCTGTGAAATATTTGGTACATGATGCTGCAAAACTACCAATGTGCTAATTAGCAGATGTTAGCATGCTAACACACTAAACAAGGATTGTCAAGATGACGAACATTAACGTTAATGTCAGCTAAACATCAACAGTGTGAGCAACAGTGTGTTAGGTCTCTACCGTGTCAGGACAGAGCCCCAGGTGAAATGTTGTTACTGTGTTTTCCCACGGTTCTCATTTTTACTGCATATTGTCTGGAATCCAACCGAGGAGGCGTACCTCTTTGAGGAAGGGTGACTCCACCCCCAGGTATTTGGAGACCACATACAGGCAGAAGAGGTGTCTGTCGATTCCAGCTCCAGTCATGGCCATTCGGTAAAGGTTCTGGTGCCTCTCTGAAGCCAGTCGGAAGAGACGCCTGCATTGCTCCTCCACCTGTCGAACCAAATTACACTTTTGCTGACATCTAGATTATAAAACCACCTCGAAATCAATAATCCCCAAATCCTTCAATTGACCAGAAATACAGCACAAAATGATTAAGCAGTAAACTGTGAGCATATAGTGATTTTAGACTGGGGTTTGGATGGACCTGCATTAAAGGTCGACAGGGGTTTAAAAATTGCTCGGCATGTTAGTTAGTTTGTTTCCAATCCAATCCACTTTATTTATATAACACGATTTTAGCAAACAGGGTTTTTCAAAGTGCACAACACGATAGAACACAATAGAAACACAACAAAACATCAAGTAGATAACAGAAAGATAGAAAACAATAAAAGATAATGCCTGAATCAACAAATTCATCAGTACCTCCCCATTCTCTAAGGCTTTGACAAAGGCAGAGCTCTCGCTGGAGCACGATCGCACAGTCTCTGTCCGGCCCTCCCTGAACAGACGGGTCATGGACGCTTCATAAGTCAGACAGAATCCACCACGATCCTGGAAGAAAAGAGAAGGAGGAGGAGATGAGAAAAGGTTTTAGAGGACGATGGGAAAAGATGACCGAGAGGCAAACATCCAGTCACTGTTAAAGACACATTTGAAGAGTTATTTAGTGTTGTTATCCAGCTGTGATTACATAAAAAAATATTTCAGTCAGGAAACATAAGGCCAAACGGAAGAAACAGAGCGGCGACAGAGAGAGTTTAATGTGACAAACCAATCAAAGACGGGGGAGGCAGGATACAGAGGGGCAGATTCTTAGATAAAGACAAAGGAGAACAATCAGGGATCAAGGATGTTTGGAGACATACTTCCACAAACCATCAACCATCTAACCGGTAGAATCTCAATGCCAGCTAATTATTATGGTATTATGTTGTCCTAAACCTCAATACCATCGATTTTTACTTACTTCTCACACTGCCAAGTCAACAGATCGGAAGAGTAGATGTATTGTTTGAAAGCAACAGTTCGTCTCACATGTTGCAACATTAAGTCGAGTCAGTAACTACACAACGCAAAGGAGCTCCTCCCAGATGTCCAAACTCTGTACACCATCTTTAAGGCTCAGCCCGGCTGAACTAAAGTTTAGTCAACATAACTGTTGACCATCTTACACTGCTGTTAAAAAGTTTGGGGTTGCTTAGAAAATTTCATGTTTAAAATAAAACAACATCAAATTAATCAGAAATACATTGTAAATAGTGGAAATGACTATAATAGAATATCTACGTAGGTGTACAGAGGCGCATTATCAGTGACCATCACTCCGGTGTTCCAACTGCATGTTGTGTTTGCAAATCCAAGTTCGTCATTTTAAATGGATAACTGGTCATTAGAAACACCTTTTGCAGTCATGGTAGCACAGCTGAAAACTGTTAACATTAAAGAAGCAATAAAACTGGCCTTCTATAGACTATGTGAGAGTCTGGAGCATCAGCAGTTGTGGGTTCCATTGCAGGCTCAAAATGGCCAGAAACAAAGAGCTTTTTTCTGAAACGCATCAGTCTATTATTGTTAGGGCTCGATTCCGTTTCTTAGGCCTGAGAATCGATTGTCATAATCCGATCCGATCCCGATTTTGGTTAGTGTTATTAAAACCATTTTTTTGGTCGCCTGAAGCCCTCGTTTTCAACAACAGAATACGGGCGCATAACGTACAGAAGTGGCTGGTTGTTGTAGAGTTTTCCTTGAGTGTTCTTTTGTCTCTAGTTTAATTGTATTCCCAGTGAATTTCCATTTTTCCCACGTTAATGAGCGCATCACAGTCATTCCGAAGGCCATTGAACGCACCTTGCATATGTGAGACGCCGTAGTGTAGTTTAAACACAATGCACGCCTGTTTCAATTCAATGACGCGGCTAGTGGCGTTAAAGTTCACCGGGGGAAAATATACTAAAATTTTAACTTAATTAAATCGATCTTTGGATGTACGAATTGATCTTTAGGAATTAATATGCAAATCGATTTCAGAAAATCAACTTTTTTTCAACACAGGCCTAATTATTGTTCTGAAAAATGAAGACTATTCCATTCAATTCCAACTGCCAAGAATGCGTACAATGCTGTGTACTGTTCATGTCACAGAGCAGCACAAACTGGCTCTAAGGACAGTACATTAGAGTAACAGACACCTTACAGATCCTTAACTTCAATAAATAGTAGCTGCAAAACACAGTGTCAACACCAACAGTGAAGAGGCAGCTGCTGACCTTCTAGGCAGAGTGGCAAAGAAAAAGCCATATTTCAGACTAGCCAATAAAAAGAAAAGGTTAAAACACAGCTTGATTTGGAGCCGTGCTTTGGGTGCAAGAACTATTCAGGGAAGAAGCAGTCATCTGGTATTCTTTCTGTAATGGAGAGGTCAGCACAGTCACCAGATCTCAACCCTATTGAGCTGTTGTGGGAGCAGCTTGACCGTATGGTACGTAAGAAGGGCCCATCAAGCCATTTCAACTTGTGGTAGGTGATTCAGGAAGCATGGGGGGAAAGCTCTTCAGATTACCTTCACAAATTGACAAGTGGAATGCCAAAGGTCTGCCAAGCTGCAAATGGAGGATTTTTTGATGGAAGCAAAGTTTGAAGATAACAATTATTATTTCAAGTAAAAATCATTATTTCTGACCTTGTCAAAGGCTATATTTCCTATTCATTTTGCAATTTGTTTTACTATTTAAACTCATTTCTTGTATGTTTACATGGAAAACATGGAATTTTGTAGGTGAGCCCAAACTTCTGAGGGTTTATGTAACATATCCTATGTTAGGGCTGCATGATGGCCAAAATGAAAAATACTGGGATCAAGATTATATACAAAATATTTTTACATTTTAATTAACAAAAGGTCTGCTTCCACATAAATAAGACGGGTCCTTCTCCAAAATTAAAAATGAAACATAGCAGTGCTTTGGCTTTCACAGCGACAAACTGCACAGCCAAGCTATGACTGTTTGAGTTGGCAGTGGACGAGGACAGGAATTTAAGTAAAGGTCATTCATGAATAAAATGTGCCCCTACACAACAGAGCTTCACAAGAAGAGATATCGAGAATCAACTAGGTCACATCGCTGAGACTACCAGTTAGCCCAGCCAGCCCACCATTTCTCTGAGAACTAAATTAATGCACAAATAGTCAACTATGTATATTTATAATGGCACTTCAGTTCTACTTGAAATTCCACCTATAAAATATGCATTTCTGCCACTCCACCACCTCCACAACTCCAAACTACAATGTGTGTGTTACCCTGTAGTATGCCAGCTGTAAGCCGATTTGGATGAATGCGTCGGGGCTGACGCGCAGCTTCTTGATGCGTCCCTTTCCAAATTCTCTGAAGGGGAACACGTGGCAGTCCACATCATCTGCCAGCGCTTGGGCGACAGCCAGGGAGCTGCTTGCCTGAGCCTGAACCTGACAAACAGACAAGAGAAAAATGTAAAAAAAAAAAAAAAAAAAAAAAAAGGAAACAAATGGGCTGTGTTATCAACCAGTTCAGATTACAGTATGTTCTCTCACGTAATGGTCTGAAAGTTGCGAAAGATTCTTGAACAAGCAAGTGGCTTTCATTCTGCTTTCGGTTTCATGGAACTTTAACAGTCATGTCTGTGATTGCAGAAGAGGAAAGAAGTATGTGCAGCTGGATGGTGGGATTTGTGTGTGACCACCAAGTCAAGCTGACTTTCTTTTGAGAACACACTCACGCACGCACGCACGCAGCCGTAGTAGAGCAGCCCCCCCATGTACAAAAGCTCCCTGTCTCTCTCTCCCCACATTCCTGTCACTCTTCAGCGGTCTCTATCAAAATAAAGCTTGAAATGGCCAAAAAAAACAAAAAACAAACAAACAGGGACTGTAGTTTAGAACAGAGAATCTCCCCCAGCTTAATGTGTTTGGTTGAGTTGCACACTGCACACATGCTGTGCATGATATTTTCAATATCACTGCAGAGGCTGATCTGGGACAGAATTTGATAAAATTCTATTTGGCAGAGGTGCAAGAGAGTACTGGGTATGAACTTGCACGACAAGGGTGGAATGTTAATAAACACAGTGCTGAAAAGGGTGGATCCTAGACAGTTTCCTCTCATAGCTTACTGTGCCCTATGTGCTTTCGGGAATTGTGCTTGTGTGTAAATCTGTGCCAGGTTAACGATTCCCTCTGACGAATTAGATCTTTAATATTACAATAACTCACCTGTAGACACGCACACACAGGTGATGTAAAGAAATCTGATGCCACGTTAAATCAGATGAATGTAGAAATGTGAACCAAGGTAAACTTTCTTTGATACAACATCTTGACAAACACAGGACGTGCCAATTATGTTTGGTGTGGCTGTGTATATCTGGTGCTATGAACTCTTATAGTATGGAACAAGGTCAACGGATTTCATCATCTCAGTACACACACACACATATATATATGCTGGATGACATACAAATACTAATAAACAAATAAAAATGAACTACATGTGGGCGGACTACATGATAAGAGCCTTTTCTACTTCCTGCAACCAGGAAGAAGGTTCCAGTACACGAGGCTCAGAATGACCTCTACCCTTAGAGGAATATGTATTTCTTACTGCTGTTGTTGTTTTTCTTATACTGGCTGTTGTTGTTAAATATAAATATTATAATTTTCATTAAGAAAGCTCATGGAAACACATTTTACTATTATTATGTGACAAATAACTTGAATTGAGCCACTTCCTCGCTTTGTTCCTCCAATCTGTTTCCTTTTCCATTTGTTTGTTCATTAGGTAGTGAGACAAAGCCAAATCAAGCTTTCTCATGGAGCTGGTAAGCTCAGGGAAAATGCATGGGAAAACCCAAGCCTCTCCCCTCAGTACAGAGAGGAGAAAAAAACTAGAGCTGAGTAATTAGAGTACAAAAAAATCCTTGAATCATTTTTTATTGCCTCGAGTATTCATTTAATCATTAATTTCGCTTATGTAGTCACTTGTGTTGCGCCCCGAGGATCGTGTTCTACATGGACTGTCAACAGTGACGCTTGCGACTCAGAGTCAAAAAGTTGGAAGAGAGCGATGAGACCGTCAGGTAATAAAAGCATAAATCTCTCATGACCTACTCTACATGAAAGAACAAAGTGTGTGTGTTCAAGATATGATCGGATTCCACCAATGTGCTTATCTTGCAGATACATTATCGCTCATCCATTAAGGTGTGCTAATTCACAGATCCTGATGCCAGCAGGCTCTGCCGGTTAGCACTGCATAAACATACTAAATGGATCATGATGGTTATGGACATCCTGCTACTGTATATTCAAAGGAATAAGCAGGGATGTACTCTTCTACTAAAAAAAAAAAAGTTATGAACGAATGAAAATAACTGCATAAAAGTGTTTGGACAACTGCACGGCCTCAGAACTTGTGCCTGCAAGTACAGGTCACAGAATAAAAATATACAGTGGGGACAAGTGCTGTCAGGGCACACGCACACACACGCGCACACACACACACACACACGCACGCACGCACACGCACACACACACACGCACCTCTGAGGGGATGTCCCAGACGAGCCTCTGGGGTAACGGCAGCGAGCGGTCCACATCGCCTTTGCAGTGTCCGTCCTCAGTGTAGCCCAGCTGGAAGGCATCTGTGGCTAGAGTGTACTGGAGAAAGGAAGAGACGTGTTCATATTTACATAGAAATACAAAAATAATAAATGGTGAAATGACTCAAATCTCTTTTATAGAAAAAGGCCATGCAAACTACCTTTGCGGTATTTATTATGTATTGTACATAGGCTGTGGCGTTCAATGTCTCACAGACTCACAGCAGCTAAATGTCAACATGATTAGTAGATTACACTAAAAGTGTGACAGGCTGCAGCTGTGATGACTTTAGCTACGAGAGCTGCAACTGGACTTTTACACACCGTATGCTCTGTAAGCGTACAGTGTAGTTTGAAATGCTACAACAAAGAGCTGTTGTAGCTAAAATATGTAGTTAAGATCTTTAGAGAAATGGAAGCCCATGAACCAAAAAAACTAAACAAAACAAACAAACAAAAAAAAAAACGACCACACACCTCCCAAAGGTGAGCCACTGTTGGTGCGTCAGCCCAAGAATGCTCTGCATTCAATCCGCTCTTCCCGTTCTTGTAGATCACAATGGAGAATGATTTATCGAACCACCTGAGGGACAAGCAACAGAAAGAAAAGTGAGCATTAAAATGCCAATAATGCATGGCAGTTTTTTCCCCCAGGTAATCTAAGGGAGAGTTCAGGTATTTTGTAAGTGGGTTTGTATGAGGTACTTTTTTTGAATTTTGCAGCTTCACCACGCCTTCAGACAGCCTCGAGCTGCACAGTGCATGACACAACTCAGCTGTGTGGATCTTAAAATTGTGATATCAGACTGACCCGGACACGTCTCTGTCACATTGCGCAACCACTCAGATTTGGTCATTTTCCTGTTTTATGTGCTTCTAAATATGGTTCTACATGTGTAAATATGCTACGTAGTTAATTTGGCAGTTTGCATGGGGTATTTTATTTTGAAAATCCACCAAATTCTCTATATATATTCTCTTCTATTTCCACAACTTTGCACTGGCCTTAAGAGTCTGCCATCATTTCTTTAGGGATTGCTTAATGTCACAAATTATTCCTCAAAAGCCTGTCTAGTTTCTTTCCTCCATGTCCTCCTAACCTATCGTAGCATTTCCCATGGAGCAAGGACTTGGCGTAGCGGTCGAGGTTTCCAGCTGGATCTTCTCCCCTCATGCCTTGCTCTTCGTCGTCCAAGGTTACGAAGAAGGCCGCCCTCTCGATGGCATCCAGTGAGCGTTTGTTAATGCCAGAGCTGAAGTACTGCTTCCTCATCTGAGCCCAAGGAATCCTGGAAGAGGGGATAACACACACAAAAAGCACAACATTTCAGACTCGTGATCAATATTACGATTATCATTGGTGTAGACATTGCCAAAACTCTGAGGACACGGATGTGGCATGACTTTAGCAAGAAGCTGCTAACAATACTCCTTCCCATCCTGATTAGTACTGTTTCTACTGTTTACAAGGCAATTATGGTACAAATATAAAATGAAGATTGCAAAAACTCTTTTGTTCCTGCTGCTATAGGCTTATAGATGTGGAACCTTTATGTAGTATGCATTTATTTAGTCTTTTACTGATTGTGCTTGTTTGTTTGTATATGTGTTTTTTCTGGGGCGGCTGTGGCTTGGAGGTAGAGCATTGTCGTCCACTAATCAGAAGATCGGCAGGATCGATCCCCGATTCAAACTGCCCCTTAGGGATAATAAAGATTCCTTAAACCTTGAGAAGACAATAAAACCCCCTTTTGAATCCCTGAGACAGGCTGCAGAAGTGAGTCAACCTCCATAAGTGGTTGTATTAAAATGTCTAACTTCACAGCAGGAATAAACCACCAGTTTGGTCTCTATATCCACACACACACACACACACCTGCGTCCAGCTAGTGTCTGCTTGATGAAGCATTGAATAAAAGTGCTGTGCTTGTTTTTCGTACATGATGTCACACGTTCTTGACTCGTACGCATTACTGAGATCTGCAGCAGCTTGTCGCTGAACTTTTCACACCAAAGGTCGGGCGACCTTGGATCATGGAAAACGTTAAAGCGGCAGGAGGTGGGTCACAGGATGTGGTCTGTCAGCCAAGTGAAATCATAATCAAACACTGGCTAAGAGTTGCTTAGCTAGTGTTTGATTAGTCGCTGGCTAAGAGAACTGCTTTTACACACACACACACACACACACACACACACACACACACACACACACACACACACACACACACACACACACACACACACACACACACACACACACACACACACACACACACACACACACACACACACACACACACACACACACACACACACTTTGACAAAGCAAAATCATTTCCTCTTTTTCCCCAACCGACGTCAAAAGATGACTCCCATCTGTCATCCACTCACAAATAGGGTTGTCACATTTACATGTACATTTATTTATGACCCATACTGCAGCCAGCGACCGGTATTTGTTCTTCTATACATACAAGAAGTATCTTGAAGGCGTTACAGTCTAAATCACCACCAACTATTTCACTGATGTTGTTAAACTGGATCATATTTTAAGGAGGAAATATTTCCTGGTTGTCATTTTGGTTTCCATAAGTCCCCATGTTCAAATGTCCAACTTCAAAGCAGAAACATGTTTACAGCCTGGTACAAAAAACAGTTTTGGTCTCTGTAGCTAATTTCCCCGTTCATGACAACTGTGAATTTTTATACAACTCACCTGTTCAAATGCTATTAAGTCTTAAAGTTTTGCAGGATTAAGAGTGTGGACGCTTTGATTGACAGGTGGATGTGGTGACAGTTGGCTTGTTTGAGCACCCATGAGTCATTCTGTGATGAAAACTACTGGATGGAAACTTCTAGACAATCTGGGCAGAAATGTAACTTGTTGACACTGCAATCTTATACACAAAGACAGAAGCGAAAAATGTAATGTACCACATAAATATATATTTATAGATGTATTCTTTTCGCAGAAATGTTTGACCAGCTGACATCATGTCAGCGATTCTTTTATTATCACAGTTGAGTGTTGATGAGGACAAGGCCAGAGATCACTTTGTCATGCTGATTGAGTTAGAATAACAGACTGGAAGAGTTAATAGAAGGGTGGTGCTTTTAAATCAGTGTCCTTCCCCTGTTAACCATGGTTATCTGCAAGGAAACAAAGCTATATAGCTATTGTTGCTTTGCACAAAAAGGATTTCACAAGCAAGGGTATTGCTGCTGGTAAGATTGCACCTAAATCAACCATTTACTGGATCATCAAGAACTTCATGGAGAGGGGGTTAATTGTTGGGAAAAAGGCTTCAGGGAGCCTGTGAAAAGTATGTAAAAAGTAATACAATGTTATGTGAGCACAAAAAGCTTTTTAGAAGATAGAAGTATAACAAGGTAGGTTCTAATGGAGAAATCTTGGAGAAAGTGAAGCACAAATAAAATTCCTGTGAGTTTACGGATAAGGAGACACGGGTTCAGCTATGCCGTGCAGGTACAAGATACCTGGATGGGCAATAGACAAGACACTATTCGAGTGGAAAATCCCCAGCTTGGTAGATATGTCCAGGCATGACTAGACATGGCAAATCTACACCATAAAAGTTGAAAGGTGGGCAAGACTTGTTATATAACACAGAAGAGTATAAAAGCAGATGTTTTGAGCTGTTGTTTTTGGCTATAATAATGACAGCTCTATCTGCTGCCAACTTTGATGAATCCTGCGTGTTATTCTTTTTACCTAAGGAATAATATTATTAGTGCTGTCATTTTAACGCGTTAATTCGATTAATTAATTACGCCGCATTTTAACGCGTTAAAAAAATTAACGCAATTAATTATGACGTATTAACGGTGGCGAGCCAATGCTTGCGCATTTGAATTTTGGCCCATTGAAGGACCCGTAGGCCGTGCTACATCACCTGCGCTGGCAAATTAACAAGGCAGCAGTGGTCAAAAACAACAGACATGGACAAGACTCAGGAGGATGAGACAGTCGGGCCACTGAACGGCAAGTTCTTATACAAAAATAACAGAGACGGGACAATAAATAAAAACATAGTAATATGTAGTTTTTGCAAAAAGGAGCCAATTTCTATCGTTGAAGATAAGGGTCTACAGGAGGCGTTCCAGGTAGCGGCGTCAGACCCAACTTTTCAGCTACCTTCGAGAGCTACGGTGATGAAAAAAGTTAGTCACATCTACGATGATGAAAGAAGAGATAAAGAAGAGTTGTTGGCAGTGTCCTGTCATGTCGCCCTAACTGGCGATCACTGGACTTCAGTGAGCAATCACAATTACTTAGGAGTCACAGCACACCTAATAGATAGTGAGTGGAAACTGAAGTCTTTTGCTTTAACTGTGCGCAAAACGGTGACCCGCCATTATACCGATGCGTGCGCTGAGCAGTTCGATGCTGTGACCAAGGAATGGCAAATCGAAAAAAAAGTGACAACCATCGGGACCGATAGTGCTAGAAATATGGTCGCAGCAGCACGCCAGCTGCCCTTCGAGCACGTCCCGTGTGCTGCACATATACTCCAAAGAACGATCACAGTCTCTCTTGAGGAGAGCAGCTTTGACACCGCCCTGGCAAAGTGTCGAAAAATAGTCGGGCACTTCAAACACAGCCCCGCCAGTACGGAAGAACTGCACCAGCAGCAGACTGCCCTCGGACAAGCCAGAGAGCCCCTGGCTCAAGACTTTTCCACAAGGTGAGACTGTTGATTACCTATTGTGTGTGTGTGTGTGTGTGTGTGTGTGTGTGTGTGTGTGTTTGGTTCAGTGCAACTACTGTATGTACAACATACTGCTCAAAACTTAGAGCCGCCTGCACAACTAATGCTATTTTTTTGTTTTACTTCATTGAAAGATGGAATTCAACGCTCTCAATGATCTCACGGTACTTGCGGAACCAGGAGGCTGTGAATGCCACTTTGGCCCAACAGAGGCATAACCTGGCCACACTGACCAACCTAGAGTGTGAAAAACTCCAGAAGCTGGAGGTTCTTCTCGAACCCTGCAAGTATGTCCCTCTCTCAAGCACACTCACTCACTCATACACACACACTTCCCCTCTCTCTCCCCCTTTCATGCACTAACCTCCATCTCTCTATCACACCTTTCTACTTGCCCAATAAAGTGAGTTCATCATTGTCATATTTTTGTTCCACTGCAGATACGTGACTGAGCTTCTTGGAGGTGACAGCTATGTGTCATGCTCTGTGGTGCTCCCCGCAATCTGCCATCTCAACCGTGTCATGGAGCCCACTGATGAGGATCCGGGCTACATGATAAAGTTCAAAACCGCCTTTTTGAAGGACCTGGATGCACGCAAATATTGCTGTATTTGTTTTACTTTTTTAAATAATGCACCTGGCCTCATGAGGCACAGTTCACCAATAATAAATTGGATTTTAAAATCTTCTCTTCTTACTGTATTCAATTGATTAGTCATACAGTACAATTTTTTTAATATCCTAGAATTCAAATTCTTTATCAGGAGACCTTTAGCAGATATGACATTAAAATGCGATTAATTCGATTAATTAATTACAAAATCCTGTAATTAATTCGATTAATTTTTTTAATCGACTGACAGCACTAAATATTATTTGACCTAATTTGAACTGTTGGATAAGAATCTTCTGATGAAGAAAACTTTCCATTGAAACCCAACAAGTGCCATAACCGTCTCCTAGTCATCTCCCAGAAGTTGATTCAACTGCAGGATTGGGGCACCATCAGTGCAGAGCTTGCTCAGGAACTCTCAAGACCATACATTACATTATCAAAACTTTTGGCCACGACCGTATACTGCCCGTTCTTTATTATTAGCTGTTTGCTATAATGTTACACCAATCCTAAGAGTGCGGCTCAGCTGTTACTGAAGTGCACATTGTTCTAAAAATTAGGATTATACTGGGGTTCAGATGTTTTTAAAATCATATAATGTGTGTTTTCTTACATGTCTTGTGAGCACTTCACTTTTTTTCGCTGAGACGGGCAGGGAGAGATATAGTTCAGCTGTATGTATTAGTTGAGGAACAGAACAAGGTAAGGGACCTCCCTTACCCGTGTCCGACACTTGTTCTGTAGACAAGGGGATATTCTGCTGAGCACTGATTAGAGAACTGAGAAAGACGTTGTGATGCTATCCGTATCTATGGGGAGGTGTCCGAGACAGCCCATTTTAGAGTGTATAAGAACGAATTGTCAAGGCTCTTCTGGGAGCCTTTTTATCCGTTACCCCTTTTTGTGTGTTGCACTATTAAACACTCCTTCTTGTACAAGAATAATAAATTCAACTTAAACTTTGATACTTCGAATCCAGTCTTCCTTATTAAAAGGGTCATCTGAAAATTCTTTTTACATACATTACTAAGTTTTACATGTTCTATGTGTTATTTCCAACCTGTCGCCAGCGGTGAGGGCACTGAGTTTGTCCTCTCCGGGCTGTGGAGGTGAAGGGTCATCCAGGATCCTCTGGATCTGGTACTCAATCTCTCGGGGAGACAGCAGGCGGCCTGCCAGGTACACCCACAGACGGAAAAAGCGTCCCTTGTGATAAACGGCCACAAACTCGCTGTCCTGCCAGTGCTGGAGCACATCTGTGGAGGAGATTCACTGTCACTGTCTCACTCACTGTTTATCATTTTCTTCATTTGCTGCTGCCACACCAGCTTTGCAGAATTGTGAAACATTCACAGTTGGAGCCAGATTGAGTACTGTTTTATAAAGTCCATGCCTCAGAGACCGCAAGTTGTTATAAAAGCCAGAGGTGGTGCAACAAAGTACTAATGGTGTGTTAGAGTTGTCACGATACTAAAATGAGTAACCACGATACTATACCAGACAAAGTATCACGGTTCCGGGTAATACCGCGATACTGCGGCCTTTTTTTATTATTATTATCTTTATAAACTGCAATGTATTTGTACAAGTTAGTTTGAAACAACAACGTTTGTTTTTTAAGCAAAATTAGTGTTGCCACTGACAAAGACGCCACAGCAGACTCGCTGCTCGGGCCCGGTGCTTCTGCCACGGTGAGTGTGTTGTCTTGTGTCTGGGCGAGACAGAACTTTAGCTTGTTGTTTGTTTTGAAGCGAGTTTCTATCGAAGCGGAGCTGTCTTCATGGAGTTCATGCTTGCCGGCAGAAACACGCGAACAGCCAATCAGCTAACAGACGGGCGGACCCAGCGTGCAACAGCCTATCACATCCCTGGACGTCACCAGTAACAGGCAAACAGCCAATCATTCAGCAGCTGTGTAGTTCGGTTGCAGCGCATGCCATGTTTTTTTTTACGAGTGAGTAGCATGCAGTGAGAAGCCGGGAGGAGGGCAGAGGCGGCCGCTATGTAGTGGAGACTGGCACCGGTAGTATAGTAATCCACGGTAGTACCGTCGTGTAAAATTTCTAGTATAGTAGCGACGGGTATGATTTGGTACCGCGGGGTACCGGGTATACCGTGGGTATCGTGCAACTCTATGGTGTGTTAAGGTGTTCTTTCGTTTTTCATGATTACATAATTTTTTCCTCTGAATTGAGTGATTCCATATTTCTTTCCCTCAGCTTGGTCTAAAAAA
This sequence comes from Collichthys lucidus, assembly GCA_004119915.2. NCBI lineage: Eukaryota > Metazoa > Chordata > Actinopteri > Sciaenidae > Collichthys > Collichthys lucidus. Next base: position 26,254,372 of record CM014100.1, read on the forward strand.
GTAACCACATTTTTTTCTTGGTTTCTTGGTTTTTACAATATTAAACAACTGAATGAACATCCTCCAAGACTGGTGACTCCATCATTTTTGCCAGAGGTTGTAACTACTTTACTAGGTGAGGGGTGGAGAAGTTTTAAGCTCAACTTAATCGCTGTAAAATGACAAGACAACTCTCCAGTGTGAATTATAAACCTCATCCTTTAAGGATAACAGTGTACAAACAGCAAACAGTGTACAAAATTCCATCTTGTAAACGTTAGTGTAACGTGATGCTAAATTATACATCTGTAGCAGTACAGTGAGTGTAGCTCTACTACATAATGTATAACAGATCTGTAGCAGTGAAGAGTGTGTGTGCGTTACCAGTCTCCTGTCCTGGTGTGCGTGTTGTGTTGAACATCCTCTCACACTGAGCGGCGCACAGAGGGATGACAGTGCCTGGAACGCGACTCTGCCACATACATATACGTACACGCACACGCACACACACACGCACACACACACACACACACCTATTATTAACATTTCACGATGACACTTCCATTGAAAAGTTAGCATTGTAAGCATGCTAAAATTTAACAAGGAAAGGTCCCACTGAGATTAAAAATCTCTTTTTTAAGTGAGTCCTGGCCAAGACAGTCAGCAGCACTAACTAACAACACAAGACACACACAGACAAATTACAACACAGAGTAGTCTACAAATGCTACGATACAAGCCATGAAATCAATAACATCAGCTAAAACAACAACACCTTGATGATTCAGTCTCTAGGTCTTTCAACATGAATTTAAAAGCCTTCAAAGAGATCAGTTCTGAGTTTTGAAACATTCTGGAAAACATTTCGGTCGGAGGGTGCTGAGTATCCAAACACTCTGGTGCGTCAGGGCTTTACGGTTTGTGATGAACCTGCGTGATGCATGATAAGCTGTATCAATCATATGCAATGCCTGAGCAGAGGCGTGTACGAAAGATCCCCATAGTCCAGTACAGGTCAAAAATGTTGCCGCACAAGTCCCTTTTTTACATTAAAAGAGAAACACAATTTGTTTCTGAAATAGAAAGCCTCCTTCGTTTTCTTACCAAGCATTGCAAATGTGGTTTAAAAGTCAGAATCATTGATTAACCTTTTCAATGATTTTTCCTTCAAGAGTGATCAGTGAAGAACCATTTGCAGATTAGCACTAAACACCCGGTATAGCTGGGTGCTGACGGGAATGGTCTTACCGGTTTGAGTTCCTCCCGGTTGACCTTGCGGCGGTAAAGCAGCAAGGCAGTAATGGTGTTGCCCGCCCTGGCTGCCTGCACCGGTGTTGGCGTCACGTACAGGAAGTCCTTTAAAGCAGCAATAACGCAATATAAAGTAAAAAGCTTTTTTGGCTTTATTTCCATCTTTTCTGAGCTGTCAAAAGCTGATTACCATGCCGTAGTAGTTACTGTTAACCATGATGGGCCCTCGGCTCCTTAAGTAGATGTATTCCTCCCACCAGTCACTCACCTGGAACCAAAAACAGGACAAGTTGTGCTTCCGGGGTTATGAAGGAGGACAAAACAAAACTATTCACTCTTAGTACTGAGAGTTTAAATGGAATGTGAGTAAGCACAAGTCATTTACATGAAGTATTGATCACAGTCACAGATGTTGGCAATGCATCAGGAGGACCAGGCTTCATTACTCACGTTAGTGTGCACAAATCAAAGTACACAATCCTGAGGAGGCGCCGAACCTGAACAATGCTCATAAAAAGGTTGTATTTACCTTTACTGAATGAATCCTAAATTAATTCATCTTGTCGACACTATTTAAATCACACCAACGGTGTCACTGCATGACTAACAAGTGTTCTAACAAAGAGGGACATGATAAAAATCCCCATGTTGTATCATTTGGCTGTGACTTCTACCTTTAGTTTTGATAATCCCCATCATCTATATTCTTTGAGATTAAAAAAAAAAAAGATTTGAAGCTTTATTTCTTGAGACTGGATTTACAGGATATTATCCACTGAGCTGAGGGATAATGTGACATGCGTCTGTGTGCACAGGGCATTGTGCAAACCCTCACTAATAAATGGGATTGTGGAGCACCAGGGCCTGTTTGTTGCATGTTAAGCCCTCCTTTATCTCACCTTAAATCCTATTGCTCATAGTTCTCATAGTTTAATTCCTCTGCACTAGGGATGCAAATTAAATTAATCTTTAGTTGATTGACCCTTTCGATCGATTAACTGATAAGCAGCTTTTTTCCTGAGAACATCCATTTCTCACAGTGTCTTTAACATAAAGCAAAATATTGCTTATATACTGAATAAAAATGCATGTTATATTCCTCAACTAATGTTTTATTGTACCAGTGGGGATACGGTACAGATATGGCATTTACCAAAATAAATTCTGCACAGAAAATTGAAATACATATAAAAATAATTGTGCGCTGGTTCACCTGTTGCATGTGAAACATTAAGCAACATGGTATACAATATGTGCTTAGCCTACACAATATTAAGCCTACATATAATTATCTGGCAGAAGAAAAACTTGAAACATTAGCAGCAGCACTTATAAACTCCCTTGTTCTGAGAAAAGTCACAGTAAGATTACTAGCCCTGGAAACTTACAGTAACATGTAGTACTAAACACAACTTAAATCATCCCTGAGGAAGGGGACAGGAAAATTAAACAACTAGAAAATTCCCGCAGAAATGTTGAGAGTGACGAGTGGGCTGAGCATGTTTATTTAGACACAGGAGCAGATAGCAATGATGCGCTAGCAATTAGCATTAACATGTATTTAATTCTTAGTGGCTAATGCTAACTGCTAGCACGTCAGCACGGCTGCAGGTTTTGAAGGTGTTATCTTAGCGAACTCGTAGAGCTGCTGAACTTAAACATAGCACTGCAGAGTTTGCACTGAGCGTCTTTGTCATCATTAGTTTGAAATGCTCCATACTCCACTCCGGGTCTGTCGCTGCGTTACGTTCAGGTACGTTCGGTGTGGCCTAGATTAAGCAATGGCGCCCTCAACTGGCGACACCATGACATTTCACTGAAAAAAAAAAAACTGTGGAAAATGGCCCTAGATTCAGTTAACCCGATTAATTTAATTTAATCGATTAAATTCTTTTCAACTATTAACCGAATAATCAATTAACTGTTCACATCCCTACTCTGCACGCATTTAATTTTTATGGTTTAATTCCTCTGCACATATTTATTTTTATAGTTTAATTCCTCTTTAATTTTAATTAATTTAATTTAATTAATTAACTGTGCTAAAAAAATGTAATTTGTCTGTCTGTCTGTCTGAGCTGCAGCTAAAGCAAAGAATTTGTGGCATTTTGCCAAAAGAAATGATATAAATGATTAAACTAATTGATTATCCTACTAATGGGATCAAATTTAATGTGTGACTGAGTAAACTTACATAGTTGGTGGCCCACAGAGCTTTGAGTTTAAGGTAACGTTGCAGCCGGTTTCCCAGGTTAGTCTCAAAGTGATTGGCCAGTTCAGTCATTCGTTGAAACTCTGGATCCGTCAACAGGGGGCGCACTGACTTCAGGTACTGAGATAGCGACAGAACACAGGGCATTGATCGAAACCTGCTCCTGAAATCACGGTGTGAACACAAATTATATTGCATGTGTAGATGATGTGTGTGTCCACTCACTCTGCTAAGTGTGTCTTTAATGGAAGGGACAGGCAGGTGAGGTAGAGAGGTCTGATAACTGTACAGCAGAGGCTTCCTGCTCGATAATAACCTCAACAGAGTCTGAGAGAAACAGAAGACAACACAACATAACAGATTTTACATATTATAACATTTAACATTTACAACGACCGTTAAGAATACTACTGAAAAAAACGTACCACCCAGACTTTGGTAACATTGGAGACTCGGCCGTGCTGCTCAAACATCCATTGGTGGTAGGAGAGCAGCAGTTTGAGGCAGAATCTGAGCGCGAGGATGAGGGAGAGCCACAGCAGAGTGCTGAAGACCAGCGCCGATAACATGGTCTGCCCCTGGGCACTGAGCGACACATGGAGACTGAACAGAGGGAGGAGAAAGAACAGTTAGTGCAGTGAAAGGAAGAGACAAAACACAAACACATCTGACAAATTGTTACAGTACATGATTCCTAGCTGAAGGTGCTCACTAACAGATTTCTGAATAAAAAGTGAGAGAAAGACATCTGTGAATAATAATGAATGCAACTTCACTCGTGAGCAAACACTTGAACACTATGAAAGTGCAGCAGCAACATCTGTTGGGCCGAAGAGGAAGTGAGTCTGAAACGAAGTTTCAGAATTACACAAAGCAGGAAGCAACATAACGTGACACAATGAAAAAGAAATATTCATTTCACTCATTACACTTCAAATACAAAGGATAAAAAGGCATTTAAAGTGCAATAAGCAGAAAACAGAAACAATGTAGTAGATTTTAAATCATGTTGATGTGACACTGACTTAGGGCTGGGCGATATATTGATAATTTAATCTATGTCGATATTCAATATATGTCGATATTCAAAGGCGATATAGCACGAGACCATATCGTTCATATCGATATAGTTTATTTTGCATTAAAATGACTATACATTTCTTCCCTTGAGCCTCCAGTTTGCTTTTAGTTCTCCTCTCCCTCTGTCCAGGTCTCCCACTGCTCGTTGACGTTGTCACGTCAGAGTCTCCAATAACTTCAGAAAAAGTCATTAGATTTGTTGCTGGTCGCTTTTTAGGAAAAAACTAATTTCTTGAGGGTCTGAAAAGTCGCTAACACTGGACCACTGATTGGTGTGTTAACAACCGAAGCAGCGCGGTTAGAGGTGATTTACAGAGTTTCCTTATGGACAGTGAAGTAAACTGTTGCCAACTGTAGCTGCTGTTAGGAGATGTTAGCTGAATCTGTTAACTGGCCTGCCCAGACTGTGATCTCAGAGCATTAGTATTTGTACGACAGTCGTTTTGGACCATCAGGAAGACAAGGAGGTTTACAGGGCTGGGACTTAGCAGAGGTGAAAAGACCGAAGAGGACACTGATGGAAGAAGCTAAGAAGAGAAAAGTAGAGAGTAAGCGAGCAAGAAGCTGCCGGACAAGAGTAAATGTGGGACTGACTTTTAGTGGTTGGTGAGAGCTTGGTGAAATAAAAGGCTGAAAGACAGACGCCGAGCTGGGCTGACTGCTGTTGGACTAGTCAGTAATATTAGCTGGCTGCTATGTCTGCTGTTGTTGACTTTGCTTGATGTTTGAAAGTTGTTGATTTGTTCGTTTTTGATCATAAGTAATGTAATCAGGACAAATGCACATGCACAGCTGTCCATATTTACCACAGGGGGATGACACTCTGAAACTGCGAGCGCTAAATTAAAAAGATAGCACGTGATGACAGACTTGCCACAGCAGACGCTCTTTTGCTGAATGTTCCTGGTCGATTCTCAGTGGTGTGGGGGACAAACAAACACTTTAAAAGGATGACAAAGTCTTTTACGAGTACGTCAGTGGTTTAAACAGAGCGAAGCGTCCCAGTATACATTAAGAGAGGTACATGTCTGGTTGTCACGTTGCTGGTCAGCAGACTGGCCTTTAAACTGTCACTTCAAGTGGCGACATGAGTCTGCTACATCTTATTATTATGGAGGAATGTGGCAGGTGAGTGCGTGTGTGTGACTACGATGTACACAGTGAGTCACCAATGTTGTGAATATCAACAGCCAGAGTTAGTGAATAGACTTGTATTGTAGTAGGGGAGAGTTCAGGCATCACACCCACATTAATCCAGAATGACTCATCTGCTGTATTTACTATAAAGTCAGCCTGGCAGCGAGGTCACCAAAAATATGAAGCTGGTGCGGACATTGATATTTGATAATGATACATAAGCCAATCGCTTTGATTTGTTATTTTTCTTTGTATTGTATTTTGTTAACAGTGATCTAAGCTAATATCTGGCTGTTGTTTATTACACAAACCATTCTTTTAGACATTGGAGCTAATAAACTTAAACATAATTTAATTTAAATGAAGACAGCACATAGAAAAGTTTATAGTAATATGTTTGGATATATATATTCAGTTTACTGTCATAGAAGATGAAAAGAAAGTAAAAAATATTCACATTTGAGCGAATGAAACTAGAGAACCCCCACCAAAAAAAGACTGAAAATGATGAATTAATAGTTGAGAACTAAACGATGAATTAACTAATCTGTTGTTAACACCTAACACCTGTGTGTGTGTGTGTGTCTCTGTGTGTACCTCAGTGGCAGGTGTTGCTGTATCTTGGTGATGAGCCCCATGCTGGGATCCGAGCGCATGTACATGGTGGCCAGAATCGCTATGACGACAAAGAGCCAGGAGGAAGGGCTGGCAGGGTACACGCCCTTGATCACTCGGTTCTGTTACCACAGAAGAATAAAGCAGGACACATTGTGATGTTAATACTTCCCTCCTTTTACAGCAGGCCAGTGAAAAAAATAAAATAAAAATACATAATACATTTTCTGACATCACCTCGTTATTGACAATAATAATGTGAAAACACAAAATCTCTCTGGTGCCGGGGAAGACAAACGCGACCAAGACAGAAGTACAGTAAAAATGATGTCATGTATTTATTTGTCTGTTGCAGAACTTTTAGTCTAACACTGTTTGATAATCAATAAATAGCGTGAGCTTGTTTTAACGTCAGGTAATGTTAAGAAGCATCTGTTATAATAATAATGTAGGTAATTCCTCCCACCTTACATTTCTCAGGCTCATTGGTAAAGATTAGATCTGTACAGCAGGAGTTTTCATCGGTCTACATTTTTATTGACGTGGTTAGCTGATGTTTGCTCTGCTTGTAATAGTCAGTCAAAATGTTTTTCATTTTCCAGCTCGTTATATATCAGAGCTGTAAGGCTGGTTGTTTTTTGTGTTACAGTTCATATTGTCTAAAGTGTGTTTATAGTGTAAAACTTTACATCATTCAGTGTGCATGCACGGCGTACACTATATGTTATCCACCGCGCTTATTATTATTATTATTGAGTGTGCCTGAAAGAGCACACTCTCTAAAACCTCTCGGGCTTCTTCCGATTCTTCGTCTTGCGTTTCTTCCGTGGTTTTTTCGGTTCACATCTCCTCCCAGAGTTTTTGTCGCACACACACAAAACGGGTATCAAAACGACCGACTTGGCCGGGAATGGTCGCCAAAAACAAAGCCAAAAAAAATGAATGGGTGTATATTGCGAGAACTTTGGAGAGCTAGAGTGCGTGATGTCATCACTACAGTGCGGAGGGAGAGGAAAAGTCGTCGAAAAATAAATTTGTAAACTGCGACTGTGGCCTCAAATGCACAGCTACAGACATGATTATATCCTCAAACATAGAAAAAAAATCGAGGTGGTCGCAGTATTAACACTGTTGAAGCTGTCTCTGTTATAGTTTTCTCTGAGTCTTGAGGCCAAAGTTTATACAATTTTTGCCTGAAATTTGGCAAGAACATGGTCCACAAGATGACACAGACACACAGATAGAGAGACACACACACCACACAAGCGTCCGACAGGCAGATGCGCACACACACACACACACACACACACACGACAAGTTTTTCAAAATAAGAGTCGCTTAAAAAAAAAGAGCCCATTAAAAAGGCAATGATGACACAGTTTGATTTATTAGTACTGAATTTGCTAAGCAGTGTCAGTAATAATGTATGGGGGCGATGGGTTCTTTAGAAATGTTTCTAATTGCATTATATGATACATAATACAGAATAGGAGAAATCATGCCTCTCTTAGGTTTTTCATTTGTATTATTTATTTCATTTTATTCTTGGCATCATCTTTTTTTATGATTAGACTAACACCCAACAGTTTCACACACTCCTTATCTCTCTTCAGATGTGCTGTTGACATATCTAAATCCCACCCAGTCACCAGTTATCTCCACTTCAGCAACATTAAGCGGTCCTCCTGTCGCCTCCACCGCTTGTTTAAAGTTTTTTATTTTTTGGGAAGTAAAATCTTATACTCTCTGTAGGCAAGCTATATTAGCAGTTTCTTGTGTGTTTGGATGTAAATTGGCAGTGCTGCGATGCAAGGGGGGCACCACCTTAAATCTTGCCTAGGGAGCCAAATTGGTTAGCACCGGGACTGAACACAGTCAACATATATCGTCTTTAAGAAGCACAGCAAAGGCAAGTCAGTCAGGTCAGTACATGTCATCTGTACAGTAAGGAATGTACACCATGCACTCAGCACACAAATGACATCCCTACACACCTCCTACAACTCATCACACACACAGAGGTTTAGACAAGTAACCAAAGAACTGAGGCATCTGTCTGGAGACCAGGGGTGGAAACACAGTAGACGTTGTATGCAATGAAAATTGTGTGGTATCTCTGTTTTGTACCTATCTGTGTTTTAGGTGTTACCCATGACAACAATGACACCATGACTCAGCATAACCCAGATCTCTCCTCTGTTTCTTTAAAAATGAAAGAACAGATCCCAAAATTTTGAGATTTTTAGTGAAGGTCTGAACAATGGCAACACTGCATACACACGCACACACGCACACACGCACACAGTAGTGAGCACACACTAACAGTTCCCCATCATCATCCATCATCCTCACCCTCATGCGGCTGACTCGTTTCTTCCATGATCGTACACCGGACAGGTAGATCTGGTTCAGGGCCTGGTAGGACAGCTGCAGGTCAATCCCTTCTGGTGTTATGGTGAACTGGAATGCCACCGCCTGATGGGCCTCCGCCATCTCTATGGTAACGCAAGCAAACGAAAATGTTAACATTCATATCACTCCTTTGATTTGTATAAACCCAATTAATCATTTATTAGAGTTAGGACAGTAGTGTCTAGTTTTTTTTCTTATTATTTTTGTCTTCTACTTAAACTAGACATCTCAAAATATTCAATAAGTGACAGAGTGACAGGGAGTGTGGAGAATATAGAGTTGCACGATACCCACGGTATACCCGGTACCCCGCGGTACCAAATCATACCCGTCGCTACTATACTAGAAATTTTACACGACGGTACTACCGTGGATTACTATACTACCGGTGCCAGTCTCCGCTACATAGCGGCCGCCTCTGCTCTCCTCCCGGCTTCTCACTGCATGCTACTCACTCGTAAAAAAAACATGGCATGTGCTGCAACCGAACTACACAGCTGCTGAATGATTGGCTGTTTGCCTGTTACTGGTGACGTCCAGGGATGTGATAGGCTGTTGCACGCTGGGTCCGCCGTCTGTTAGCTGATTGGCTGTTCGCGTGTTTCTGCCGGCAAGCATGAACTCCATGAAGACAGCTCCGCTTCGATAGAAACTCGCTTCAAAACAAACAACAAGCTAAAGTTCTGTCTCGCCCAGACACAAGACAACACACTCACCATGGCAGAAGCACCGGGCCCGAGCAGCGAGTCTGCTGTGGCGTCTTTGTCAGTGGCAACACTAATTTTGCTTAAAAACAAACGTTATTGTTTCAAACTAACTTGTACAAATACATTGCAGTTTATAAAGATAATAATAATAAAAAAAGGCAGCAGTATCGCGGTATTACCCGGAACCGTGATACTTTGTCTGGTATAGTATCGTGGTTACTCATTTTAGTATCGTGACAACTCTAGGAGAATAGCTATCAGTTTGTTTTAAAGGCCAGCAGTGACTCTGTGTGCGAATGCTCTGTGTGACAATGTTGGAGTAATTTAATGTGTCAGTGGAATGTTGTTGTCTCACTGAATCCTACTGAGTAAAACCTGCTCAGAGTTCAATCCTGTGTTAAATCAAGTGACATAGTGTTATACAGCAGGTTTAATGAGTAGACAGGGTGGAAAAAACTTTTAAAAATACACGGACAGATAAATGTCCAGATTCAGCAGACACTCGGTGGTAAATGATTGCTTTGCGTCTGTGGCACACGGAATATCGAAAACAAACATCCACAAACTGTATCCAGGAAATCTAAGGTACAAAAGAGCCAGTGTGTTTGAATACACCCTTCTTTTCACTGGCAGCTGGTTTATGACGGATCGCTGCCCTTTTACTACTTTATGACTGAGTTAGGGAAGTGAATGTAGTGTGAAGAGGTAATAGTAAATCTAATGGAAAGTCTTTGTGGCAGGGTTTGATTTGATAGAATAATGATGTGCATGCATGATGGACCAGTAGGACTTAGTAGTAGTAATTATTGGCCCGATAATTATCGTGCACCCCTAATAGAAAGCATAGTTATGAGTATTATCATTTATGCCATATTCTATAAAAACAGCACCTCAAATCTGACACACAGAACCAGTAAGTCTTCAAAGTTGCACTGTTCTGTAGTATTCTGTAATCTGAGGAAGCACAGGAAAATGTAGTAAAAGACCATACTCTATGTGGTTATGGTTTCACTGGCTGCTGCTCATAAGGAAGCAATTAGAAGAAACTTATATAGGAACACCCTACACAAAGAGGCCAGATAGAATAAATACAGAAGCTCAATGTAAATAGAATGAGGGAAATGGACACTGTACAGACCCCAAAGATCCCCAACGAATGAAATGTAAGTGGACAGAACTTTAAGATTGTGACTGTAAGGAGAAGATGTGTAAACACCAACAGTAATGGTATTTTTTCATTCCCTGTTCGCACTCATTTTGTTGTGCGAAAAAGTGTCAAAAACTTCAAAATACTGAAGTCATTCCTAACCTCAAATATTTTCTTCCAAGTTGTTATTTTTGCGACCTGCAACACAGCACAGCACAGCAGGAAAAGCACAGCTGTAAATCATTTAACTAACAATGGCTGGATTCCATTTAGCTGTTTCAGTTTCAGCCTCCAGGTGTTGTTCATGCTGGTTAGACAAGGAGGGAACCACAAATCTGTTTGAGAATGTCAACAATTGACATTCCCTGAGATACTGCTTAGCCATAAGTCAGGCATGTTAATCCACGGCTTTGTTTAATACCCGATACTGATGGAAAAAGAGCATTTAATCTGCTATTTCTATATAACACACAATGAACAAACGACTGGCGGAGGACCACAGCAGATGCAATGAATTATTTCTAAAATCAATAATGTGTCACTACATGTTTCTCTTTTTTCTTTTCGCATGTAGCCATGATAATCGTGATAATATTCAGCGAGCTGGTCATTATCACAAAATAAACTTCATCCGGATGATGCAAGACATCTCTTGCATCATCCTATGTGGCCTTACTTCATGACTGGCTCGCTGTGCATCATTATTACTGAACAGGTTAGTGTGCGCATAGATGGTAAGATGTAGTTCATGTCCCTGGGGAACTTATGACAGAGAAATGTTTGAGGCAATCGCTTTTTGTATGACTAAACAGAAAGAAAGCAAAACCTCACAAATCAACACTATACACAGCTAGGGATTGGAATTGATGGAATTGAAACACATGGAACCGGTTCTCAACAAGAATCATGGAATTGAACCACATGGAACCGGTTCTCAACAAGAACCGCTTCCATGTGTTTCAATTCCATGAAATCGGCAGTTTATCTAACGATTCTCTTATCGATTCCAGAAAGCACGAATCACCTCAAGTAACTTCCGCAAGAATTCAGCTCGATTCCAGCAAGCACGACTAATTACACCACATAAGTTACAGTACACAAGTTTCGCACGTGCAGTGCAATGAGTAGTAAACTATGGCACTCACTAGGTTCAAACGCCCCAAAGTTTATCTGCATTTTACCAAAACAGATGGCGACAGGGCGACTTGCAATTAGGGCTGTGCAATTAATCAAATTTTGATCATGATTTCGAGTTTGTTGTCAAACGATCTCAAAAATCATGTAATCGATTTATTTTCCACTTTTCATTAGACAATTTATGAGAGACGCGCATGCGCAATACATTCCACTTCACGCAGCCCCGCTGACTAACAGGACAGCATATACTCCCTCACGCAGCTGAAGAGCGAGGAGGTATGTCGTTTGATGTTCATTATAGTGAGTGAGATTGTAAGTGAATGAGAAGAATCCGACAAGAAGCAGCAGCACATAATGTGCAAGATTTTCTACAAGGTAATAGCTGCTCCTCTTGGACAAATTTATTCAACCATCTCAACCAATTTTACAAAGTCACTCATGATGAATTAATAAAGAAACAAAAAGGCAAAGCCAGTGCCACAACCAGCAAGACGTCAACGCAAACTCAGTCATCGATCACAGACACATTGTTTAATGCGACTCCTTATCCGACAAGTTCAGAGAGGCACAAGACATTAGGCTACATTTACACATAGCCGGGTATGTTGAGAAACGAATATTTCCCTCCCTCCGTTTTACAAAATAACATTGTGCACTAGGGATGGGACATGATTTTCGAATAGTCGAATATTCGTGACGAGTTCGAATATTGAATAGTAATTTCGAATGCCGTTTTGGCTTACGTTGCATTCCACTAAAAAAATGACCACGGAAAGGCGTTTCCTAGTTCCTAACATACTCTATTTCATTAATTCGGCCAGAGGGTGCCGCTATCGTACAGTAAACGTAGTCAGAATAACAGAAGAAGAATAGCGACCCGAAACATTCCCGAAAGGATGGCCTGTTAACCGCAGCAATTGCCGTCATATTTGGCGAGGATTACAGCACACAGAGCGCAACATGCGTGACTGAATTGACTCAGTACTGCCAGGATACATGCCCACCACTCCACACCGACCCGATGACATGGTGGAAAGACAATAAACAGAAATACCCTCGTCTGGCAAAGTTGGCCAGCGCCTACCTGTGTGTGCCAGCAACGTCCGTGCCATCGGAACGTGTGTTCTCCGCAGCCGGTCTGATTGTCAATAGGCTGCGTACCCGTCTCCATCCCGACCACGTCGACATGTTAATTTTTACAAAAATATGTCTTAGGTTTATTCTACTCTGTTCGAGTGCTTTCAATATCGTTCCCTAAACGGGCAGTTTCACCCGCGGTTGCGATCTGTCGATTTTCGAATCGAATATCGAATAGTGTTTAGCGAATTTCGAATAGTGTTTTTGATCAAAAGTCACATCCCTATTATGCACATAGCATCATTTTCAAAAAAAGTTTTCGTTTACACCAACCCAGTCTCATAAGCCAAGTATGATCCTGCACTGCTTCAATGCTCATATGTACATTATGAAATATATTAAATTCATAAAAAATATGACAAGTGTTAAAATGCTATAAAAAGAGGTGTGTCTCACAGCAAGTGTAAATCTACATTGATTCTGAGCAATTACAATGCTATCCAGGTAATAATGACATTATTTATTAGAAATAAATAAAAACGACATCAAAAATATCGAGATATATATCGTGTATCGTGATATAGCTTAAAAATATTGAGATATTGGTTACAGGCCATATCGTGCAGCCCTACTATAACAGTTAACATTAAACAAACGCCTTCTGCATTACATTTAGAAGATGACCATGACGAGAGAGAGAGTGATCGCTGGCTCAGAGGCTGGCAGCTGTACTAGTACATCCCTATACACAACTGTGTCAGACTCTGCTATCATATCAGGAAAAGCGATGCAGTTTATTAAAACACTTTGCATCCTGTGTGTTGGAATGGACCTGTAGATGGACCAAAGGTTATATTTGACATCCCTGTTCAAGAGCCTTTTAGAAAAAAATAATTCACTACTTTTAAAGTTTTCACATTTGGCCTGATTAGTTTTCTTCCCCAGAACCCTGCCCTATGCTCAGATGACTCAAAATCAGTTGATGATGTTGATTGTGTACATCCAAATCCCAGCGTAAAAACATCTTAACTTAAAAAGGTCCAATGTGCCAGATTTTAATAATAATTCAAATACTACTAAATCCTACACACTGATCCTTTGACAAGCCTGATGGTACCACAGGATCATTATGCCCATTATTATCAGCAGCATGCTGGACAGGAACATTTATTATTCAACCTTCAGCTGCAGCGAGCTGATTGGACAGAAATCTGAGAGTGTCACTGCTGGTTTGGTTTGTTTCTGGATTCCTTCACTCCTTTACCTCATGTGTAACCTATGTAGGAAGTAGACACGTGATACAAACTGATGGAAACCTTCAGTCATTGCTGTGCTGCTCAATTCTGTTTGCTTAACAGACAAAACGACTCAGATGGAAACATGTCTGTCAGGAACAGAAGCTCATGTCACTACAAAGATTTGTCCAGTCATCCACCTGGAGCAGTGTGTGTTTGTGTGTGCGGAGCCCTGCAGTGTTGAGGTCCTGTAAAAGGCTGAGTAGCGCAGAGCGGCTGCATATGAACATACAGGCTGATGCCATGTCAACCATACGGTTACAGTTGTAAAAAAAAAAGTAGGTCAACATGTAATCTCTGCATGTGTGGACCTCTGACATTGCTTTCCCTTTCTCTCTATACAGCCAAGCAATTGAATACTGCATATTTCTCACTTACCACAGCTATTTGTGTGTGTGTGCGCACATGCACATGCATATAACTAAATGAAAGGGAGAACTGAAAGAGACAAGAAAAGAGAATGGAGAAGAGAGGTGTGGGTGTGTTAACGAGCGCTCGGCTGTGCAGTTAGTCGCCGGGGCTGTAAATGAAAGTCTAACTAACATGGTTTTAATCAACATGCACTGGCTTTAAAAGTGTTGTATACATATCCTGGAGCTGTGTCATCTCATCTAAACTGAACACTACATTCCACTCACGGAGCGCCTGCTTTTACTCAGAAATACTGTATGGATGAGGAGATATTTAAACACTGATCTGAAAGTGTTTCCAGAAGACTCCTCTGACCATCTGAAGAATATGATGTTCACAATGTTGTACAATTAAAAGATGTATATTTTCAAGTTGAGGCTGTATTTCATTTTTCCAGTTATGATATATCTATTTATGAATGACACAAGACAGAACCTGCAACTTTTTCTTTATCCATCTACTGTATATCTATTTTAAATGTTCTGTAGATGATAGCCTGATTTGAAATAGTCAATTCATGTTTCCATTCTGTAGCTGTAAACACAAGCTCCAAGATAACATGATTTTAAAAAGACACTTCAAGTACTCACAACACGACTGCTTACAATGCAAGGAAGAGCTACGTGAAGGAATTTGTTCAATCATAATTCTATCCGTTTATTCACATCCCACAGATCCGCTAGTCCAGGATCTCTACGATTGGCCTGAAAACACACAGAGGTCGCCTTAGGTCATAATGCCCATTTAATAGACAGGTTTGCCACCACAACACGAACACGATGAAATAAAACAGTGGCAACGAGCTAGCCTTGATGTGCCAGATGGTGAATTACACAGAACCTTCTGGGAAGTCCTTGGAAAGTGCTCGAAAGCGGGGAAAAGAAGAATACCATCATGTTTCACTTTTGTTTTTCACCTCAGTTTCATAGTGAAGTCAAAATATCTTGACACAATTTTTTACACATTCAGAATTCAGACAGTTAATACCCATATTCCATAATCATATTATGTGACTGTATACATTAAATGCAAGCTTCTAGTTTAGCCTTAGAGAGTAAGAAATTCAATTCAAACGTATTCATTTAATCATTTAAAATGATTAAATGAACTCATTTCACTATGCTGAGGACGATAGTATCATTAATACTGAACACTTTGTTTTTTCAGTTCAGTTGGTCTTCAGTTAGAAATATTGCCTGGTATGTATTTTTGATAAATATTGGATGCTGAGTAATCCATGGGAGGCACAAACTGGAGTCAATCCAAATCCACTTGTTGTTGCCGTTAATTACTCAGGCTGCAAATATTTAGTCACCATGGACAATGTTGATTTGCTGAATAACCAGACAGGACCTGTGACCTTTCACAGACCTATTTCACTCTTTTAACACTTTGTTTAAACATGAGGCCTAACAGTGGGTTCTTCTTCAGTAAAGAATGCTTTAACTCTGCTAAGGCGTTAACGAACAGGTTTCAGTGGCGGAGTGAAGGCTGACAAGTTTATATGCTGTGAAAGATTGAGCACGCGGACGCGCGCACGAGTGCGGCGGGAAGAAACGCGCGCGTGCGCATTAAGCAATGACCATACATTAGCTTAATGAGACGTAGCATCATCTACTGTGCTGTAATGTACGGAGCCTACTGTTTACTCGAGGCTGTGAGGAAGAGGTTTAAAACACTCCGAACCTTTTTTTACCTGAAGAGTTTTGCTTTGTTTGGTTTGCATTAAAAAGCTCAACTATCTGGCTAACACCATATTCTATCTGGCAGCGCCATAACTAGCTCAGATGTCACACTTCCTATTATTCACGTTCAAGTTATGTTACAATGTTATATAAATGACTTACGTGACGTCGTTGTTGTTTGCCTCGGCGAATTTACACGATGAGAAGCAGTCAGACGGTCCACAACATGTTATTTTCAGTGAACAACACCCTTCACTACAAAGTCAAGTCACTAACTAATCTCCAGAACCTGTTTGAATGTGGCACTGCCCAAACCAGTTTAGCTTTAAGGAAATGGTTCCTGTGCGATGCAACCATGCGGCTCTCCATCACCACTACACCATCCTGTTCCCGTGAGGGTGGAACAACCCACAGCTACCGACACGCCGACACACTCAAAGCAGACATTCAACACATCACACGTAACTACAACAAGTGAAAGTGCAGTGCATTAGCATGTGTAGCACAGTGGCCCTGTGTATTATCACCACTGTTCAACACACACAGGCATCCATTCATGCACAGCACCGACTCCCACCCCAAAACGATGCACAAGAGCCGACAGAGAGAAAATGGACCGGTTTAGATTAAACTGAGCTCAACAGTTCGATGATATTTTTAAAACAACATCATAATACATTAAAGAAAATGTACCTGAAATGTTTAGGTGAACTTTTCCGGTTAGAAAGTAGATACGGAAATGTTTGTTTGTGCCCCTTCGGTCTCCTCCGAGCGCTCTTAGTGAAGACTCTCTCCGACACAATCAGTGCTGAGGCCAGCGGCGAAGATCGTGTGAGCACGACGAGATGAGTCACTCCCGCACTGAGAGGGCCGATACTGTGTAAATGTAGGCGTTGACTTTGACGCCTACGCTGCAGCCGTGACCGTGGACTTGAGCACAGATATAAAATATGATTGCATGAAATCGGATAAGATAGCTATGTATGCATCAGTGTGTAGCCTTTGTATATTAGTTCAACAACAGAACCATACAGTAGTATAGTATAGAGTAAGAGCTCTCCTATTTGTGCCTCTCTCTGCATTGTCTAAACGTCAGCTATAGAGACACACCCACTTCTGACACAAGGAAGATACATTTAAAAAAACAAAAAGTAGGTCAAACAAGTCCTGCCCAAACCTACACATGGAACTACTTTTATTTATATTTCCAAAGTCTCCATATTTTGACATTTAATTAAATTAAATCTCTTTCACAGTCACGGGCAGCATTACTGCGAGCCTTCAGATTTAGCCTGAGGCTAGCCCTTCAACTAGTCCAACTTGTTTCCCAAGTAGAAATAAAAACATGAAATTATGATAAATAATCAAAATCTCACCTTTATTTATGCCTAGGGAATTGTCATTGTCATGTCACGCTTTATTTCTTCTGAATATTTACAAATAATACACTTATCTGTAATATATAATATAATTTGCATATTATACAATATATGTTTATCTTTGCTGACCCCCCAGATTTTAGAGCAGACACCAAAAACTTAGTTTCCTTGTTTTGTTTATCACTATATGATGATAAAGTCTGTTTCAAAGACTGTAGTAATACTACTGCAAAAAAAAGGAACAATATGGCAAATATTTATTTTGCTTTGCTTCACTTACTTGCCAAGAGTTAGATAAGAAGATATAGACCACTTTTATTTCTGTACTGTAAATACTATCAGCTGCCTGTTAGCTCAGCTTAGACTGGAAACATAGAAAAACAGCTAGCCTAGCTCCGTCTAAAGGTAACAAAATCCACCTATAAGCGGTAACCATAATACATAACAATATCTATGCTTTGTTTAATCCAAACCAAGGTATGTTGTGGTTTTTAGGGCAGATTATGATTGATAAATTCTCTTCAACTCTAAGCAAGAAAGCGAGGAACCTTCACAGAAACATACGCAGGATATGTGTCGTCAGCCTTTATATCAACCAGCAGAACTATGACATGAACATTTTCATGTGTGTCATAAAAACACAAACAACCACACATATTTCCATTGTTGTTTATTGGTCAGTTATTTCTCACAGGCAATAATAATCATTGTCATAATAGTGCACTTTTCCTTTTTTGTAATTATACTACAGACATTTCTCTTCGTCGTTGTCGTTATCATCATCATTAATCGTGTTAGCAGTTTTCTCGACCCGCCCTCCCCCACACACACCTCCTTCAGTTTTGTCTGACATCACAAGTTCCTCCAGAGTGGAAAAAAAACAACTTTTTCTACCGTGTGGAGTGGAGGTTCACAAGATGTGGGGGGGTGGTCATGAGTGGAGTGTGGTGTGGCGGGGCAGGGTGGGGTAGGGGTGGGGGTGGAGGGGGAACATGGGCAGGAGACAAGAGATTATAGTGGTACAATTCTAACTGCAGAAGAAGAGTGAGCAATAATGATGAGAGGAAGAGATGTACGGCGACTACAGTGTCGATAAAAGATAGTGAACGCTACATAGATATGGATGGCATACAATGGAGACAGAGACAGGCATACAGTGTATACAAATGTATACAGCATCTGGGAAGGGGGGGTGATTATATAAGGGGGGGGGGTGACATATGTGTAGTTGGAACATGGATGGGCAGATTCAAGAGCTACAAAGAGTTGAAACGGGCAAGGGTGTAGAAACTGTGAAGTGAATGGGTGTATGGGCGGGGGACGGGTAGGATAATGAGGGAGGGAGGGGTGAGATTTCTTTCAATAGGAGAGTTTCGTGAGCAGCGTGGGAGCCTCCCGGCTGCAAACATGCCAAGGGTCCCGTTGTGTCCTTGAATGGATTTTGATGTAGAGTCTGCTTAGAGTGGAGTAAAGCACTGGAGCAGCGTTCCCACCTCTATCCTTAAACCAGCTTCTTTCTTTCTAAACACGGACAGTAAGGTGAATCTGACTGTGACCCTGTGTTTTAAAAAAAGAATAACAAAAGGCTATGATACTGTTTTGTGTGTGTCAGAGTGTGTCACTTTCTCCCAACTCCCTGGCCTTGACCTTTTACATGTGTCACCTCGCTGCTGGATTCTAAGGGGGGCCACACTGAGCTGCAGGATGGGAAAAGAAAGCATGATTACATGAGAAGGGCAACACATTATGTTAAACCAGTTGAGAGTGCTCAAGAACAGGCAAATCGTTTTCCCAAAGCTTTCTCAAACACTCCTGATTCCATGCCCTGTGGCCATGATACACTTATCAGACAGGATATTCAAAAAGATCAGCTTCCACTTGGATCCTTAACTTGTGTAAACAGGATGTTGAAGTAGGTTACATTTGCTTAAATTAAAGGACACAAAATGGCTGATAAAACTGCAAACGTATGCATGTTTCTTGTTCACCTCTTCCAGTTAAAGTGTGCACAGGTGTGTCTGAAGAGAGTTTCAGTGGAGGGTTATCTTGCATGAATAAACACAGGGCGTTTAACAGGGAATGAATGTGACAAGAAAATACATTTGTGTTTGCAGTCGCTGAATTTTTTGGCTCTCTGAACAAGACTGAGAGTCTACAGCCATGCTAGCTGCTGTGTGAGGCTGTGCTGAGGCAGAGTGGCAATTAAATGCCAATGTCAGCATGCTAACATGCTCACAGAGACAATGCTAACATGCTGATGTTCAGCAGGTATAACGGTTGCCATGTTCACCTCCTCAGTTTGCAAGTTAGTGGCTGAGGCTAGTGGAATTTTCTGAGGTTTTTCTTAGAATTTTGACCCAGATGAAAAGTCAGCACATCACCTAAGTCGGAAGGATGGTACTACACTTTAATCACTCCTTGTTGAGATGTTTCAAGGGATAAGTGGAAACTTTGACCTGCTGGTGACGTTAGGGGGAAGGTCAGAGGATCACTAAAGTCATGAGGATTCATCCTCTGGAGGAAGTTTCATGGAAATCCATCAAACAGTTGTTGAAATGTTTCAGTATGCACCAAAGTGGTGGACCAATCAATAAACTGATATTGCCATTCCAAGAGCCACATCATTAGCCTGGCTAAAAGAGATTTTGTGTGTGTGTGTGTGTGTGTGTGTGTGTGTGTGTGTGTGTGTGTGTGTGTGTGTGTGTGTGTGTGTGTGTGTGTGTGTGTGTGTGTGTGTGTGTGTGTGTGTGTTACTAATCTCACACAGACATCTTTGAACTAATCGTGTAAAATTCCAGCAGCTAAAAACACAATACAAAGATGGATGTTTTTTGTGTGTTTGTTTTTTTGCAGCATCAATTTTCAGAAAGGAGTTACTTTTCAGTTTTTCTGGTTTGCTCTGCAGTGTCAGACATCTTGAAAGTCACATTTCCCTGTCTTTACCCATCTCCTGCTTTTCATGAAAAAACAAATACATGTCAAATAAATAAATAAATAAATAAATAAATAAATAAATAAATAAATAAATAAATAAATAAATAAATAAATGAATACATTTTCAGTAAGCATATGGAACAAAAATATGTTAACACTCTTGCAGTCATTTCAAAAGTCTTTGACATTCACATGGTTAGTGCCGTTTTTTTTTTTTTTTCTACTGGTGGCAAACACGTAAACATTAAAAAATGCAGAAAGACCACAGCACAGTTTAAAAAAAAAAACGTGGAAAGAAAAAAAAAACAGGCAGATTTTCATTCTTTATGTGTGGCTTCATTTTTCCTTTCCCTCCTCCAGGCAGTATGTGTGGAGAATTTTCATGACAAACAGACACACCGAGTTTTTTTCTTTTTCTTTCTCTTTTTTTGTGTGTGAAAACATTATTTGTTCATCCCAACCTGCCCCTCTCTGTCCTCCCTCCTTGTCTCCTTTTAGAGAGGAAGAAAGAACTGAGGCTTTTGTTGGGGTTTTGATTCGCCCTGCATCATTCTGCGTCGATTGTCAGAGGAACACAGGGGAACATAGGAAGGGTTTCGGTTGCCTAATTGTGGGTCTAAGAAGCTTAAACACTTGGTCGTCCTATTCGACTGGCGTCTTGATTTTAATTCCACGTTTCCATCGTCATCCATCTTCAGTTACTGTAACTTTAATTCCGTTTATGGTTAGGACAGATTTGAACCTTTCATACATAATCGGTACATTGAAAGGGTTATTGATCACTGTAATCATTCCTCCTCTCCATATAGGTACTCCATTATAAGAGACAAAGAAGGCAAAATCCTGTCCAAAAATATGTTCTAACTTGGACTTGGACTGGATAACTCAGGCAATCCAAGTTATCCAAGATAAATGGGTATCTTTGTCATGGGAGCTATATGTAGGTTCGTGTCACATTTAATGCCAGCTTTTTATGTAAAATTCTGGGTCATTTGTATCAAGAATTTCTGACAGCAACAATATCTCCACCTTGGTAAGAAAAAATACAGAAATGTTGGACAAAGGTGGGTTTATTGTGTAGCTAGGACTGCCAACCGAACGTCAAATCAACTAGGTGATTGAGCTAACTTTAGCTCGGTGAGTTAGCAGAAAACTCTGACTCTGACTCATTTTAAAATAAAAACCTTTTAAATGGTCTTAAATATGCACTATATAGGTCTACATGGTATTGTGCTAGAAGTACTAGAACCCTACACACATCATAAGGATGTCCAAAGTTTGACAAAGTGGGACGTGGCTAATGGCTACTGTAGTTGGGCTAACTCATATTAGCTTCTGTGAAGAGACTGCTTCATAGCCTGTATGTACAAGAGGAAAAATTACTGCAAACAATAACGATTTCACATAGATGAATGATGTATTCAATACACCTGACTTTCAATGTCATCTTTAAGTTAGCTTAAGACTTTGGCTACTGGTTTACTGGTTACTGGTTTGGCATGGTTTGTCCTTCCTTTGCTTGGATACCTGTCGCTACCTATCCTCTGTTTAGTCTCATCTATCAGTCCATCTCCCTCTATTCTAATGGGAGTTTTCGCTTGCGAGACATTCTACCTGTGGTGTGACTAGTGTCTTTAAACTGGGGCTAAATCTAACTAGCTATCCACTTTTTCTCCTCCATTAAAGGCAATACGGTATCATAGCTTCATCAATGTAATTCAGAAATAATTGTGGGACGATCTGCTGCTCACACACTCAAAGAAAAGTTGGGTCTTATTTTGATATTCACCTAGCCCTAGGGCTACATTACGTAAGCTGCGTCAAATCCAATCTCCATCATTTCTTTGTGTTTTTTCCTCTGCTCTCAGACTCCTTGACTGTTAAAGTACAACATTAGGTTTGATAGTTATTCAGAAATAATATCCACTTTAACAATCAAGTCTAATTCTCAGTCCTTTCTCAACCCCATTTTGTTGCTTTGCTTGAGAACATACATTTGTCCTCAATTAGAACCTGGGAGGAAGAGAGGAGAGCGTGCTTCCTGTCATGTGACTCATCATGTTTGGTCAGGTGATGATGAGGAGACTTGATAATCCAGGTGAAGGCTAGATGGTCAGAAAATGATAAAAGACAATGACTTTAGGGGCTCCATCATTGGCCGGTATCCTCCCGTGCCATTCTGACAGACAGATGAGTGGTTTCCTGTTGGATCTGAACCATGTGTTGCATGTGATTGGTCAGTGGGAACTGGGAAGGGGCGTGTGCTTTCTTGATTTGTCAGAGGTTGGTGATGTGTTTCCATGGTAATGAGTTTTTCCTGTATTTCTCTGCTAAGGTGGGATTTTTTGGACATCCTGTCTTTGGACTTCCGTCCGTCCAGGGTGAAGCTGCCCTTGAAGGCTGACTTAGAGATCAGCTCCATCTGCCTCCGCCACCCCCACAAGTATTTTTTTTTTTTGACAATTTGTGGGGGAACATCCCTAGATCAGCTTCAAGGAAAGTTTTCCCCCTCCTACATCCCATTGCTTTGGAATAATTGTAGGAAGCAAGGCAGGAAGTAAGGAAATAGGAAAGGAAAGAATGTGGGAAGGATTGAGGAAAGGAAGAGAAAAAGGACAGGCAGATGACCCTCGCCTCTCTTCCACAACATTCTTTTCAGGGATGAGACTGCGTCCCATTGGACGACGAGAGGAGTCTGGTCTTGTCCTTCCCCGAGCCTCGCCTTTGTAAGACGGTCCCACTGCTGCTCCCGCTTCCGGTCCCGCTGTCTGCCGCACGCTCTTTCTCCCCACGCTCCCGCTCAGATCCGCTTTCCGAACGCCGGGAGTTCTGACGCGATGGAGTGCTGGGTTGGCGGGAAAGCTGACCGTTCTTCTCATCTGGGGGGCCAGGGGTAACAAACGGAGAGAAGAGGAAGTGAAACAACTGGTCTAACTGGTACATGTAGTGTGTGTGTGTGTGTGTCTGGGTGTGTTTGTGTATGTGCTACTTACCAGCCAGTGCCTGCACAGAAGGCTGATCATGAGTACTCAGGAGCTGAGCCTGAATGGTTTCCACCACCCTCTTGAATCTGCGACTGGGACCTGAGAGAAGAGAGAACCAGCTCGTCACTGTCTGAGAGATCATTGTCTAAAGGTTGAACACAAATATAGCCTCAAAGATGATTGCTGAATTTGAAAGCACCGCCTGTACTCTTAGCCTCATGCTCCATGTGTTCCAGGATCCTTTTTTTGGCCACTTGGGGGCAGCAGAAACAAGTTGTGAACAAGAACACTTCGACATGCAGACTGGAGGGGATCGAACTGCTTTACCTCTGAGACACAGCCGCCCCAGAAGCGAAACAGCTTCTTTTCTTTTTGAAGATTATATTTGGCCTTTTTAAGCTATATTTAATAGAGACCGCTGAGGAGTGACAGGAATGCGGGGAGAGAGAGACAGGAAATGTCATGCAGGAAAGAGCCACAGGTCAGACTTGAACCCTGGGCTTCCGCAGCAAAGACTGAGCCTTCACACACGGGACGGCTGCTCTACCAACAGAGCTAAACGCCGCCCGAAGCAAACAGCTTTGTATATTTTTCCACTAACCAGCAGACATAGAGAGACATTAGCATTCATTTGGAGACATTTTTCCAGCCTCCTGGCAAATGTAACTCCAATATTTACAATTTTATAGCTCTGTTTAATGTCTCCTGAGTGAAATATGTGTCTGTGATGCTGAGCAGGCTTTAAGAGCGGTGAGTGAATCAAATCAGTTGTGGGTTGGACAGCTAAACTACCAGCTAAAACTCAATATAAAGCTCTGTGAAGCTGAGAAGAGCCGCAGATTCAGGTGATAATTCTTTGTAGGGTCATCACTATGAGTAACACCATACACATTGTTACAGTGCCACTTTAAAAACAAAGGTATACAATTGTGAAACTCTGAAATTAGCATCAATTTAAGTCAGTGTTTTAGCCTATTTTTCCACATATGCTCTGATCTTTTTAAAAATATACAAATTAGTTTGAAGCCAAATAAATACAAAATACAACAAATCTATCAGGGAATGTGAGAATATTTACTAAATCTACAGGGTAAACTAATTTTACGGTTACCCCAGAACATTAATTAGCTACAGTTCACTGCAGTCTGAAAACATTTGTGTTCATTTGTAGTTAATGAGTATGAACTGTTGGTCATAACAGATGATTTTAAACATCCCCTTTGTACTTTTTAAACTTTTCCATTACATGTATATTTAGTCATTTAGCTGATGATTTTATCCATAGGGGTACAGTGTGACAAGGACACGTTCATATAGATGTTAACTTTGTGTAAAGATGTCTTATGTACGACAGCCAATAGACACGTCCTCTTACCTGTTATTAGAGTGAAGGTGACGCTGTAGATGCCCATCTCTCTCCTTCCTTCCCTCTCTGCTCGTTCCCTCTCTCGCTCCCTGTCTCCCTCAGAGAAGGCAATGTCCACCTACAGGAGGAAGCAAAAGACCACGATCCTTGAGTTCACAACAGAGATTCTTGAATTAAACTTATAAGTTTTCTCACACAGAATACACGAACTATGATGATTTCCATGCATCTATGTGATCATTACTGGTCTGTGTGTTTCTTTCAGTCCATTCGTCTCAGTGTGCCTGGGCTGGATCTGGTTTTTGTGATACGACCACACCAAAGCTGAACATTCTAATTCTACACACAGTGGCTTTAAGGATAAAGCTGCAACCTGCAGCTTGAACCATAAATTCTTCTTGAAATTTCCTTAAAGTTGCTCGGAAAAGTAGGAAAAAACATTTTCCCTACACTTTACCCAAGTAAAGGATGTAAACTGTGTATCTGCATGACTGAAGCTTGAGGTGTAGGACGTTACAAACAACACAAGGTGCACTAAGTGTATTTGTGAATATGGAACTTTGGGTCTCAGGGCTGAAAGGGTAAATAAATATAATTATACTTGGAATTTGACAGGCTTCTGGAAGACAGAGGGGCCACCAGAGGACTTGTACTCTGCCCGGAAACTGTTCTGAGACACCACACTGTGGCTGAGGGATGGAATCTGAAAGTAAAAAGAAACAAGTGACCCTAAGCATACAAACATTTTGAATCTGTGCCTTTAGCCATAAACGGCATTATTCTGTACAATTATGCTGGAAGGTGTAACCTTGAGTGTACTCACAGAGAGAAAGGCGTGGACGATGTCGGCCTTGATGGAGCTGAGCGGCTTGTCTTGAATCAGAACAAAGATCTGCTCCTCTTTCTCCAGGCTGATGAAGTTACCGAACCACGACCTCTTAGCCAGCCTGCAAATGAACAAGTGTCTGATCAGCTTAACTCCATTCACACATCTCACATGAGTGCTAATGAACTAGTATAAAAAATATTCAGGTTGGATGTGTTATTTTTAACTGGCCTGCAATGACTGACATAGTGTTCAGTCAGAGGCATGCACGTCAAGGAACGGACTAATTATAGCGTTTTGGTCATACTCAATTTGGCAGACAGAAATCTGAGCAGTGACGAGAATGCTGCATCATGGGAGAACTAATGACCCCCCAAACACATACAGAAACAAAAAATCACCAAAAAAAAAGTTTTCAATCAAGTTGGGGTGGTCAGCTGGTTAACAGGTTATGAACAGGTTAATGTCCACACAGTGGTCTGGATAGTTAAGAGTCAGCTGATGAATGAGCCGGAGATTACAAAGCAACGCTGCTCTCCATTCATGTCAAGTGGAAAATAGACAGAAGAATGTCTATGTATACATCCAGCAGATACAGAGCAAAATTAGCATTGATTTTTTTTGCACCTAATGAATGGAAGTCCCATATTCACACTGCATACAGCTTCACACCTAATGGGGACATTTGGCTCTTTGGCTGCTAAATGCTGCACTGTGTTCATTGGTCAGTTAGCCAGATAGAGCCCCTTCCTTACACACTGGACCTTTAAATGAACTGTTGTTTTCTAACCTCTTTTTGTAAAGCTTGTGTTTCACTTAGAAAAAGACAAACTGGGACATGTGTGGACTTACTCTGGACTGGACTCTGGAGTCAAACTGGACATGTCCTCTGATGTAGGGACTAAAAAAAAAGACAATCAGACAGAGAGAGAGAGACGAGAGAGAGAGGGAAAGGAAAAGGGAAGTAAATTTTGATGACAGGCCTTAATTTAATTGGCCTAATTACAGATTATCACAGAATCAGACATTACTCGGCAAGGAGAACTCTGATTGTCAAGTTCACACGGATGGAGAAAACTCCATTCTACAGCTGTGAAACGCGTTTAAACTCTTTGACTTCGCTCACCTTGCAGTTTACGCCGATGGAAGCGCGGTGAGCCCAGGAGGTTGTTTTTGAACGAATTCAGCCTTGTTCTCCAGTGGGCGGAGCTCGAGGCGGCCAGACCGCCACTGCCGCCTGGGCTGGAGGGCGGGGTCAGCGACAGCGAGGCCCCTCCGGCTCCGTCCGCTCTGGAAGAAGAGGACGAGGAGGAAGAGGAGGGAGGGGTGGTGGAGGAAGGGTGTTGGATTTGGTGCACAGGCGTGCCCAGAGGGGTGGGCAAGGGTGAGCCCTGTGGCGTGACCTGCGACATAGGAGGAGGGGTGGCAGAGGAGTTAGAGGATGAGTGGACATTCTTGGACTTGAACACAGATGGAGAGGGGAAGTTGAAGAAGCGTGGGATGGGGGAGAGGAGTGGGGAGGGGGATGGAGAAGGAGAGCGTGGAGTCTGGAGAGGGAGGGACTTCATGGAGTGGAGCTGGGGCCGGTCAGTTGGGCCCTTTGAGGGCAGGGTTTGGGTTTTTGGGTCAGGCGTCTGGCGGGTAGGCCGAGAGGTGGTTGCACTTCCAGGTTTGGGATCTTTGGAGGAGGAAGTGGAGGTGGGAGTGACTTCTGATTGGCTGAAAGTGAAGACCGGGCTCTGATGGGGCAGACAGAGAGAAATGGGGAGAAGGAGGGAAAGAGGGATGGACAGATGAGAGAGCAATGGTCATGAATTATGGTTCATGGAAACTAAATCTTCAACACAGCCTTAATCAGATGCAGCAAATGGAGGATGGAGTCAGTATCTTTACTCGTATGTGTGTGTTAGCCCTGTTTGTCCATGTCAGTATGTGCACACAAACTTTTGTATAAGGCAGCATGGTGTTTCTATGAAATGGGGACATGTATGACTGAGAATGTGACAGTATGATGGAAAGGCATGGCGAGCGGTGACAGTCTGACAAATAGTTATCAGAGGGGGAAAAAACAGCATGACAGGAAATTTGTTTTTTGTGCTTTTGATGACCACAACTGATATTTGTATATTGAAGCTGCTGATCATAAATACACTGTATGCGTATTACCCATACTGTGTGTTCTAAAGGGACAGACAGGAATCACAGAAAGCCAACCTTCCGTGTTTTAAGTCAAAAGAGAGCTAACCCAGTGGTTGCAACTGTACTAGTAACACTATGATGCCTTCAGGGACCTGTACAAATATTTAAATGTTTTCAACTTTAAGAATAAAGTTCCAGTTATTCTATATTTTTGTCAATTATTAAAAAGAAAAGACCAAAAATCTACATATTCGATTGTGTGTCAGTACTGCTCTTCTACAATATTTAGCACACAGCTACAAGCTCACTGGTCCCTACTGAAGATGTAAATAGAGAAAGAACTGGCCACAAATATATAGTTTATTGGTTTCTCAGTACTTTCATAATGCAACTGGGTAGTGTAGTTTTATCAAACATTACTCAAGCAGGAAGAAAATGTGCATATATTAGGGACTATTTTCAGCTGTGGATGAACACACGTTTGGTACTCTAATTAGCTATTTACAACAGCAGGATGTTTTTTGTTGGATTGGTAAAATGCTCTGTGGAGGAATAAGTTATATCAGGCACTAACTATACAGAAAATATTACCATTAATTGTTGTTTTTTCAATGCATTTGTTGACAATAAAGAACAGCCCTCTGATGTCCTTGTAAAACATTAGGAGGACATGGAAAGTGGAATTAATTATGATACCAAGTTCTGACATGTGATCTGTACTGTACATGCAGACAGGATATAAACCTTGTCCAGAACAGATGGGAGAAGTGGTATTTATTATAATTTGCAATCAATGTGTCTTACTGTATGTGTAAAAATAGACTATGGTTTGAGTGTGCTTGGGTCAAGGTATAAGCAAAATTCCCAGTTCCTCCATCGCAGTTCTACAGTCCAAATGTACTGTATACCAAGCTGCTCACGGATTATGTTGTTATTGTTAAAGAAATAATTTGATTTTAGAAAATACGCTTATCT
Source organism: Collichthys lucidus (assembly GCA_004119915.2). Taxonomy (NCBI): domain Eukaryota; kingdom Metazoa; phylum Chordata; class Actinopteri; family Sciaenidae; genus Collichthys; species Collichthys lucidus. The sequence continues at coordinate 26,283,120 of CM014100.1, forward strand.
TGCAGAAAGTTAGATTAGGCTGATGCCACTGTTGTGTTTTGGTAATTAAAAGCTATAGATAGCTGCTGCATAGCTTATAGCTTGGCATAGAGACTGGAAACTGCGAGCCCGGCTCTATCCAATGGTAAATGTCTCACAAAGCTTACTCATTATATCAAATGCTTAATGTGCTCCTAGCCACAAATAGCGGAGTACATATCCCCTGATAAAACCACAAACTGTTGTTTTTGCACACTGGTTTTGCTTTTTCCAGTATTTGTGCTAAGTTCTGCTAACAGGATGCTAGTGCAGCTTTCTGTGCCAATTCCCCCACGCTCATGAGTGTAATCGTTTAGTCAGATTATGTGATGTGAGGTAGAACACATTTTACAGACCTGGGGCCTCATGTACGAATGCTGGGATCTATACGAATACTTGGTTCGCATGGATCCCAGCACGTTTCTCTTGTACATCCCAATCAACGTGGAATTGAGCGCACGTGCAACTCCTCCCTGTCCCCGCCCCATTTACAAATGCAAATCTATTTAAATAGGCCCTGGACCTGAGATTCACCTCTTTGTCCGATCAGATAACGCGATGAACAAAGGAAAGAAAATGAATTTCACAGAGTCTGAGCTAAAGATTCTATTGAATGAAGTGGAGATTCTGTTTGGTACCCTGTCAACAGGGATAAATATGACCAAAAAAAGACGTGAGCGGGAGCAAGTGTGTGAGGCTGTAAATGCCGTGGGATCCGAGCAGACATTTTCCGATCCAACATTTTACGCCCGCTTTTACTGACAAGAATACTGAACACAGGGAGACAATCAGGGGCTTGTTAGAAAGCTCTGCAGCTCTAATTTCACCAGCAGAAAATAAAGAAATAAAGAAAATCAAAAACATGATATTTGAATACACACATGCCCAAATATGCATTGGCATCGCGCACCGTGCCGTCCTCCAGCCTGTTCCCAACCATGCTGTTAGTCATAATGAATAAGTTGTGCGTTGAACCAGGCCACCTTGCCACGATGTTAGTTAGCTGCATTTGCGCCTCACATATGATTTAAACGTTGATGGAATGAAAATGTTTCCTACTTAGATAAACAGCTCCCGCTGGAATGCCCCTGTTGCCAGGAACCCCAGCGTAGTCAGCACAACCCCGAGCTACTCTCCGGCCCCCGTTGCGCTCTCGGGCCGGCCGCAGCTCTGCGCACAGCTCCAGTAACACTGGCCTTGGTAACCGAAATCGGCTTATGAGCCAATTATCATGGTTTGCGAGTAAATCCTCGCGTTCCTTAAATCGCTCACGTTTGCAAGGTCCTCTAACAACGCTAACGCTGCCTTTGTTAATATCATTTTCTTCATCACATTGTGCATGCTTTCATATCCACCTATATAATTGCAAACATGTGGGTGTGTTAATTGTTTATAAGTGAGTCTCTGATGTGCACATCACTCTGATGACTACTTGTTTTCACATTATTAACAGTTTCCCAGCGTCACCTCTAAGTGTCACCAAAGGAACAATAGCTGTAGAAGTGTGTGTACGACAGCTATGAAATTGGTGTGGGGCACGCACATTTCTACGATTGTTTCACGTTTGATACATCTGAACGTGAGCGTGGAAAAGGACGTATGCCACTTTTTTGTGCGTACGCAAGCTTTGTACATGAGGCCCCAGGACTTTTGAGGTTCTTGCAACATTGCTGACAAGTGTTATCAGACGGCAGGGTCAAAACATACATTTTCAAAAATCGTATACAAAAGTTGAACAGAGTAGAATACAATAGAGTGAAGTTCTTACCCTGGGACTGCTGAGGGGACTGGAGGACAAACCTGTGGACGCGCCGCTGACAGAACGAGACCTTTTGAAAAACAAACAAACAAGACGTCCAGGTGAATGGGACTTTCACGTGCAACAATCAAAAGATTTTCCGTAGTTTGAAATCCTAATCTGTTCTAAAGTTATTCAAGTTAGCGAATTTCTTATTCCAACTTGTAATTTGTGAGTTTGGTGTCATGATATGTCAGTGTTAGTTTGTACCTCTGGCTGTGTGCATTAGTATCCAGGGCCCTGCGAGGTGGGGTTGGAGACCCCTGTTCTGTGACACTGAGGACCTCCAGGCTTTTCCTCTCTGGACGACAGCGGCCATGACGTGTCAGCATGGGGGAGTCCACGCGTTTCCTGGGTGGGTCTTAGAGGAAAAATTGATCAAAGTCAAACTTTCGTTCTTGTTCTTGGTTGAGCGTCAAAGGCTTAAAAGAGCAAGTGTTCTCACCTATGTCATTTCTTGGTGGTAGATCCTCATCTTCACAGCTGGGGTATCGCTCCTTCCTGTCCAACAGGAGGTAGTAAATCATCTTCTCCTGGTTCTCCCTGCAGAAAACGATGCAGAGAGACAAAAAAAACAAAGTTCAGACAGAGAGGAGACAGACAGATAACTTTAGGCTGACTTGAGTCTTGGAAAAACTGAAGAACACAGGAAAAGACAAGGTAGAAATCTCCAGACGGCTGGTACTATCCATCAGGTTCACAAGTACATTGTAAAAATTGTAAGAGGTTTCCTAATGGACAGTAAAGTAAACTGCTGCCAACTGTAGTTGCTGTTAGATGATGATAGCTCAGTTTGAGAGCTCAGCACCAGGGGAGTTGTAGTGTTTGCACCACAGGTGTTTTGGACCACCGGAAAGAGGAGGTTTTCAGGCACTTGTGCAGGGTAATGCTGATGGAGAGTGGAATTAGTGTTGTGTCAGAATTTGAGCTGAGCCGAGCAAGCTGGTAATGTAACTGATGATTAGAAGAGAAATGGAAAGAGTGACCAAGCAAGAAACCTCTGGACAAGAGTAAATCTCGGAATGACTTTGGCCTTTGGCCATGGGCGAGAGCTTTGTGAAATAAAAGGCTGAAGTTGCATTGCTTGATGTTTGGCTGGTTAGCAAAGTTGTCGACTCGCTAGTTTTCGATCATAAGTAGTGTATAATAACGAATACATGTGTGCAGTTGTCCTTATTTACCACAGTGGAATTACACTCTGAAACATGGGGTGCTAAACTGCAAGAATTGCAGGTTGTGTGCAGGGTGTGCTCTAGCCACCTGACAAATATACAGTAAGACCAATATTTATGTTTAATAAATGTTCCACTGTTCACCAGCTAGTTGTTTGTGTGCTCTTTGGTGCAGGACAGGTGGTATACAAGGGATTTATCAGAGCTTTTACACTGACAGCTGCCTACTTTCTGCTAATAAAAGGATGATGACAGCTGTGGGACTCAGTCAAAACATTGAAGCTAGGGACAGAAATTCACCAAAACAATGAGCTGAAAGATGCTAAAATGCTTCATAGAGTTCAGGAGACAGATGATAATTATATGTTTGTCACCCCTTTTACGTTACGCATAGTATTTGATCTATTGTTAATAATCAAGCATTGACACATGGAGCTCTAATGTGAACACTTTGTGTTTGTTGGCTCGTCTTGTTGAAAAGGACTGCACTGCTACTGCTGCATTGTGGGTACTGAGGAGCTACATCAGTCTGGCAGAGGAGGGGGGCACAAGGGATGGGCGGGGAGACAGATAAAAGAGGCATTGTTGATATTGTTGCTCTCGTTCCTGCCATGCCAGGCAGATTAACGATGTAAGTAATTGACTGGCCACAATGAGACAAAAAAGACAAAGAGACAGAGAGAGAGCATTGTGAGAGAGAAATTAAATGAACTACACACAAAATTATGCAATTTTGGTTTTCAGCATGCATGCTAGGAAAACTGACATGTCTGTTCTATTTAATGACCACATATGTTTTAGATTCGTACATTTGTACAATAATATTTAGCATGCAGGAAATAAAGCAAATTTATAAAACTGCTTGAATCTTTCTGTGATCAATTCCATCATATTTATTGTGTGCATGTTGATGTATTGCTGTCTATTTAAAGTGGAAATGTTTGATGGGTCATATTTTACTCACTCCTCACTTGTAAGGTCCTGTGTGAGTTTGACCCGGTCTCTGAAGCACCCTAAGGAATACATGCTTTCTAGGACATCAGGGTCGAGCTCCGTTAGGGACACGATCCTCTTCACGCACACCCGACGAGGGGGCGGTTGCTCTGGGCAAGGCTCATTACGACCACCCCTGATAGAAAAAAGACAGAGAAATAGAGAAATATCGTCACACAGGTTTAATGTCAACGTTTCATGGTCCAATGTTATGCTGCAGTATAATTGCCAACAAAAGGGCAGACATGTTGGTTTGGCAATATATCAGGCTGATTTTGGCCACAGTGTCAGATACCTGTATAAATATTAAATATTATTTCAAGTTAAAGAATAATGCTGCAATTATTCTATATTTTTTGTCAGTAATTTAAAAGAAAATACCAAAAATCCACATCTTGGAATGTGTCTCAGTACTGCCTGACTTCTCTGCTCTTCTAAAATATTTGGCACACAATTGTAAGCCCACTGGTACTTAATGTAGATGTAAATGTAAGAACTAGCTACATATATAGTTTCACGGTTTCTCTGTATTTTTATAGAGCAACTGGGTAGTGTAGTTTTATTAACATTCAAGGAAGAAAATGTGCATTTATTAGGGACTATTTTCAGCTGTGGATGAACACAGGTTTGGGACTCAGGCCAATATTTACAACAGCAGGATGGTTTATGTGGGAGAAAATACTTTAGTATTAACTTTACTTGTTAGTTTTCAGTTGAGGGTTTTTTTCAGTGCACATGTTTTGATTATGTACCAGGTTTCATTTGTACATCTTGAATGAATGTTGCAACTGCAGCAACTACAAAAATAGTCAAAGCCATGCAGGCAGCATTATGGATTTATGGATTTTCCACTGAAAAAGTAAAATCTAAAATAGATCACAGCATTCTAATACTAACATAACATATAAAAAAGAATGAGATGAATGTACTTACTGGTACCAGGCGTGTTTCTGTATTGCTTCTAGCTGTAAATCAACAAAAAAAAGAAGACAGCATTGATCAGAACATCTTCTCACGCTGGATTCTGTCTTGACTCAAACCGGCATTCTTCCTTGGGGAATTCTAAATCTGCCACGTCAGCATTAAAGATACATATGATGCTAAATTCAGCTGCTCTTTTACACAGTGATAGTGAAAGTAATTAATGTGTTTCAGGTCTTAGCCTGTCTCATTGTGTTCCTGAGAACCTGCCATGCCCCATGCACCCGGATTTGTCTGCCCTTCAGAAATATCTCAACAAATATTAAACTAATAGCCCAAAAAGAATATTGCAGTCATTCACTAGCCTTCAGGATGAATTGTGATACCTTAACTTTTCATCTAGCGCCATCATCAGATAAAAATTTCCCTTTATTCAGGATACTTACAGAATATTTATATGAAATGCCTTAAAAAGGAAATGTTAGCATGCTAACATGCTAAAATAGCAATGGTGGACATGGCAAACATTACACCAACCAGAGATTTTTAAGTGAGCATGTTAGCATGTTAGAATTCTGTTTCTATGACCCGGGGAAAAGTTTCTCTGCCCGGTCCTGAATCCCCTTAGTACATTATATATTCTGTAGGTGTCCCCTCTCTGCATTAGGACTGCATAGTGTGGTAGCCATTGCATCGATACAGCACAGTATCTCTTGGGGGTTGGAGTAATGGAGCAGCTGCAGTTCTGCAAGCATGTTAAAAAGTGAAAAGTGGGCCTGCTATGAACGCTCTACTTGTACATCTGCAGGGAAGAAGGCAAGCAGCTGCACGTAGTGAACGCTGTGCATTTGTTAGCCATCTCATAAAGTACTGTATGCAGCACAGAGGATGCACTCTAATATTCCTAACTGATATGAAGGGGACTGGTTCATTTCCCTGTGTTCCCATACACCCAATAGTTGTGTGTGATTTCCATGGAGGCAGCAGACTACAGACAGAGACGGTCTGACCTGGTTTCAGGCTCCATTAATCAACAGCTCATCAGCCACAGCTTTGATTAAATCTGCAGTGTGGTAGCTGAGCGACGAACTGACTTATTCTCTCTCTCTGTCTTTATTTTACAGCACCTCGCGAACCACACCATCACAGTTGTCTCCATTTTTCTGCCACTTAAATATGAATTCATTTCCACCCCACATGCCTGTGCTACCTCAGCCTCTCTCAGCAGTCCATTCACTCGCTCGCTCATTTACCCTCTCCACTCTCTCTCTCGCTCTTTTCAAGCCTTGCTTTCAGGAGGGAAAGCTGGCATTTAAGTGAAAAGGAAGAGAGGTCCTCGTCTTTTCACCCACAGTGCCTCCATCCCTCTTTACAGCCACTGATGAAGCCACTTGATCCATCAATTCATAGTAGAGTATATGGCTTTCTTTCTCTCTGCATCTTCCATGAGTCTCCTCTCCAAATAGCCTGCTAACTTGCCTTGGTGGACTAAGGTCAGTCCTGTCATGTTGACTCCTTTCCTGCCTTTAAGCAATACCATAGGCCCGTCCCTCTGTTCTTTTTACCTTCCTCCTCGTCCCTCTGTAGGGTCTTCTGTCAGGGGCAATTTCTGTCACCTCTTGGAGCAAAGCCTGGGGCTTCAGCTTCTCCTTTCTCTCTGTCCTCCCTCATAAATGCCTGGTTCATGCTTCATGTGCTGTAGAAACTGCTGCAACGTGAGTGGCAACCATTGACCATATACAAGGAAGAAGTGCCTTCCTTTGTTAGCTCTCCAGTTTTAGTAGCTTCAGTCAAAACCAGCTTCTCATTTCTAGTTGGAAACCAACAATTTTGACAGTTAAAATGATAGCTACATTTACATTTACATATAGTCCTTTACCTGACGCTTTTATCTAAAGCAACTTGAAAAAGGGAAACGATCAATGTACAGTGCAACAAGGACATGTTTGTGCAGCGATAAGTACTACTCATGTAGAACTAAGCTCCAGTTGTAGAGGGGGATAGATTTAGCATCAGTTGTTGGTAGTGTTGAAGAGGAGGTCCTCTCTAAAGAGCTGTAGGTCTTCAGGAGGTTTTTAAAGGTAGAGAGGTGATCTGGTAGGAACTGGTAGGACGTTCCACCAATGGGGAACATCAGACGAGTATGAGGGCATTCAGGTAGGTGGGTGTAGAACCTACTTTGTAGGTGAGCTTTGGGGATTTAAATTAAATGTGGGCTTCTTGGGGTAGCTAGTGGAGCTCGATGAACAGCAGGGAAACGCGACCTTTTGTGTTGACTGAAATCCAGGCAGCAACCATATTCTGGATTATCTGAAAGGGTTTCTTTGTGCAGGCTGGGAGGCCCGTGAAGAGGGCATTGCAGTAATCGGGTGACCACAGCCTGTAGCGGGAGTTGGGTAGCATGTTGAGTTACCTAAGGTTTCTTATGTTGTAAAGTGAGAAGCATCACGATCAGAGACGGGAGCTAACTGAGCAAGTTCCATGAATTGGTTTAACATATGTTGTCAGGTAAAAGATCATCATCCTGACCAGCTGATAATCCATTGAAGTGTAGAACTGTATAATCATATTATTGATAAGGGAAAATGTTATGTACTATGTACTATGTACTATGTACTATGTACTAGGCATACACAGAAGGTGACTGTGCAGACTAGACATGACATGTCATGTGTTTTAGGAATGGGTGTGAGTCAGTAACGTATCACTCTTAGAACAACCCTGAGTACACCACTTCAACATGTGGAGCGAGAAGATGAAGATACTGTCAGATGATATGCTTGAGTATACATTTTGATTTGCTTAGTCATGCTTATGGTGTTTTATTTTCAGGTCCTCTCTTCCCAGTGACTGGCATAGAGTGAAACAATGCTCTCAACATTAATGATTTATGTCTCACTTTTGCCAGTGCATCTATGATCATAGACACAAAATGCCATATCTCATCAGTCCATGACCATATTTGTAGAAACGTGTATCTCATTGCCACAAAAACCAGAGAGAATTCTTATTCTTTGACTACAAGATGATGTTTCAGTTGGGAAACTATTCAATGTTCTGTTTTCAGCATTCATTGTAGTAAAAAATATATACCTCCACAGCATAACTAAAGCATAATAAAGAAGATTGCCATTAGCTCCTTGTATAAGCCCCATGGTCCCTCTATCCTCACCGTGAGTCTCTTGTCAGCGTTAACTTCTATCATTCCTTTGAGCAGAGCTTGGCAGTCAGGAGGTATAAAGTGGGGCATGTGGAATACTCCGCTCTTCACTTTCTCTAGAAGCTGCCGCAGGTTATCATGGTCAAAGGGCAAGGCACCCTGGGAAAGGATGGGAGACACAAAAAAAAGAATTCACTTATGAAAGTAGAACTTCACGTCTGTGGCTGATTGTTTTGTGTGTTAAAAAACATGTCATGCTCAACATAGATAAAGGAATAGTTTAGCATCCTGGGAAATACACTTCCCTGGACCAGCAGTTAGCTTAGCCTAGCATAAACACTGAACATACAGAGGGAAACAGCTAGCCTGGCTCTGTACAAAGGTAACAAGATCCACCTACCGACACTTCTAAAGCTCAATAAAATACATGTCATACAATGTTTACTGAATTTGTAAAGTTCATGGATTCAATAAATAGCATTTAATGTGAGCTTTAAATGGGCTGGTAGGTGGATTTTGTTACATTTGTTGAGCCATTTCTTTAAAGGTGTCCTGTGCAGGTTTCTTGGAGACAACTACAGCCAGGTGTTTATGCTATTTTCTCACTAAAACATATTGTCAGCATATGTACATTTAAGGCCTCACAAATGTGTTTTTATATCTGTTTACTAGTAGAACATCACGGCGTTGCTCTAGGCTGCCACACAAAAAAAAGTTTAAAGAGAAAAAAGAAAAGAAACTATAATAAAAACAGTTTTCATTAGGTTGTATACTTTATGTTTGTTGTTTATATTTATATATTTATATTTATATATATTTATGTTGTTTAAATCATTTAAAAAATTTGAGGTCTTCTTGCAACTTTTCAGACTTCTTTTTCTAATAAAATTATTATTGTGCTAATGTGTTTGAGCCTGTTTAGACAGATGTTGAAACTGTTTATGTCTTTCATTTTATTTTAGTTTTTTCACAGTGTCTGATTAAACAGAGAGAGACAGGGATAAAACATCTGTATGATTAGTTGCCATTATGTCATAGCCATAGAACAGAAGAAGGATCTTCTTACCACAAGAAGAGCAAAGAGGATGACTCCACAACTCCAAACATCTGCTCTGCGACCATCGTACTTCTCCCCCTGAGACACAAGGACAAGGCAAGGACAGGACGAGTTTGTGTCAGACAAGCACAAGCACACACACACGCGCACACACTGAGAGGGGAAGTAACTTACCCTAATGACCTCTGGGCAAGCATAATGTGGAGATCTATAAATAAAAAAGAGTAAATTATTAAATGATTTAACCGGACACAAACATACACACAAATAAAGGCAGCGGTAGGTTCCAGTGCGTAGAGAGTGCTGGGTCATGTTAAAAAAATTCAATTAAAAAAAAAAAACACTCCAGCCTGAGTGTACAAAAACGGAGAACACCTGCTCGTTCATCCGTGAAAACGACTGGATAGGTGAATCCAGGTAAAAGCTACAATCCCAAACTAAATTTATCTGTTAAATCCACGCTCCTCCTGATAGGCAGGCAGTCTAAAAAACACTGAAGCTTTTATTGAACAAAGCCATCGATTATGTAAAAGGAGGCACAATAGAGCATTTGGAGAATGATCCTAATGTCCTGCATATCACCACATTTTATCAACTGTTCAACTTAAAGACCCCATGAAATCTTGTAGTTTAAGTGTTTTGCCTATACTCCAGTATGTAGACTCAGTCAGCAAGAAAACCACCATGACAGGCCACTTTATGGCGATGACTGGTTTCAAGGGTCTAGCTTGTTCCCGACTGGAAGGTAGACGCTAACACTAGCTCATAGCGCCAAATTCAGTGCATAGCAGTGGGCGTGTAATGCACAGTTGCTAATGGATAGTGCAAACGCCAATCAATGTCCCTGACAAGTTCCTTCCCATCTGACTGTTTCTACAGGAAAGATGTAAAGATGAGGAAGTAAAATACACTCTGCTTTCTGATTCATGGAGACTTTATGCACAAATACGTGGAGGGGCTTATTTTTCATTCATCTAATAAAGTTATAAATAACTCACATTTTAGATACATGTGTATATTTGCACAGTACAGTGAAGATAAATGAAAATAAAATGGTTAAAGGTCCCATTTAAACAGGTCGATGACCAAAGAGCCTTAATGACAAGTTGCAGAAGCTATTTTAAGCCCATCCTAACCAGAACTCACCCACAACTGGTTTCCAACAGGCTGTCCCCGACTTGTAGCGAGGCCATGCCGAAGTCTGCTATCCTGATATTATTCTTCTCATCCAGGAGAAGATTCTCTGGCTTCAGGTCTCTGTGACTGGACACACACACACGATCAATGAAAGTACTCCAGACCATAAGCATCAACTAAAGCTAAACTAACCTAATTTACATCTATACCCAAAGGGAGAGCTACTGTCTACTAGGTGCACAGTGATCTTGAACAGAAAGCGCAGTCGCCTCTGTCGGTACTGCAGGATTCTGCAGCCGTCAGCCAAAACTCAGATGTTTAATATGTCAGCTTAACGGGAAATACAATAAGTCCTGATGATAATTCTATTTTATATATATAACACATTGGATGAGGTTTGCGTGCTCAGGAGGTTGAATCATTTTATTATACAAACATGAGATGTGGGTTAGATAATGTCGGGCAACTATTCAAACACAGAAAATGTACATATAATAAAGCAGCTTTCAAAGTTTGTCAGGAGGATGAATTAAACAATCAAATTTTCTGTTTTGTTTCCAACTGAACCTATGCATCAACCGCTCCTACTACAGTAGGAGTTTCAGCTAGTTTAGTTCATTAGCAATGCTGTGGAGTCTTTTGAGTGGGTATGAGTGCCATTCCACTGGTCCACTGGTGAAATATCGGTGAAAATCAGCCGATAACTGTGCCAAAGATTGGCTTTTTAATCTGATATCAGTGGATGTAGTGGTGTCATGACCACCTCATAAATGTGGATGTGTGTTTTAAACTTTACATCTATCATCAGTTTCTATATTTCATGATTCAGTCAGAACTGAGACTTTTGGCTTGTGCAGCCCATCTAAAAAAAGGTTCTTTCTGACATTTATTGGACAGTTGATGGTGAGGTAGCAGACAGAAAACACAGCAAGAGAGATGTTTATGAAATGCAACAAAGGTCAACACAGCATCAAAGCATTAAGAGATGGAGAGAAATGGAGATGAAACACAAACATGCAAGAAAAATGACAGGCCTCATAAGATCGACAGCCTTTCACAGACCATATGGAGTGACTGTGGCAGAAGTCAAGGGCGGAGATGATTTGTCTGAAGAACTTCCTGGCCTCTTTGGGGGTCAGTCTGCCCTTCTTCACCAAGTAGTCAAATAACTCTCCGCCGGACACATGCTCCAACACCAGGTACCTTGGAGACAGATGGGCAGAGAGGTCAGAAAGATGAAAACATGGCGAGGGGAAGGGAAGGAACTAGCTTCTTCCATACATACAAACTCAGACACATGCAGAACCCTTTATATCTTCTATGTCATGCGGTTATATATCTCAGTTTTGTCTTGCAGAGCCTTTTTCTCTGTTAGATTTCAAGGTTGTTTCTGCTCTGGCAGAGATCCAGAGGCAGAGAGGCGAGATAAAAAAAAAGTCAGCAGAAAGGAGAAAGATGAAGAGATACTCACAGGTATTTGTTATTCTCATAGACATCATGCAGCTTCAGAACGTGAGGGTGCTCTATTAGTTTAAGAATAGCTATTTCTCTCTCCACCTGGATAGACAGAGGGAAGGAGGAGATGTGGGGGGAAGGTTAAGGGAGAGGGAGAGAGAAAAGAGGAGGAGCGAGGTTAAAAATGATGGAGATTGAAATGTCAGAAGGAAGGTGAAGACAGAGAGGCAGGAAGCAAATATAACAGCAGAGTTAGGTCAAACGTGGAGCGCAGGGAGACAGTATTAAATGTTGTTATCAATTCTTTGGACAGTACACAGGGAGGGAGCTGAATACACAAATAACTCACTATTTACAATGATGAAGTTTAAAAGATTAATGGAGGAAAGAAAGACAGGAATAAAGAGTGAAATACACCCTAGTATACTTAGATTTATCAGTACACTTATCTATATTTTTATACAAACAATTTACCAACTACCTGTAATGTAAAGTAGTTCAGAGGTTTATCAGCAGGTTAAATGAGAGTTTTAGCTCGTTTTTTAGCTCGTTTCTGTTCACTTGGTTTTGCATCCTGTAACTTTACTGATTTTATTCATTTTCTAATCAACCTCGATTTCAGCAGCAATACTCCGAAAAGCCCACAACAGCACACCAACACAGTTAGCAAATTGCTGATGAAAATAGCGCAGCATTTAGCTGCTAAGGGGCCAGATAACTCCCTCAGGGGTTTATGAAACCAAAAAGGAACTAAAAGGGAGTGAATGCTGAATCATAAATTCACCACTTGACACAAAGTATGACCAAATATCAAATGAATGCTAATGTTGCTACAGTTCTGCTAGACGTGCAATTATTTGCTAACGCTTGTTAGCTCGGTTGCTAAAATGCGTAGGCGCAACTTTAAGAGGTAATGTTATGTCACAGACGTGTTTACAGCTTATTGTACTGCCAGAAAGTGCCCCCCAAAAAATCAGTTAATGCAGATTCAACCTTAAGACACATGGATATTACTTATTTTATTGATTTTATTATTGATATTGATTTTATTGAAGCTATATTAAGCTAGCCAAAGCAAGCACCTCTACAAGACCTCTATACAAAGTCAGGTCTCGACGTCAGTGTGTAATGAAACCAACAGTTTTAAGGACAAATGCAACTGCAGAAATAATCTCAGATTAATCTCTTTGACATTTGTATTTGGTATAAGCCAAGCTCTTCTTCTTCTGTAAAATACTTGTGTGAACTAAAGACAAAATCTGAGTTTTTAATTAAAAGATAGGTTCAGGTTGTTTTCAAGTATCAACTCATGCAATAGTCACATATTAAAAGAGTGATTAGTCAGTGTAATCAATATGAGGCCTCAGCAGTCTGAATTAGGCAAATTAAATGGATATATTCCAAGTCTTTAGTGCATTAAATTCTATCTTTGGTATAGGGAGTGGCCGATAACCCTTCAAACTATAAAGTTAGACCTGAAAATGTCCAAATCTATCCTTTGAAATCAATGAATGAAGGTTATCATATATGATTTCAGTACCAGCTGCTGTCCACAATATGACCTCAGTCTCACCCGTTGCACAGAATGAGGCACAGTATTGGTTCACTCTCCACATGGTTGAATTGATTATTGGACGTCATATTCGTGTCATTCTCATTGTGATTTAAGGTCTTTTAAGGTCTTTGGGAGTTGAGTCTGAAACAATCTCTGATGTACGTCTGCCTTCATATGGCTAAATGATTGATTTAAAGCCATATTCTGTCCACTGGCAGCTATTTTTAAACGCCTCATTTGATTAAAAAAGGGACAGGTGGGGGTGTTGTTTAGCTCCGTTGGTAGAGCAGCCGCCCCATGTACAAAGGCTCAGTCCTTGCCACAGCTGCCCAGGGTTCAAATCTGACCTGTGGCTCTTTCCCGCATGTGATTCCCCATTTCTCTCTCCCCACATTCCTGTCACTCTTCAAGCTTTCTCTGTCAAATAAAAGGGCAAAACGGGTGCTCTGCTTAATGCAATCCAATACAACAGTGCAGCCTTAATGTATCTTTAAGAGGATCACTGGGGTCACAAAGATGGGGTTGTACTTGACAGCATTAGACTGAGGTTTCCACACACGAGGGTGGCCAGAATATTAGAAAGCCTGAATATAATGCAGTCCAGTATAACACCACTATTAAATATGACCTTGATGCTTAAAACATAAAAGTTAAAAAAAAAATATTGCCAGAAACATGGTTACAAACTTCTTCTGGGTCATGATGGAGCCCTGGAGCAGGAAACTAAAAGCCACATTTGGAGTGTCAACATGAAAAAGCTACTTCACTTGTAGTTAAATGTGTCGGCCTTCCCAGCTAAAGCTAGCAGACAGCAGCCCGGTAATGCAGTTACTGACAGTTAGCACACAGACCAGGTGATGGGCAGCCGTCCAAAGGGAAGGAGGACTGGGGGACCGGTATCATCTGCAGGGATGAAGGTTTTTTTCTCCTTCTGCACTTTGTATTTATGCTGTTTGAACTTCTCATACCAGAGGCCCGACCCTTGACAGGTGTGTAATCTTATACAGAAAAAGGCCCTCTTGCCAGGACACTGAGATATTTGCACAGACCACTTTGGGTCCCTGTGCTTCAAGTTTTTCCTCTTTGTATTTTAAAAAGAGACAAACTGTGCAAAGCTGCAAGTAATCAGCCACATTAGAAACACCAACATAAAAAAGCTGTTTTAATTTTAGTTGCGTCCAGTGTGTTTCAGCTGCCGTAGCTTTCATCGGAGGGCTTAATTAGAAGGATGAAATTATCTCTATTGTTCGGCATACAGAAGCAGTGCCCACACACTCGGCAGCTCCAAGTTACAACACACAGACGGGCTTTTCTTGACAAAAATATAGACTCCATTTCTGTTGCTATTTCTGCAGGTTGGAAGGGTGCAAGCTTGTGATTTGAGCTCTGCAGCCAGCATAATGTCAGTCACAGTGACTAGAGGCACAGTAGATACAGCGAATAAGAACAATACAGGCTGTACTCTACCTTCATTAGAACTGATTCGGAGAGTTTCTCCCTGTTGACAATCTTTATGGCCACCTTCTGCCCTGTGATACAGTGGACACCCAGCTTCACCAGTCCTGAGAGAGAGGGAGAACATGTTTATGAGAAAGAGTATCAGAAATCATCATGCAGTGTGAACAGGAAGGAGGGGATGTCATAAATAATTCAAAAAGCTTTACTGACATTGTCACAAACATTGACCAAACGCAGCTCACACAAAGAATGCTTTGGATATTTGTACAGAGGCCCTGCTGTGATGTCACAAAAAAACCCCAAAATAACTCTGTATCACGTGACGAATTTTAGTAGATTCTTAAAGGTGGTTGTAGCTAGATGAAATGATGGAGGATGAGAAGACTTACAGGAGGATTAGCTGTGAATATCATGTCTGTTAAAAAGTGATTGTGGGATCAGCTGATGCACCTTGCAGACGTCCTATATTGCCGTCAGATTAATTCAGGAGGCTCCTACCTGTCTGTCCCTTCCCGAGGGTCTTCTCCAGCCTGTAAGGACCCACATACTGGCTAGACTGGCCCACCGTCAGCTCCTTGCTGCTCATCCTTCAAGAGATGAAATTCTATTCCTGATATAAGGCAAATCAAGATAACGGTGTCTCCTGCTCCGTGCGTAATGCCGTAACGCACATCACAGGCGGCGGAGAGGAGAGGAGAGAAGAGGAGAGGAGAGATGGGAGGTACGGGAGGACTGGTCGTGATCTAAAGCCGGGCCCTGCAGGCTACTCCCATGCACTTGTTTGTCATGCGGTCTGGTCCGTGTTTGGAGTGAGAACCGGCCCGGTTTGCACTCTGTAAGGCCTGGAATAAAGTATCAGCCGGTCTGGGTCTTTTTTTTTTTTTTTTTTACTACAGCGCAAAAAGCAGCATCATTCAGAGGTGAAGGTAGAAAAGATAAGAGAGGAGAAGAGTTTATGAGGTTGCCAATGTTCACAATACCGTGTCACATCAAACCCCCACCCACCCCCACCCCTTGCTATAAATAACAGTAGTTTAAAGCTGATTGATCTGATATAGCTTATGCAGCTGGTCCAAAGTGGAGCAGAAAAGAGAGATCTCATTCAGAGGCCGAGAGGAAAGCTACATTTGCCACAGATTGATTTCTGTTAAGAGCAAAGTCTCAAATATCCCAAGTCAGAACACTCTGATTGAATCCATTCTGTGATCGATATCAGGGACCCCCCTCCTCCCCTCCGCCCCTCTCCTCCTCCCCGGCTACTGCTACCGTCCAAAAAATGTTTTCATCATCCCTTTCCGAGCTCGTACATCCACGTTTCTCCTCACGCCAGGCCTCGCTTGGTCCGGATGTGCCTTTCTGTGCAGATGCGGCGTTGTCCAGATAATAATCTATTATCACAACAGCATCAGCAAGAAGAATGGGTTTTCCAATATCCGGTGCACACTTTGGCTCACCCCTCCCCGGCCCTGCATCAGGAAATAGAGGAAGAGGGGGGGAGAGCATAAAAAAAGGCAAACAGCCACGGGCAGACCGGAGCGAGACAGGCGGAATTACGCGCCAGTCCCGCCGGCTCTGGAGAGGTGCTGCGGCGGAGCGAGGGGCGTTCGGTGTGCCGGTAGTATCAGCGCTCGGCCCGGTGATCAATCCTGTTTCTAGAAACAACAAGCATCCTCAGCTGGCCTGGTGGTAGCCGACTCCCCGTCTCTCCTCCCCGCGCTCCCTCTTCCTCCCTCCCTCCCTTTCTCTTTCTCTCTTCCTCTCTGTCTCTCTTTCTCTCTCCCTGGCCGGCTATGCTCATGATATCACCGCATCTCCCTCCCTCTCTAGCCGGCTCTAAAAGCTGCAAAATGACAAAAAAATGAGAGAGAAAGAAGAGTCGCCCTGCAGAAAAATAATCTCAGTTTGCCAAAAGTTGCCCCACATCCACAGGAGTGTCCATCATTCACGTTATGCTGCCCGTAACATCCCCCGTTTCCCTTTCTCTTTTTTCCCCAC
The DNA here is from genome assembly GCA_004119915.2 of Collichthys lucidus. Lineage (NCBI taxonomy): Eukaryota > Metazoa > Chordata > Actinopteri > Sciaenidae > Collichthys > Collichthys lucidus. The sequence goes on from CM014100.1 coordinate 26,299,839, forward strand.
ACCTTTCACACTCCTCCTCCTTCTTTCGAGCTTCCTTCTTCTCATCGGTCAGCATCAGCATCCGGGTTCCGCTTTTTCCTTCCCACCCTCCCCTCTGAAAGCCCCCACCCTTTTTTTTGTACTACAGCAAAGTCCCACATTTTGTGTTTGGCTGCAACAACAGAACAATATCAGGATATCAAGAGGCACCACATCACATATTCACTCTGAATTAACAGAATAATATTAGATTCATATAAACTTTATAGTAATGATACATAAGAATGCTTCACTAATGCCTGTCTCATGTCATGATCATCTGATACATAATTAATGTAGGGTGTATCATTAAATCCAGTTGCTCGCTATTAAAAATGAGCAGGTTACTATGAACTGATGTGATTAATTCATACTTAGTATATCAGTTAATGAATGTTAATTTAATTGGTCATCAGATACAAACATCTACATGTAGCCACATGACTCAGTGGTCTATCTGTGACCCGATAACCTAAAGGAAATATGAGGGTTTATTGTGTTATTTTGCCAAAGCTAAAAAAATGTATACATCCTCAGAGGTTGAATCATTGAAAACACTTTATAAAGGATCTCTACTCACGGTTCTGTCACTGGCATGTTGTATCTTTCGAGCATATCATAGTCTTTGTTGTCACAGGTGTACGCAGTATCCACAAAAAGCTTAGACTTCTGGTCCATTTCAGTGGGGCTATTTCTATATGCTATCATAATAGGGGTTCCTTGTGGATCAGTGTTAGGTCCATTCCAGTTTATTTTGTACATAAAGAATATATGTAAGCATTCCAAAAAACATTTCATTGCAGAAATGTATTTAGCTGTTTAGGGATTATAAACATCCTTTGAATGCTGTGTTAAAGGGACCGAAACTTTAATTGTGCAACAAATTTACAAAGTAAACCTATGAGTCAAGTACATTTATTAATGTGTATGTATAGCCCAGAATCACAAATCACAATTTACCTCTGGGGACTTTATTGGAGGTTGAAAAAGAGTGTATGAAAATGGCTTAAATATTCATCTTTTCAATTCTCCAAAACTTCACTGTGCCCTGGCAAATGAGAAAAAGACATTAAGTCTAGGCTCAGGCTGCATCTAAAGTTCCGTACTAACTTTGCTGTATCTTTAGTGTCAACGTTTTTCAGTCTGTAACCTCACTATTAAACCAATATTACTATTTCCAGAGAAATATTACAGTATGCAAGCACTGGACCTTAAATATCCCACAATGCAATGCAGTAGTAACAACATAACATAAAATGGCAGACAGTGGCCTGAGGCAGCTGCAGAAACTTTGCTCGGTGTAATATATTTTTAAATGACTTCAACACTGACACAGATTATTACAGTTACACGTCTCCGATCAGCAAAGAGGCTCTGAGGAAGTAATGTCATAGCAGTTCTTACAAAAAGATGCATTAGCTAACATTAGCTACCATAGGCTGCTGGTAATACCAGACCACAGAGGACGGTAGCAGCGAAACATTTGATTATATTGACCTGAGCATGGGTATTTTGCTTATGAATTCAGCTTTTAAGATTAAATGATAGGATTGAAAGTAAGAGAACAGAAAGAGCAAGTTAAGTGTGTTTTCAGCAGTTTCAAGCTCACACTCTTGAGTGATTATACAACATTTTCATATCAAAACTCCCTCTCTTGTTCTTGCCTTTTAGGTACTTCATTTTCTATCAATACAATATAGATAAAAACACTCAGCTGATGAACATTCACTGTACACCACTGACCCTGGGACAGATCATAATCTGCACTTGCGCTGGGTGATGCATCCATGCGTGCTGTGATTAAGGTTCACATTGTGATATCCGTATGACACTGACTCCCAAATCTTAATCCCTTTTAATCTTAATCTCTTGATGCAGTCAGGTTGATGTGGTTCAGATTATGTAATGGTACCCTGAGTGAGTGAGTGCGGGTATTTAAGTCCGTGTCTGTAATTTTTATTTGGTTTTCTGCACGAACAAGCCAAAATGAGTTTGGAGAGTTTTGTTTTTCTTCCTGTCATAAATACCCTATATTCAAAAATGTATTTCAAAGCATCACAATAGGAATTAAAGATGCGTGAGGGCGGTTTACATTCTTACAAAATGAACTGCAAGAAGATGCTAAAATCTGAGTAAAGGTATGTGCATGCATTTTCTAACCACAGGGTGGTGCTGTTATGTTATCACATGAGCTATCATCTCTTTTCACCATGTTATGGTGTTTTCTAGCTATACGATTATTGATATTTAGAATGACTGCAGAAGTTTGTTCATTAAATATGCGTAGTACAAATTATGCAACTAAGCAGTCAGCCAATAATGTGATGGTATGCTTCTTGATTTAATGTTGCTTCGTGCACAACTTCTGTGCTCTGTGCTGCAGCTGTAACACAAGACAGATCTGTATTTCTGTTCAAGGACAGTTAAAAAGACTCACACCCGGTATGTAGTATATAATCATTAGAGGGGGTTGGACAGTACACTGCTTTTGCTGTTTGTTTTATCATTCAGTAATTAAGTAACTTTAACAGATAAAAACAGGATAACACAGACACCAAAAAAAGAAAATGAAACAATTAAAACTTCAGTTTAGTTAATATCTCCACAGTGTTACAAAACAGGGAAGAATACTGTTGAAACTATTTTTTCACAAGTTTGGTTTTCCAGTCCTGAACAGCATAAATGACCTGAGATTATTACTGAACCATGACAGTACTTTTTTGCTCCTCAGTGGTTAGACTAAACAAGTTTACAGAATTGGCATTAATGTGCATTTAATACTGAAACAAGAACCTAGATTCATTAATTATGTTAATATGTCATTACCAAACTGTTGCTCCGATGTCTATTTCTGCTCTTGAGCTGAAATTAATTCAGAATCAAGGATTGATTAAAAGATATCAGATTGAATAAGAGAGACAGTTGTTTTTGAAAGTAAAAAAAAAACTTTTACAGAAAAAAAGAAAGAAAAATGTCATTTCAAACACAACGAAAAATTTAAAAATAAACTTCCCTGTCATTTCTCGAATGTCTGGAAGCAGACTCCAATTTTTTTTTAAAGCACTGAGAAACCTCTCTACAACTCTTATAACATAAAAACAAGCACTGACATGTGTCTCAACCAGTCACAGTAAGCTGAAGTGGTTTCTACTTGCTCTCCCTTCTTATTCCCCACATGGACCAAAGGCTACTGTAGGTGATCTACTGAGACACGGTCAGGGTCAGTAGAAAGGATAGTTGTTGGAACTTGTGACAGCATGTGGGTCAGACAGGTTAGACTGCAACCTCCTTCAGCTCTGAGGGCACTTACTTAAGTTGCTGAGCTCTGACCTTTTAGGACTCCTCCTCCCCTAAACTGGGAGACTGACCTCTGATCTAAACAAGGGCTTAAACTGAAAATATGAGGAGGACTATTTCTGTGTGCAGACAGACGTGATGTATTTATGGCAAAACACTTCTAAAATAGTGAAACAGTATCAGCCAACACATTCTAAAGATGACTGAAGTTATATTTTGCTATAAGATCACTGCTTTATGATATCATGTTGCATTTTAAGTAATTAGAACTTTTGGGGAATTGTTTTTCGCAAGTTGCAACTTCCATCAAACCACACACACACACACACACACACACACACACACACACACACACACACACACACACAGGCTAACACACACACACACACACGCACACACACAGACTAACACACATTGCTGCACCCTCACCCTTGGCCTTTAGACTTTTCTCTGCAGAGACAGGCAGAAATGCTGCATCTCCACCCCCTATCAGTAGAACCTCCCTCTGGCATTCAGCTCGACAACCCTCTAAAGTGGCTGGACATAGTGTATGTGATATCAAGCGCAGCGTAATGCAGTTTGTCACTCTGACCATGCAACATGTGCTGCCATTTTGTGCCACTGTTGTGTAAAGTATAAAGTATAAAGTTTGTATGTGCAGATTAATGATTGATGTCCTTGTCAAGATAAGGCTTTGGCAGAATTGAATTGCTCTGAGTCGAAGGCTCCTTAGAATGTGCATGTCTGTGCATGTGTGTGTGTGTTGGGATGTGTCGGTTTGTTCTTTCACATGTTGATAACAGGAGGAACATTCCTGGAATCATAACACACCTGTTTATATGTCACACATGCTGTATGCACACGCATACGCATCACATACACACACCTGGACAGTCCTGTGGGAAACCTGCCCACCGTTCACCAGCTCATTACAATAAACAGTAAATGTTGCAGGTGGAGCTCCCTCTTGTGTTCACTACTGGTAATTTGAAAAAAAAAGAACTCATATCTAAAACTACGATTACTTTTTATGTTTATTTAATTGCTGTGTTAATAAAGTTGGGGTGGAATGGATAGTGTTCAGTGCTGTAATTGTGGTTCAGTGTTTATTTCACTGGTGTGACTCGTTTTTGTCAACTTTTTGTTGCACTAAACGCACACTTCTTCAGCACATTTCATTTTTGAGTAACCTAATGCCTTTGCAAGCTCTGCTCTATATGTATGGAATGTATCAACTACAGCTCTGACAGCGAGGCAATGACAGCAGGCTAATCTGGGAATGTGTGGGTGCGATGCCAAAAGGCAAAAGGAGTTCGAGTGTACCCTGTGGGGCTGGATTAGGACAACCGAACAGACAGCTGATGGTATTGATGTCTGCTTGTCAATGCACACTGTGGAATGATCTTTTATTCTCAAGTTTAATGTGCATGCAATGTGCATTAAGCTTGATTTATATGTGCCAAAGATTATGTAGATACTGTATATGAAAAAAACATTGTAATGATTCATACAATGGAAACACTTCAGTATGTTCAGGGTTCATACATTTAAAGAAATGAAACAAAAGATCATGATTTATTTTTATACCAATTACTTGATACTTTTATTTCCATTTATAAGTTTTCATCTCAAGTCGACAATTTACATCACAGCCCATCAGCTCTCTGGAATTGTCTACAAGTCGATGAGCTGTATATCAGACGTAGAGGGAAAAGGGGAATGGTGGTAAGACTGAGGGACACCAGATAAACCTAAAACAGGAGGGGGGAGGAGACTGGTTACTGCCGCCAGATCCCAAATTCAGCCAGAATCAACACAATGTTTGTCACGCCATCATCAACAGCGTCATCATCATCATCGTTGTCTTAATTCAGTCTAGTGTTGTTGTGCAGAAGGGAATGCTGGGAACTTGGAGGACTCAGTGCAGTGGACCTGGAAGAGATGGAGAAGGACACACCTTATGTGAACATCTGATCTATATCCAGATACTTTTACTTTTATGTGAAACAATTACATAGATGAATCGATTAGTAAATCAACTATTTTAATACCTGATTAATCATTTTTGTCCTTTTACAGGAAAAAGAGTGATATGGTGCGACTCATACTCTTCTTTTTCTCAAACTGCAGGATCTGCTGCTTTTCTTTGTCATTAGTAAAAGTAAACTGAATATTTTTGGTTTTATATAGCTGACGGACTTGTCAAGTGTGACACCTTAAGTGAATAAAATCACTTTCAGCAATGGAAGCCTAGGGCTGTGTTTCATTAGTAGTTCCACTTGCCTTCATTTACTTCCCCTTTGATATTATGTAACAGTATATGTCGCATGGAGGCCACAGAGTGGAGCGAAAGTGGGTGGGTGATGAGCGGGGGAGCTAAATGGAACGCACTTGCGCTTGTACACGTTCAGAATAAACTCATCATCTACTACTGTTTGTAGTCTTAAAGCTGCTGTACTGCTTTTTACATGCCATCAGAGGTACCTGCAAACTCATTTCACTGAATGAATCTTTTTCTCTAGGTCCCTGCTTGCATGGTAAAGCTGTTATCTTGTTGGTCAGCAGCACCTAAGGTCAAAGTTGAAATGCCACCATGAGCTAGGCTCTTAAAGGAAGTTTTTCCTTGCCACTGTCACCAAGTGCTTGCTCATGGTTGGAATTGTTGAGTCTCTGTAAATAGTATTATAAAGAGTACAGTCCAGACCTGCTCTGTATAGAAAGAGTAGGCAGGTTCATTAAAAAGTGGTTTACATCCACTCTGATACACCTGAAGCGATTGGATTTTCATGTGTAGAGTGTAAAACCCTGGAGAATTACATTTAAAATCTCTTTTCAGAAACAGCACTCCATACTAATCCAGACTTTTCTTTTCTGTGAACTGTTTGTACTCTAACCACTTTCTATGACTAGGAATGAATCAGTGAGTTATGCAACATCCTTACATTAGAGGTTGGAGGGCGACTCCTCATGACGTCCCCTCAGCTGCACTCTTCACGCAAGCAGCGAAGGCCTCCATCAGATCTTTGCAGCCCTCGCCTCCCTTCTCTGCCACACTGAAAGAGAGACGGACGACAGTTAGATCACGCTCTAGAGTTTACGCATGTGTCAATACATTAGCATTTGTTGCGTTTCAATGTCACCTTCTTGCACAGATGGCATGTGAGTTGGAAACAGAAAGAGGGGATGACAGAGAGCTTTAGTCCAGCTTTTGTCAGCAGTAGTAGTGGACTCAGCTAAGTCCCAGTCGAGCTGAATTCTGTTGGCAAAACAGATGCTTGTTTCATGTGCTAACAAACATAAATGGCAGAAATACACGTAGTAATCTCACTCCTGTCTCTAGATAAGGTAAATAAATGAGGGGGATGTGTGGAGATCACTTGAAAATGATTTGACTTGAACTGAGACCAATGCTGCCAGTGCAGCTTGATCACAATCACTTTGAGCACTGAAATTAATAGATATCCACTGAGATTTCCTCTAAATGACAACTGCTCAATGGGTTTGAAATGCACCAGCTGACAAAGGCAGAATGAATAAGAAAGAATGGACGACGGATGGGCCAAAAACGTGATGAAAGTGAGAGAGAGGGAGAATGCAGGCTTACAGATTATTTCAGGCTCGCATGCAGGAGCAAACACAGCAGCCGACACTGCCAAAGAGCATTAGGGTGATGTAGCGAGAGGGAGGGAGGGGAGACAGAGAAAGAGGGAGGGCAGAGGGAGGAGGGACGGATACAGAAGGCCATGTGGATGATCCCATCTGTTTGATAGGACACTAGAAAGGGAGCGAGGTTTGCGTGATAATGCGGGGATGTCACACGGGGGTGAGAGGCTGAGCGCACAGGAGGAGGGGTTTTCGTGATGACATGAATGTAAACTCCATCGCTTGGCTCCTCCCGTCGTTTCATGAGGTCTTAACGTCCCTCCGCTCTGGTTTTCCTAAACATCAGCCCCTCCATCATGGTTTCATTTTACTTTAAAGCGGTCTTTCTCTCTGTATTTTCACAGGATTAGCAATAGCCATTTAATTTATACAAATTCTGTAATTATCTCTCTATATAGAATATTTTTACATTTTTAGTGGCAGGGTCTGCCAGTCATGTCCATTCAAACTGCATACATAGGCACAGGGAATTCACAGAAACATGTCAAATCAACCCAGACTGAAATCTAGAAAGAGCAGATTTGGTTCCACTCCTGTAATGTGGGCAGACTCACAATGAGATATGTTTTTTTATCTTCTACATTCTTCTTGCTTGTCAAAACCAGACGCCTACATTACCCACAATACAACTGAGCTATTAGCCTCAGATAGACATGAGGGGTGGAGAACTTGTACTTCGCTCTAACTCAACACCTCCAGATCTTAATTCTTCTTTTTTAAACTTTTAGCCTTCAGATCCACTTGACACTGACTCAAGTGACTCAGTCCAGCTTCCCACTGGAGCCACAAAAGGCTTCATACAACTTTTCAAACATGCAGTAGACCCATAAACCTTTGTAGGATTTGTAGAGTCTAATGTAAGATTGCAACTTTAAAGGGACAGTTAAACATTTGGGGGAAAGTTTTTGGTGAGAGTTAAACGAGAAGATCGCTACCCATGAAGCTGTAAGCAGGAGACAGTCCAACAACACACAGTAACAACAATCAGTTTAATTTTCAACACTGCGATCACTCGCACACCCAAAAGGGAGGAATGAATTATATCCTGCATATCTAAAAAAGCAAGGAAGCCAACACTGTCGCATTAGAGCGTCACACGCATTTTAATATACTGGCTTAGCCACACGTGCCCACCTCTGCTGCTTCATCTCTTTGTACTGAGGCCTATTAATGATGTAACACACAGTTGGTTGCTGCAGATTATCACTCGGTGCTTTACTTTGCCGGGAGGGACGGAGTGACCATTGAGTTTGTGTCACTGTATTTCATGCATTTCTAATGGCACGCTGCAGTGTGTGTGCTTGAGCGGAATCAATGAGTGTATGACACTGAGGACAGAAAGTCTAACCCTGCAGATAATTCTTAGTCCACCACTATAGACACACACACACACACACACACACACACACACACACACACACACACACACACACACACACACACACACACACACACACACACACACACACGTGTACTTCTTAATCTCAGTCCCAACATAAACTGACTGATTTCAGCACTGTCAAGTTTTGAAAAAGACAGAAGTTGTGAGACTGTAAATCTGGGCTGTTTTCTAATTCAGATTTTTCAAAATAAAAGCACGACTCTTTTTCATCCTCTGTTCGCCCTCGTTAATTGACTGTGCTGCAGACGCTGGGCTGATTGAACAGTTTCAAATGTCCTGATGTGCCTGCATACATGTATATAAAGTGCACACAGGGGGATTACAGAGGCATCAGAGCAAGACGCTTACATGCATGAGAGGAGCCGATGACATCACCATCACAATCACCATCACGCGATCTCCTGAGAGAAATCCCAACCCTTGAGAGAGAGGTCATGTTACAGGGTCATGGGGCAAAGCTGGGTTGTCATAGTGACCAGTCCAGCCTCAATTATGCTAATTTGATTATATGAAACAAATCTTCTAATATTCAGATGTGAAATCTTAAAAGTGATGTAATCAAGGTGACTGGTGAAACACAAGCCTGACCTGTAATCTAAACCTACTTCACACTGTTAGGCACTACCACTGCAGCCTGATGCAGTGATGTCAGCATGTCCTGGACTGAATGGACTGACCGTCTCTCAGGCTCGGTGGAAGAGTGACATGGGCCTCGTATCTCGGACAAAATTAGGAGAAGAAAGCTGAATTATTTAGACTGGGCTGAACTGTAGTCCTCTGGGAGGACCTCTGAAAACATGCATTATAGATCAGCGAGCAGGTGCAGCGGTAAAAGATGATGTAGAGGCCAAACATTAGTCAAGAGATCATGTGATTAAGGCTGAGTGTGCAGTGTCATTACGGGGGAGCACAAAAGGATCAATGAAGAATTCCTGAGTGCCCTGAGGCCAGGGTCTCCTGAGCTGTTTGGATTATGACCCCCTTAAAACAAAGTGATGTCTGCCCGTGACCCACAGTCAGCTGCTGCTGTGACTGCCACCTTCAATAAAGACTCATTTGCTTTATTTGTCTAAATCGTCCTGTAGTTCACAAGATTTAAGAGGAGTTTGAATATTATCTAGCTCAAATATGTTATTATCTGCTTTCCCAGGTTAATAATCTCAGATTTAACTGTTGACCCTCGACGAGCTGAGCATACAGTCGAACAGACCAACACTCATGTAGGAACATCTGTCCCCGTACTGGGAGTGTGTAGTGTCTTTTATTCCTGGTTTCCGACCTAACATTTGGTGCTACTACCTATCATTGGTTGGCTCTGATTGTTTATCATAGGTGTGAGTGTCAAGACTCTGCTATCAGCCCTGTAGGCATTATCAAGACTCTAATCACACAGGACAAGCTCAGGAGGCTTGAAAATGTAAAGATCAGCAGGTGTTTCCCGAATCCTTACAACCTATTCTGTCCAGTTTTTGCCAACATATTCATCATATTTGATTACCTAGTTATAAGAAATAATGATGTTCTTGCTCATTTTGTCCTAAGATAAATGTTATTTTGTACACTGACGTCTTTGATCATTCTGGAAATACCTTGAGAACAGCAGAATCTATTCTAAAAGAAAGGACCTTCAGGGTTTTAGAAAAAATCAGAAAATTACATTTTTATGTAAATAAAACGATGCTGTGATTTAGGTGTTAGACATGAGAGGTCGGGCACTAACATTAATGCAAATTCAGATGGCGATGAAATTTCATCAATGTGATAGATGGTGCAGCATGTAGGGGCTTTAAGGAAGGGTGGGCGGAGGGGGCACACTGGTGCCACCAGCGCGACACAACTACAGCACAGCACTCAGGTTACAGACTTCTGCTGAGTCACAAATTCTATAATGGAAACCAGCACGGTTTCCACTGGCAAGAATCTACATACATGTCACGCACATGCACATACAACTGTAGGCAATCAGTAACAGAGGCAGTGTGTTTGTGTGTGTGTGTGGAGGGTGAAGGGGCTGTGTGCTTCTGTCCAACTCTTGTGAAAGAGACTGAAGTCTCAAAGTACGCAGGTTTAACACAAACATGTCCACATGGAGGCGTTTCCTCAGATCGTCCAGATGCTCTTTTCACACTTGTAGGTGAGGGCGGTGGTGTCTGTGTGAAGGTGGCTTTATCTGTAATGATGACTGTCGACAGCGGCATGACATGTAAGTGAACATAACTGTATTATCAGTTAAAAGAGTGGAAAGCAATATAAGCCTCCAGACAAGCACGGAGGCGCAGGTACATGTACAGTCTGTGCAACATCCTCAACACGCCCACTCGCTCGCTGTGAATTCTCCAAACAATGACTGTTCTATTCACACACAGGCTCAGACATTACAAAGACTTTGTACTTGGGAGCTGGCAGTCTGTTTAATGTCTGGTCCAAAGAACATTTACGTTCTACGCGCGCAGCTCCTCCAGTTAATGTATAGATAAGTGTGAAAGGGACTACATGGCAAATATTAGCAGAGAACTAACAGCTCAACAAGATACACACTGTTCTGTGCATGCTTGTGTACACACGGATGATATGTTTCACTACAAACTTATAGTTTTCATACTTTTGTAATGTGAAAAAAAAATCTATTTCTAACTTATTTCCAGAACTTTGTTACTCCACAATTTAGTTTTTAGTATTTGTGTGTTGAAACGCCGAACAAAACAAAGAATAAAACAATGTTTAAGTGAAAAACACATCTGAGCCAATTTGTAAATGAAACAGATGAATCTATTATCTTTGACAACAACTCTGCTTTGCTCTCGGGCCTGTTGCTCACACTTCACCTCTGTGTGACTTTGCCTGCGTGACCTTGACAAGGTCATAACTCTATCTACTATTTACCAGAAACGTGTCATAATTACTGCATTAAACAGCATAAGAATTCTTTCCTGAAACTGTGCACAAAATGTTCACATTTGATGGAGAGTGAGTACAAAGATCATGTTTATCACCACAACATGAGGGTCTAAGGCCATCATGGCTGCCTCTATACGTCCCTGGCTGAGTGGGTGTCACTGTGAAGCTGTTGCTTATTTGGCCTGGTTCAAAGAAACAGGTGTCAGGTGGAGCAGCAACGTGATCTATGGAAGGGAACATGTCATGGCATCCTGCACATATAGTCTCACTTGTACACACGTCTATCCAAGGTGTCTATAAATACATACCGGTTATGGTATTCATTACACACAGTCAGCCACATTGAATCAACAGTTGGCTTGAAGCACGACTTGGTCGTAATAAAATGAAAGACCCAGACGGGGCAGTGGCGTATTCTCATTGCCGTTACTCTTCCGTTCAGTGTGTGGTAATATGTAGGAGCATTTGTCACATAAGTGGGCACATGCTGAGCGAGGGAGGAGGACTGCAAGACGGAGCTGAGCGTTTGAAATTTGAATACTTTCCCTTAAGCACACCTAATAATAGAATATAAATTATTATAAAACTTCGATTGGAAATATTCCTGACAGGTGTCTTTGATAGTGACAACTCTCAGTCTTAATCAATGTCAAATTGTTCCCTTCGTTCTTATCGCTCACAGAGTTTAAAGAATAAATGGCAAAGAAGAGGTCAGCGACAGCATGTTAGATTGACCACCAGTCACGTGTAACGAAGGTATCTTGGGAACATGGTTGGCTTGCAAAGTTGGTTGGAGAAGTGGTTCTTAACAGAACTGTTTAGTTCAAAAGTTGTTTCTGACAATTGATGTACACTATCAAACACCAAATACAGTACTCTAGGACAGTAGCAGAAACCTTGAGCAGATGGTGGACGGCCATCTGAGTTGGTGAGCCTGAGTAAATGTTGAGTTCAAATATCTATCAGGCCACCATGGTCATTTAGCTGTCAATGTGCCAACATTTGCCACCATTTACCATTTAGGTTTTTGTGGTGCAACATTAGCATTCATTTGAAGGTGTGTCTCTGTCAGCCTGACACATCTAGGTCTAGTATTTGCTCTTTTAGCTTTGTTTTCACCATCTCCTGAGGGAAACGTCTGCAGTTAAAGGTCATGGAACATGCATCCAAAAAGAGCGATGTCAAGTATGCAGTTGTATACTGTACCATGAGGACCCGATGTTAACAGCTTGTGCAACCTGACTTTCCACCTTTCTGGGTCATGGGTTCATATCCTGCATGTAGAGGCCCCCATACAACAATTTTCTGAAAGCATGATATGTAGCATGCATGATGGAACACCTTATCACCATAAACAATTGTACTGTGTGTTAAAAAGACCATATAGAGTGCAAATATAGTTGTAAATTATAGTAACATAGTAACATAGTGGTGTATATCTTTTTTCTAGTTTATTTATTTTTCTAGTTTTGCTATTTCTATCTTACATTTTATTTATTCTTCTTTTCTATCTTATTTTCTTTTTATCCTTTTGAGTGTTTTTTTGCACAGTCGCGACAGTCACCTTCATTTCACTGCCACTGTACCTGTACTTTTAGGCATGTGACAAATAAAAACTTGAATCTTGAATCTTGAATCTTGAATCTTGACCTTGGCCAGAGTTCCCAGTATATGCCTACTTGCACTTTAACGAGCTGCAGTAAACAGCCTGTCAACACCATGAATACCCCAGGACTGAACAAAGAACACTGTCTGCAGCTTTAACACAAGAAAACCTAAACATGGAAAGGAATATTCATTTATGTCAGGCTAACTATGTAAGTCTGTGAATGGATCTTGGAGTGTCCTCAGACACTTTATGAGGGGAAACTTTTACACACATGATTACTCAACTATCCACAACTTGATCTGCCTGCCCTCCCTCCTCAACCTGGTGTCTTATCTAAAGGCTTCACACATCCACTGCCACCTTATCAGGGCCTGACAGGCTGGAACAGACTCGGCAGCCTTCTCTGGGGGTATTCTGTGCAAATATTAACACAAAAAGGGGAAATTAAATTAATTAGTTATGCCTCAAGTGTTCAAGTAATGTAGAGATACAAGTCAACTGCTCATGACAATGCATTCTATTAGAATAAAGGTCCCATCCACCAGAAAACCCCTATCTGTCAAAATGGACTGTTCCAAAGAAGAGGCATGGCATGGTTGATGTGCAGAAGATGTGCACCAATGTGTTATGTCATCACACATCTCCCTCAGCTGCACTCTCACACTGCTGCTGCTACAAAAAAAATGCTACAAAATCCCTAAAATATCACTGAGCTGGTGTCCTTGAATGCTGATACACCAAAGGCAAAAGGAGATGGCGGATGGGGAACAAACGGAACGAGCTAACGCAAGGTATTCTGGGAGAAATGGGAGGCTAGTGGCACAAGCAGATTCCCAGCATTCATCCATGCGTACGGGTGAGCATCAAACATCATCCCGCTGCCACATATTATTAATCCCCAAATCACTCTCCCTGACACAGTACCCCAAGTTTTCGTAACCTTTGGCCTCCTGCGTCAAGCTGGGACGTCAAATTCAGTTACATTTCAACACGCAAGACTTCATTCTCTCTTGGTGGTTTTCAAAGCTAATGGCAACCTCCCTGGGACAGACTCCATTTTAACATGGCGCATTTTAGGATGCTGCGGCGTTCCCATTCAATCGCCAGTTAGACATGTGCACTGATAAATCAGATCAGAATTGTTGAGAAATGATTGCTTTAAGTTTGGATGTGCCCATGGAATCTTTTAAGCATCAAAATCAAGCACGACATCCAAACACATCACGAAAGATTCACATGGCCAGGTCCTTCCTCTGGGCTACTCCACCTGCAGCTGTTCAACATCTAGGAATGTTTGAAGGCAACTCTTGAAGCCAGAGGAGAACTTGCGGAACATTCAGACGTGGACCAATGATCGCAAGAGCTTCCCCCTGTGCTCACTTGTTTGTGTAGGTAGAAGAAGAAACAGCCACTCACCATTTGTCCAGGTCAGCCTTGATGCTGGCACAAGCAGCAGGGACGGGGGCCTCGGTGGGGGCAGCGGCTGTCTCGGAGTCCGACATGTCTGTGGTGCTGTTGTGTGTTGTCAAGGTTTGTGCGTGTCCTGTCCTGTTCCGGTCCTTCGAACGCCTATGGATCCCAGAGCCACCAAGAGAGAGAGACAGAGACAGAGAGAGAGAGAGACAGAAAGTGAGTTGGTGAAAGGGGAGGGGCATATGGGATGAGGTGGGAGGAGATAAACATGTGAGATGGCAGCACATGTGTGTACACAGCAGTCAGGGACGGGTGAGTGGGTGCAAGGGTGAAGGGGCAGTGACCTCGACTGAAGTACAAAGGAAAATTGGGCAATGAGGACAGAAAATTTCGAGGTGGTGCATTGAGGTTCCTCATTGGTTTCTCAATTGCAGTAGCAGGGTTCCTACACTAATATACAGCTCAGGCATGGACACACATGGAGACACATAGAGATGACTGACCACCAAATACTCAATGTTCAGAAGAAACTAAAGTCATTCAAATATTTTGTGATGGAGAGTCATTGGTGTATGTGTGGGTGTGTGTCTGTGGTTGAAACATGATCACAATGACAGTCCTGCATGTCATTGGATTGTGCCACCTAGTGACAGCTTTGTGCAAAAGGTTACAGCATCTTGCTGCTGCAGTCTTTACACATGGCAGCCATGCTTCAAAGGTCAGAGCATGTAATGGCAAAATGTTTCAGGGTGAGACAAAGTCAAAGAATATTTGTCTTTCACTATTTGTCTTTTCTAATTAGTAATCAGTGTAATTATATATTTAATAGAGTATATTGTCTATATATTGTATGTATTTAACAACAGGTGTGAGCAGTGGTTGAGCCGCATGTTCTCAGAGGAACAGCTCAAAGTTTTTCCAAGGTCACAGAACACAAAGTTTGGACTCGGCCTGCAGCTGACCATCAATGAATCTGCTGATTATTCTCTTCCTATTTTTTTTTTTTGATGAATTCATTAATCATCCGTTTAGAAACGTCTCAGTGGAGATTTTCAGTTTATGACTGACATTATAATGACATAAAACTGAAAAAGCTTCTCATTTGAGAGGCTGTCACTGTCGTTTTTTTGAATTTCTTGCATGACTTAAAAAATCAGTTATAGATTTTGAGATTTCTGCCACCAAACACGATCAAACCGATCATTTAGTTTATGCACATGCAAGGAAAAGTTATGAAATATGATTATGATCATATTAAAGGAATGCTTACAATAACTGAACTTTTAAACTACTACTACTTCTAAAATATCAATATCAGCTGAATGAAAAACGTCCTTTTTTTATCAGTTTCATTCATTTGTTTCATTTCATTTTTGGTTAACGGACCCTTTAACATCATCCATTATCGTCTATTATCTTACTTGTGTAACGTTACATCAGAGCACTGCGCTCCTCAGCTGTTACGTAACAACTCGCACAAGACTACGGCTGCTGCTGCTGCTGAGCGTCCCCGCACAACACGCACAAACGCGGTACCGTCCGTGCAAAGTTTGCATCCGAATTTCACTGACCAGTCTTATAATGTATGCCCCTCAAACTCATAAATCATGATTTACATGACTTTACATTATTTATCGAAAGAAACTTCCTCATCTGACGCGCGCGCGTATCCACAGCTCTTTGCGTACCTGGTAAAGCCTAAAATTCTTCACAGAGCTATGAATTATGGGGCATGTAGGAATGCACTTGTGTGAACTTCACGACCTCCCGGGCTGCTTCTACAGCCTGCTGCCACGGCAGGAGAACCTCCTCTTTCTCTCTTTCTTTAAACATTTGAAGTAACAAGCACACTCACATGAACTCTGTTACCTAATATAGCACTCATTCATATTCCACAAAGAAAAAAAGAGACATCTGTGCAGCACCTAAATTACTTTAGCATTAAATGTCAACCAATTACCTCCCTGCATGAAAGAAAAAAACCCTTCTCTAACAGGAATAAAACTCTCATGCATTCACATATCTGGTAATGAGGACACGGGATGAAGCAGGAACAACTTATGGTACCATCACATAGAAAAACAAGTGTAAAAGTGATACTATAGTTATGCAATATTCTATTATAAAAATGGTACATGGTCTACAAATCATACAGGTCCTTTAAGAAAAGAATTTTTGTGCATCCAAAGCTTCTCTGTAAAGCCTATAGAAATGCAAATCAATGGGAAGCCCATTCCACATGTCAGTGTGAGCCCATGTGCACAGAGACAGGAGAGAACACCATGTACTTTCAGTAACATGAGCAGCGTCCTGTGCACAAACCAACCACATGAGACTGAACTGATAAAACAATGGCATTAATACCTACCTAGCTGCAGATGGGACGTCTTCGTCAGCTAGACAGCTCAAAAAAGTGAGTGGGTCTAACTCTTGTGCAGGAATCACCAGAAAATGCCAAAAGGGGGGGGCTTCAGTGTGCTGCAACTGCCCCGCACTGTGAGCTCACTCAGAAGGGGGTGTGTAGCTCTGTTTTATGACCGCGTGTACATGTGTGTGCGTGTGTTTGCTCATGGTATGTGTGTGTGCTGCCAGGAGCTAATAGACAAAAGGGGACAAGATGTCCCTTTGTTAGATCCTGTGAGGGTTAAATAGTCCCATAGAGTACTTTTCAGCCCATGAAACAATAAAATATTCCTCCTAATCCTAACCCTTCTCATGTTCTTTCCACAAAACTTCATTTCATTTCCCTATCATCTGTCTGTGCATGCACGGTGCCTCAGGCTTCATCACACACAAACTCTTTTTTTTGCTTTGTAAGCCAAACCTGTTTTCCCAACAACAAGTGGGCATTTGCTTGCGGCAGTTTGGTATTTGAACATAAAAATGTGAGTGTGTATGTGTGTGTTTGTCTCTCTGGATGTTGGCACTGTTGGACATGGTACCTATCAGCTGATTAAATGAGAGGAGCCTTCAAAGTCAGTCTGTAGGTCACACATGGGAACGCCTGCTGCGCATGTGCATGTGTTTGTGCACACGTACAGTAAATCATGTGTGCTACTGTAGATTGAATGAAGGAGGCTGGAGGCTGGCAGCAGGACACAGGGACAGAACGTACAGTGCATACAGTCACCTCTTGGCTGCCGAACAAGAAGAACTGTGTCCATGAGGAAGACGGGAGGCTGCCACAGTTTAGTCCAAGGTGAAAGAATGTAGAAGACAGTTTCTGTACGCTGTCCTTGAAAGGAGAGTTAATCTGTAACTTAAAGGACAAATATATAATGAACCTGTGGAGTTTCCTTTAACAGCTAAAAAAAAAAAACATACTTGACACACAACTTGAATTCATTTTATTGTTTAGAAACATGAAGAAATATGGAAGTATTTCAGAAGTTTTCAGAAATTGATTTAGATTTAAACAAGGTTAAATAAAATATGTTCCAGATCTGTGACTGGTGTAACATGCAGCACTAAATCTTCAATATATTCTGAAATAAGTCTGTTTTGATTTGTATTATTGGGGTCAGGGTTTGTTCACAAGAATAGGAGCTCTCTGGAAGACAAACATAACTAATGTCACCATGTAAGACAGCCGTATACTTCCCTGTCTGTCAGTGATTTACTTATCTTCATCTTCCTATGTAACATACTTGTAACAATGTCAACTCAAGTAAAACAAGTGTTGACCACAGTGCTTTCGAGATTGCATGAAACACAGGGATGATTAAATACACACACATAAATAAGAGGATGTATCATCACAGCAAGGACAAAATAAAATATATACAAATAAAATCCAACATGTGGACAGACATGTTCATGATGATAATTGCTGTAAGAGAGTAACAATCATCATCTTTGGTTTATAAGTGTGAATGGAATGGAGAGCAGAGGGATCAGGAGGAGGAACAGTGGATGAACAGTTCCGAGATGTAACCTGGTGTCAGTCTATACAGTGTTTTAAAAGCAAATTAAAGATTCTTCAAATCAATCTGCACTCTTATTGGTAACAGGATACAAGTACAAGGAGGTACAGCTGGGTGCCATCAGCATAATAATGGTAGGAGATATTATATTTTCTGAAAACAGACCCAGGAGATGTAGAAAGAATCCCAGTGTTGCCCAACACACGGGTTAAATATGGAAAAACTGAGGCAAAAAGTGATCATAACATATAAACATTCAATCATCACATAAGCTCCTTGCCTTTACCTTCAGTCAGTATGTCATCATATTATTACAGCAGGTATCAGCTGAGCTCAAGCTTGAGTTCATCAGTTATAGTTATAATTTTAATATGTCTCCTCTCTGTCCTCCTCTTCTCCCTCTGTCCCGTCCTTCACTCATTTTGGACCTGATGTTTCACTTTTGTCCACTGGATGTCCCCATTGAGTCCTGCCTCTGTCCATCAGCTGACCCGAGAACACCCGCAGGACTGTAAAAGGTTTGTTTTCCCACAATAATAATAATAATAAGTGATATAGTATCAATGTAGTTGCATCAATACTATATGATTTCGTTTTGACCTGAGACAAACATTTATAGATCTCTGAGTTCTAAAACATAAAGTCATAACATAAGAGAACTGTACAATTTTTCAAAGTTTATCTCTGGTCATTTGCATGAAACGAAACAAGTACTCAGGACCAGCGATGTACACAAAATAGTCTAAAATGAATATGTGTAAAACAGTATTATGAGTATTAGTATTAAGTATTGAAATGAGTATTAAGTTTTGAGTTTAAATATCAAAAAAGAAAAGAAAAGACAATGAATAATTAAAGCATTAAAACATTTAAATCATATAGATTTTTTTAAACAATGAAAGTGGAGAGAACAAAAGGGATTCATCAGATCCAAACAAAGCTGAGAACAGGTGAGCCACTCTCATGTTACATGCTGTACAGTAGGGAACAGAATTGTGCCTTCATATTAAAATAGAATAACTGTAATTTATTATTTGTATTTCTCTAAGAAATCTTTTAGATTTATATAGATCTTATATGTAAACTTGTCACAAGCTCCCTGAAGGAAACAGTCTTATTGTATCTTAACCTGCAATATCGCATCATAATTTATGTCCTAATTATATTTTGTGCTAATAATTTGAATCTATAAATTAGCAAATAAATTGTAGAATATATTGTAGTAAAAGTAAAGTACCTGAGGGAAAACGAACTAATTTTTAAAAGGAGACATGCTAATGAAGAGAAAATCCAGAACTTATGTGTCTAAATCTATGTGTCATGTTTCATTGTGCCACGGATAAATGTCCTAAAGTTCTCTTCTACTTTGTCCAGTAGAATATTATGTAGTATATAGGACACATGCGTATCAATTATCCAATAATGTGATGAACATGATTCTCAAAAAGATTGTTCACATAAAGAGTACTTTTACTTTTGGTACTTATAGTTTTCCTCGAGTAAAACAGTAAATGTATTTAAATGCAGGACTTTTGCTTGTAATAGAGTATTTCTACTTACTTTTTTCATCCCTGACAGTAAATGAGAAGATCAGATGAGGTGATGACATGTTCATCAGTAATTTAAGCATCAAATGATTATTATTACAACGTACTGTGGAAACATTAGTGTTTTTATTCATCCACCTAATTAAGATCTTTTTCCACACCCACGCGCACACACCCACACACACACCCACACACACACACACACACACACACACACACACACACACACACACACACACACACACACACACACACACACACACACACACACACACACACCATCATCACCAACCTGTTGCATCCATTCACCTCTCCTTCACCATGTTTCTCATTATGAACTGGACCAAACAAGTTCCAAACAATCAGCACGTACTGTCGAGCTGCTGCATAACCAAACGAACCAAATGAAGCTGAGGAACTATAAAATGGAGTCAACACAGAGGAAGAGGAAGAAACAGCGAGGAGGAGAAGACACAAAGGCTGACCAAGAGAAAAAAAAGAGAGATGGCTCAGAGAAAAATCAATGGAAACAAACTCTTCATGATAGGTGAGAGGATCTATATATTATGTGCGTCATGTGTCAGCTGATGAGTAACAATAAATTGTACATACAAGATTTGTTTGAGGTGATTTAGAAACAGAGTTACACAATTTGTCTGACAGTTCATTAAAATGATCCACTTGGTGCATGCTGTATATTGATCACAGTTTTTTAATGACAGATACTTTATTGATCCCGAAGGAAATTCAAGCATCTAGTAGCAGCACGAGACACAGTAAACACACAGTGAGCATGCTTTAAAATTAGCCTATACTACAATAAACATGCACTGAAGTTAAACTAATGAGCTGAATCTGCATTTGAATGAAACCTGTGCAAAGAAGTTAAATATGTGCAGAGTAATTTGTCATGTGCAAAGAAGAAATTAAACTCGCCTGTGACTTAAGATCTTTACAAATAGAATAAAAGATCGACAAATGGAGATAAAAACTATATACAGTTAACTGAGGCTGTAGACACTGAATGAAGATCACAGCATTAGCAGAGTAGTGCAAATCCTTTTCATAATAACATTTGTTGTTAAAGAATATCAATTAAAACTTTAAAATACTGATAGAACCTTATATAATACTGTGGAGAGGTAAAAGATACTAAGATACAATACATGGATATCAGCTACAGCTGCTGGTTGTAGGCTGACCTCCGGTCATATTGAAGAAAAGATTTCATCAAATGATCACTGAACCTGCTGAACTACAGACAACTTTAGTTCACTGCTGCTGATTCATAAACTCCTCTGACATGCTGTATGTATGTGACATTTGTGACAGCTCTATTGCCTCTGTCATGTCTCCGTGTTCCACAGTGTTGTATGCGGTGGCGGCATGCAGTGCCGTTCCCATCAGCGACCTGCTCGACCGGGCATCTCAGCGCTCTGACACGCTGCACTCCCTCAGCACAATGCTGACTCAAGACCTGGTCAGTACCTCTAATAGTGTGTGTTTGAGTCCTCCCAAACATAAATGTTAAAGCAACAGAAGAGATGTGAGATTCAGTTTAGCTCTCAAAAGTTCATGACCATAAAAGGTCATACCAGGAGTTTTTCAGCATCTAAAACTTCCAATTTGCCGAATGTTCCTGTCCTAGTGGAACATTTATTTGCTGGGTAAACAGTTCATTGTACAGTGCAATATAAAAGTATCTCTTCTTCTAATCATCCCCTGTCCCTCCCCTAGGACTCTCATTTCCCTCCTATAGGCCGGATAATTATGCCCCGCCCCTCAATGTGCCACACCTCCTCTCTGCAGACACCCAATGACAAGGAGCAAGCCCTGCAAGTATCAGTAAGTCACTGCTCCTCCTTATTCCTCCTTTCTACTCTGCTTCCATTTGTTTCACTGATGATTATTATATTTACTTCATCATTGTGGTATCAGGCATGAGTACAGACAAAAATGTAATAAATGGGCTACCTCAGCTTTCACCCAAATAACTAAGTAATTGAATGTTATAAAAGTTCTGATCGAGGCAAGCCACAATTCATTTTTGAGAGAACCTGCTGCAGTTGAACAAGTCTGACATGAATGTACCCGATTTCACCATGACAACATGTATATGACATACAAGTCCATGTAAAGGTTCCATGATTTCTTAGAATACATGTTGCTGAAAACACGTGAAAAGACTTTGAACGATATATTAGTAAAATTTGGAGTTAGAGGTTCAAAATGTTTTTTACAAGTTTTCAGTCCAGGATTTTGTGGGCGGTCCTTAAAGGGTGGCTCGATGACACGCTGAGGCCACCCTGAGCATACCCCTGCACCCCTAGCAGAGAGATAGAGATGAATTCATCTCACTCAGAGTGTTTCAAAGTTAGTCATGTCATTTTCTGAACTCATCTGACACGTTTCAGTCGCTTCCAAATGGCTCTCGACTACTCCCACGAGTGGGCCTGGCTTTAGCATATTTATAGGACACGCCCCCACAGTCCTGGAGCTGAGAATTCATTTTTACCTGATTCTGACACCTCATTTCATAAACTTGTTGATATTTTTAATCATCAAATTTGTCTGGGTGGTTAATAACACTTACTTCTTTGGTCTGACAAACTCAGAACACACATTTATTCCTACTTTACACTGACTTTAACTTGAAGAGATTTGTAACATTTACTGACCTCTGCAGGCCAACATGTAAATTAGAAGATCTTTGGAAGACACAGGTGGTTGTCCCACTAATATCTACACAGACTGGTTTAATGAAAATCATGCTTTTGATCTCTTCAGTGTATTGTATTGTCTTAATATTATCCTTTTGTCTTCCTCTGCAGGAGTCAGACCTGATGTCATTGGCTCGCTCACTGCTCCAAGCCTGGTCTGACCCCCTGGAAGTCTTGTCCACTTCTGTTAAGACCCTGCCTCACCCAGCCCAAAACAGCATATCCAACAAGCTCAAGGAGCTGCAGGAGCACTCCAAGAGCCTGGGAGACGGCCTGAACATCTTATCTGGCAAGGTGCGCAAGTTTGACAATGCTAAATCCATATAAAGAAATTTTGAGTTGCTTTTCGCAAACGTCTTTACTTCCTTGCTTTGTTTCTCTCTTAGATGGGTCCGGCGGCTCAGACCATCTCCTCACTGCCCTACAGTGGTGGCAATGACATTGGCCAGGATAGGATTTCCAAACTGACCAACTTCCATTTCCTGTTGTCCTGCTTCCGCCGGGACTCCCACAAGATTGACAGCTTCCTCAAAGTCCTCCGCTGCCGTGCGGCAAAACTGCAGCCTGAGATGTGTTAAAGAGTGAGAGCAAAGCAGCCAGCTTCACTTTGAGGGAGACTTTTCTAAAAGCTTGTATTGTCTACCAACTATAGTTTAGCATGTATTCGAAATCTGCTGTCTAAGCTTATGTCCTAATTGCTATGTAGTTGGCATTTTGAGCTATCAGAGGGTGAAGATAAGGAGGGGTTACACAACTCACACACAAATGATTGAAGTGACACCTTTTATTTATCATGGTGCCAAAAATTGCCCAATTGGTTTAGGTTGGGAAGGTTTATCCCATTGTCCAGTCTTGCTATGGTTCATTGGACAAAGCATGGGCCATACACTTTCCCGGTTGTTTCCAGCTAGTCTGGCATTATTAACTGTGACTCCTCCTCGTCTTTTCCTTTCACTACAGCTTTTACACCCTCAAAGCCGAGCTGCCACACAAGCTTTTCAGAGGTAGGCTGGGTGTAATCCACCATCCACCAGCCTGTCTTCGAGTTACTCTTCACACTGGAATACAGGGCTTCGACGAAGAATAACTTTCTCTTCCTAACTGCAGCATTTGCACTTTAGATTTAATTACACTTTCTTGAAACGCCTATCAGCTGAAATATTTCTTTAAAATCTGTATATCAATAAAATTCATCTCTTGCACAGTGAATGTCTTTGTCTCCTTGTTTTCTTCTTGTTTAAAAAGCAGACTGTCCTCCTCAGAAAAGAGGTAAATGTGTTCTAGCAAATTTTCAAGAAGGAGGAAGTGTGTAGGATGCATCCAGAACAGAGGAGTCTTCTAGCGGTGTAGTTACATTTTTAATATGGGAGTCCTAAACCACAGTGTAACTTCAGTGCAGCATTCTGCCTGGTAACAACACAAGATTATGACTTTGAAGTTGTCTTATTCTGTGTTCAGCTATCCTAATGTGCATTCATTTTCAGTTGATTAATATTATCAATGTTTATTATTAACTGTCCCCTGGTCTCTTGTGATTTTGCAAAGGTGGCCCCTGGCAAAGCAAGCTTAGTATCTCTGTAGCCATGGAAAGATTTCTTTTTCCAACAGAGCTCAAAGAAATGATGACACATTTCAGCCCTCAACACACTTTGAGAGAACCAAAAGAACCCAAATCAGACAGTAACACACTGTACACACAAACAAGTAAATGATACAAGGGAGCTACATGTGGAAGAATCTATAAATAATATGATAAATACAACAGCACAACCAATGGATAAAAAAAATGAAACTACTGAGCATCAAATGCAGAGGGAATGAGCAATTTAGAGCAGTTTACCAAGCAGGTAAAGACCACCCTGAAGGTAACAGAGAAGATTTATTTGCAAGAACATGCTGAGAAGAAGACAAAATACTCTGAAGATGTATTAGTTACAAAAAGAATAGAGATCTCTGTTTTATTCAGTGATCTTGAGATCTTGTGATTTCTGGAACAAAAGTCCAGAGTCTTTAGTTTATAAGGAGTTCACTGGTTCTCATACTGTAGTACCAACATGAGATTTAACGGGCCATATGTACCAGTATTGGAGATTCCAAACGCCACTTACAGTAGTGGGCGGATGCAGTACTTAGAGACTAGTTCCGACCGAACTGGACCCATTGACCAGACAATGGTCCGATGGACATGTGTGGCACCTTGTTGCATCACTGTGATCATATGTGTAGAGTGTTTTGCTTCCCCTCAAATTCAGTGTCAGTGTTTGATGATTTCTCATCAGCACCACAGATAAACTTCAAGCTGCTGCCCTCCTCTGACCACATGTGTCTACTACACTTTGATGCTCACTCAGAGGTCAGACAGTCATCCATCATTTACAATACAGAGGATCATTTGACTTGGAATATGCGAATGCACAGGGCCCCACAGCCACCGGGATCTTGTGCAGTGGCCTCACATGTCAGACTTGTGGTTATACATACCACAATCACAGAAACAGATCCAAAATTGTTCTTTTACTTACTTGTTTTTTTTTGTTTGCACATTAATATGGATGCTGGTCTATCACATTTATATTTATTTAAGTAAGTTAGGTATTAGTTATTTGTTTTTGTACTGTTTGGGATTGGTGCAGAGAGTTCATATGTTATATGCTGCATGTAACCTTTCTTCCTCTGTTACATCATCACAGAAACACAGAAAACGGTTAGGTATCTCTGCCTCAGAGTTTGTCTAAATTGGAGTCCCCAAATAGCGTCCTGCATAGGGTCAAACAGCTATTATTAGTTATTATAAATGCTAGCATTTAGGAAAAGAAACGACTGACATCAGCAGAATGCATTCACCATGAAGTTCACTTAGTGTTGCAGGTTCTCTCTGTGACCACTGGAGGACAGTGAACACTTACACAGTGATTACCAATAAACACACACACACACACACACACACACACACACACACACACACACACACACACACACACACACACACACACAGAAAGAGAGAGAGAGAGAGAGAGAGAGAGAGAGAGAGAGAGAGAGAGAGAGAGAGAGAGAGAGAGAGAGAGAGAGGGAGAGAGAGAGAGAGAGAGGGAGAGAGAGGAATAATATCTTTGCTTGTGCTGCAAAAAGATTTTTAAGTCATCATGAGACAATGATTTTGGATGTGGTCTGTTTTCACTGAAATCCCAGAGTTAATCTTTACAAATAAATCTTGTTACTGTGAGAGGAAAAGCAAGAGCAACAAAAAGGCTAATGATAGCAGGTGTTAGCTGAATGTTAAGGTAGCTGCAGAGGCTCTGAATGAAAGCAGATTAGCATGAATGTGAGTGCATGGTAACGAAAGGCTTAAACACTTTGACTTCTTTGCTTTTCATTTTCAGCTTACAGCAGCCGGTCTCGACTACTATTCGTTTTCAATTTGTCATTTTTAATATTCAATTCAGGCTAGTGTTTATTATTATTGTTGTTATGATGATGATGATTATTGTTATTGTTGTTATTATTATCATATAGAGTTATGTTATGTTATGTTAAACTGCCCTATGTGCAAATCATCATCATGCTTTTGTGTTTATCTTCCCTCTTATTTATCAGACAGGGTTGAAAAAACATTTTTAGCTGTATTAAGTCTGATAAATGTCTCAAGTGATGTCACTTGAGTCAGCATCAGATGGGGAGAGAAGTCCACCCATAACCTTTTCCTCATGAGAATCATCGGGGGGCTGACTTTGGGCAAGAGTTGGAGTACACCCTGGACAAGTTGCCAGCTTATCACAGGGCATAGCAACTCAATTTGATTTGGTCCAACAACCTTGAGCAACACAAAGAAGGTAAACGGATGGAATCTACATGTGTGGTTCCCATCGTGAAGCATGGCAGAGAAGGCATGATGGTGTGAGGGTGCTTTGCTGCGACACTGTTGGTTATTCATTCAAAATTTAAAGGTGCAGTCTGTAAGATTTGGAAACTTTGTTTTCAAAATAAGGCAGACATGGAATATAAAATTTATAACTATGTTTTCATGCATGTATAATCACCTGAAAATAAGAATCTTTTTTATTTTTGTTACTTCAAAATTCTCCTCCATCTACAGTGGGAGCAGGTCCTCTTTCATGGAGGGCGCCATGTTGAAACACTGTATTTCTACAGTAGCCCAGAACAGACAAACTAAACACTGACTCTAGTCAGGGTCTTAAAAGTGTTGTTTCTCTTTACGAAGGTGAGGGCGATTACTAGATGCAACTAAATCCTACACACTGGACCTTTAAGTGAGATTGACTGATAAGTAAAAAACAAGTACAGACTTCCTCTGGTCTGACGTTCTTTCCTCGTGTTTCCTGCTAAATCACTTCTCTTCTTGTTGCTGGTCTGATTCACACACTCTCCCCTGAACAGTTGATGTTGATGAACTCTGTGAAGCATTTATGTGGGCTCCAATCTGAGCTGCTGTTAACTTCTAACTGTGATGAACTCCTTCTCTGCAGCAGAGCTCACTCTTGGTCTTCCTTTCCTGGGGTAGAGCCAGTTTCATCAGTGTTTGAGGGTTTTTGTATATATTATATATATTATATTATATATATTTGTAATATTTTCCAGAACTGCCTGACCTTAACCCTAACTACTGTAGCTGAATAGTGTAATGTGTGTCAACTCAACCTCTGAACGACACAACTAGACAAAGACTCAACTCTGTTGAGCACTGCTCCTTGCACCTGAGTAGTCATCTCTGCCAAACAACTCAAAAGTCAGCCAACCACCAAAACAGACAGTCAGTTCAAACAGTGTGTCTGAGAGTGAGGACAGCTGACTGTTCACAATGCTCAATGACAGCAAGGGACACCATGAAGCCTGTCAGTGAATCAATCAATGAGCTAAAATGTTACAGGGACTATGAACTGCATCTTCACTGAGGGGAGAACAACTTCTAATACACCTGATGGGAAAGAGGGGTGGGTGGGGGAGGACAAAGAGAAGGGAGGGAAATGGAATAAACGAGGAAGAGATGAAGGGGTGAGAGAAAGGACGCAGGGGAGAGAGAGAGAGAGAGAGAGAGAGAGAGAGAGAGAGAGAGAGAGAGAGAGAGAGAGAGAGAGAGAGAGAGAGGAAAATGATGGGAGGGGGGAGGAGAGGGGAGGAGCAGAGGGAGGCAGGCGCTCAGTCTGTTTGCTCGCAGGAGGAATCAGCAGCAGCAGCAGCAGCAGCAGCAGGACAATGGACCGTCTCCACTCCGGATCCTAACGGGCTGTTTCCCACGCGCTGGAATAGAAGGTACGGTTACCGGAGCGAGGCGGCGGTCTCAGCCATGTCTCGGTGTCGGTTGAACCCTCGATCAAAAGGCGGCGTTTGTCTTGTGGAAAGAGGAGAGGCTGCAGGAAGGAAGCGACGCAGCAGCGCAGCGCAGCGCAGCAGACAGACACCCAGCAGGGCCTGCCGTCCGCCCGTCTCCGGGTCTTAAACCGGCCGGTGACACGTTATAAACGCGTTATACCTGCTCACTCTTTATTTCTGCATGTGCTGGATCTTAACGACGTGAAAAATGAAGGCAGAGAAAACACACATATCCGGAACGGCACAGCCAATGTTCTCTCTTCTCCAAAAAATAACGTCACGCCGAACTCGCTTAGAAATGTTTCTGTTTTTAATGTCCGTGCTTATATTCTGAAGCAGACACTTCTAATGATGTGAAGTGATATTTGTTTGGATACTCTGAGGTCCTCTGGTCATTTCGGCTTTCATGTGCTTTATTAAAACTGTTGCATGCTAATTAAAATCTAGTTTTAACGCGCGAGCACAGCGCACGTCGCCTTCCGCTCTGTGTATTTTGACGGGAGGAAGACAGAAGATGAACAAGCGGAACACAAATAATAGCTGACCTTTCCACTGTAGTAGAGGCTGCACTGTGTGTCACACACACGCCGAATTCAATAGGGGGTGGTAGTGATTGTGAACAGCTGTTAAATTTCACTTGGAGATGTTTAATCTGCTCACAATGCAACAGCACAATAAAAATCTGCGTTTTTCCAATAGAAGTCCGGAGCTAGCAGCATATGACGGGCATGCCAACAAAGCCTCTCTCTAGCCAGCAGCGACAGCAGGAGCACGCAGTGTGTTGTCTGCCAGACTGAACCGTTGCACTAGGCCAGGCCTGGGAGTCTCCTCTACAGATGCTGGGATTGTTGCGTGAATAGATGGAGCCATTGTTAGTTGTGCCATAATGTGCCTTCTGTTGAACGCTGTGTGCGTGACGCACATAGACACGCAGGGATACAGAGATGCTGTGCAGGCAAGGGGACTTACTGACTTATTACTCGCGTCTGAACGGGCTGCATATTATCACCATCAGAGGAGGAAGCAGCAGTGTCTCCAGCCGAGGCTTCAGAGTCTTGTTTGTGTCTCAGACTGTGCTGATCACATTGAATGGGCGCGCGCACGCACACACACACACACACACACACACACACACACACACACACACACACACACACACACACACACACACACACACACACAGCTCCAGTCCTCAGTGTTACAGTATAGGATGAGACAAGGTCATCTTTTGCCACACTAACCGCCCAAACACTGACACATGTCATTTAAAAAAACACAGGCTGTGCTGTGTGTGCTGGAGTCTGTATTTAGTGAAGGGAGAGGCTCAGAGATAGATAGATCAGGCAGATACAGTAGATAGATAGATAGATAGATAGATAGATAGATAGATAGATAGATAGATAGATAGATAGATAGATAGATAGATAGATAGATAGATAGATGTATTATTTATCCCCAGGGAGAAATTCATAACTCAGTTGTCATTTAGCTGCATATGCTGAAGATGATTGTTGCAGGCAGGCAGCAGTCGAGCTGTGATGTTTTTATTTTAGATTGTATTGACCTGTGTGTGTGTGTGTGTGTGTGTGTGTGTGTGTGTGTGTGTGTGTGTGTGTGGGAGGACGCTGGCTTTGTGTAAACTCGATCCATCAGAATCTAGTTACATATAGAAAAGTCAGATTATAGTGACAGGCAAATCGATGTGAGGGACGCTCACAACACGCAGCGTTCTTTTAATGAAGCAGAGGTCTCTTTTTGCACATGCTCAGATGAGTCAATTTAGTTTATGTAAGAGTTGTTGTTTTGTTTTTTTGCCTGATAAGAGTGATGCCAAATAATGGCACAGAGGTCCTTTAAAAACGTCCTCGAACAGGACAACCAAAGCACAGTCAGGACCGAGAACAGAATGACGGGAGGCAAGCTTGACACACAAAGGATTAGGGGTAGCAGGAGACAGATGTTGTTCTTGGAAGGATGGGGTCGTGTAAAACGAAATCTGGGTTGATGCTCTCACTCTATTGAGCTTAACTGGTAGGAACACCAACGAAGAAGAGACGGACATGCTGAGATGGAGTTATGGAGAACGGAGTGAGATTTTGTCAGGCGTGACCAGGAGTGATCATATTGCTCTTAACAATGACAGGAAAAAGGCCAGGAGCAGTATGAGCCCTTTGTGTGTGTGTGTGTGTGTGTGTGTGTGTGTGTGTGTGTGTGTGGCCAGAGGCGTCTGTAAAGGTTATTTGCTTTACATTGGATTTGCTTTCACATGATTAGAGTGTGAGAATCTACTATTTGACTATGTGACAGTGTCACAAGACATACTGTGGTTGCCTTTGTGTGTGTGTGTGTGTGTGTGTGTGTGTGTGTGTGTAATATCGTAGTCAGCTGTGCCATCTGGAGTCAGTGTAGTTTTAAGTAGAACTTTAGTTCCACCTCCCTGAAGAGTTTCATTCCGTCAAAGCACAACATCCCGGTCAACATCAGTTTGGGAGCGTTGCCATGGAGATGGATGTAAACCGCCACACAAACAGCAACAACGTGATCCAGCATGTTTTCTCCTCCTTTGGTTCACATGCATGTCGTAGCATATTGTTGCAATGTGTTTGCACTAAGAGCCACTGTGATGACTGAGTGGAGACAAACCTTCAGGGGAAGATGATACATATCACAGACACACAAAATATTATGTAAACATGCGCTGTCACATCACCAAAAGAAAGTAAAACACTGAACATCATCATGATCATCATCACATGATCATCATGATGTAGATTCTGTAATGAGGAAGAGGAAAATCAGTCACATCTGTGTCTCTGTTGTTTATGAGCTGCAGGTTTGTGGAGCAATATTCAGAATTGTCTAAAGACACTCAACGTACTTTTAAACATACACTTTTAAATATGGAGGGTTCATGATAAAAACCTGATACGTGATAATACATCGTTAAAACGTTTCACAACACAATGTGAGAAGAATCTTCTCTAGTGAAGAGTGTGACTACCAGTATATAAAACTCTAAATATGATCTACCTGTCTTGTTTATATTTCAGTTTTTAAATATTCTGTTAGACTGTCAGTCTAATTTCTAATTACTCCAATTTTATTTCTATAGCACCAAATCATAACAAAACTTATCTTGTGACTGTTTCCATACAGAGCAGGTCTAGACCGTACTCTTTATAATATTATTTACAGAGACTCAACAATTCCCACTATGAACAGGCACTTGGAGACAGTAGCAAGGAAAAACATTCTTTCTCTATTTTTCTACAGTAGCCCAGAACAAACTAACTAAACACTGATCTAGAAATGTCTTTTTGCTTTTTAGGTGAATTTCTCAGCCACACTATAAGTCAAGTTAGGTCAAACTGTCAGAAAATAAGGAACCGACTGTAGAGTCTAAGCCTTGTGTACTATTTTCTAACATTTATAGACCAAGTTTATCAGTTCATTTATAATGTAACTGTCAGATGAATTGATAATGAAAACAACAATGAGCCAGAGTTTATGTGTGATGGTGCTGCATGCTGCATTGAAGGCTGTGACCTTGTATTTTACGTCATTGCTGAATTTTCCCCACCGATACAAGCACAGATCAGATCTCTAGAACTTTGGACATTTTATGTTCTGTTCCAGGTTGTTTAGAGTTAAATCTTTTAAAGACTTGATGAGACCCGACTACACACACCATCAATTAATCATGACGTCACACAAAGCTGTTGCAGGACACCCTTATTTGGGTCTCTTTGGTCTACACCATGGTGGAAAATGTGACTTTAGTGTTTGGCATGTTTCGACTCAAAGAAACAAATTACAAGGCGAGGCTGTTCACTATCAAACTACTGCACGTTGTGCTTATTTTGTATTGAGGGAAGTACACACTGTATCATTGTGACAGTGTAACTTAAACAGTCAGTATGAATCTTCACACCTCAGCTGTGAATGTTCACACAGAATCCCACAGTTTCAAACGCAGTGTGTCCGCCTCAGTCCACGCTTGATTAAGTAATCGTCTGATTCGCAAAACCCATTTCTTTTTCTTTTTACCTTTAAAGTGGTAAACAGCTGAATTCTTCCTTTAATATGTTGTGGCTGTGGTGTTCTGCTTGCCTGAGATCAGCTGTTGATGTGAGACTAAAGCGTCTCACTAAGTGATGCTAGTGTTTTTGTCTTTTTGGCTGTATTGGCTATTCGTGCTAAAACTAATGAACCAGTTCTTCTATGTATTTGCATAGACTAACTAAAATTGTGCAACATAAAATCTTTAGTAAGTTACCATCTACTATTACGATTTTTTTGAAGGTCGAGTGTGTAAGATTTAGGGGGCGCTGTTTACATAACAATTGAGAAGAAATTGAATATAATATTCATAGCTATGTTTTTATCATGTATAATGACGAGCAAATAAGATTTGTTACATTATAATGAGCCTTTTATATCTACAGACAGATCATTTCTCCTTTAATTTATGAAGGAGAGAGTGATGCAAGGGGGTTGCAATTGCAGTAATTACACTGTCACTGAATCTGAAACACTGGTCCTTTAAGTTACCATCTCAGTGGTGCACTTTAGGAACTAGGCTCATTCGTTTTATGTCTGTAAGCTAAATATAAAGCTAGCACAGAGAATGTAAATGGAAAATTCTAAGGCCTTTAACAAATTATAACTCCTGGAGTCATGAAAAAAAACACAAGGTGTTTTTATACTTTGTTTTTTAGACAGAATAAACAACAAATGAGTTATACTGTTAATATGTTAGCTAGAGGTGATTTGCCTTTGGACAGAGCTAGGCAAGATGGTAAGATGCAGAGCTAGAAATCAAAGTTGGATATCCTGGGACCATGGGAGTGCTTTGTATTCACACGCCTATGTCACAAAGTAAGTTTGACATTCAGAGAAGCAACATAAAGACACATATGACACGTGAGGTCACAATGCGTCACCGTTTTAATTGGATTATTTTGACGCCTCTTGGAGCTCCCCGTGGGTGTTATGAGATACACGGTTATTTTGCTGTTTGATGTCATGTTTGGCAATAGATTGAGTCATTTTTGGCATATATACTATTATTTCTTCACACCCAACAAGGTTTTCTCCCAAATATGTTCAATATAAGTTTATTTGTTTAGTTGTTTTCTTGCGTAATTAATCAAGATAAAACATCAGAAACGTTAAACAAGCCATTAGAATTGCCTAAAGCTAAACATAACCTATTCAAACAGCTTGTTTCATCTAACCAACAGTACAACACCCAGCCGTATCTAATGTACAATCATAAAATACTATAGAAAACATAAAATATTCACATTTGAGAAGCTGAGGAATAAAAACCTACTGAAAGCAGTGTCTATACTAAAGGTGGGACACTTAAAAGACAGAGATCTTCTGTATAAATTAATCAAAACTGACACAGTAGTCTAACCCTAACCCTGGATTGTAAATTTATAATGCTATAAAACTCAATGGGGTCTTTTGTTGGGGCTGTAATGCAGCCTTTCTGCTTTAAAAAAAAAAAAGGTCTGAAACCAAGATAACCCAGATGACATCATCATTCTGTGGCGTGGGACAGCCTGGTGGCCCATGCGTTTGAGGCACTGACCATGAACCACAACTCTCTACTGTCAGCTCTCTAAATAAAATAAAGGCATGAATGGCCCAAAAGTTGTTTACTTTATTGTCAGAACCACCAGATTCACTGTAGTCATGTCACAGCTGAATGTGATTTGATTCTCTTATAGTCATAGATTTTGTTCTGTTGGTTGGGCAAAATGTGATGATGGTCTCTTTGGACTTGTGATGATCTACTTACAGTCAGTCTGTCTGTATTTAGAGTTCCGGTCTGTGGATAACACAACATGATTGGTTTGAACCAAGCAGCAGCCTCCATGGCTAGGAAATGAAGCCAAGTGCTAAAAACCTCCTCCAATGTCCACTTGAGGCTGGCTACAGAACATTTTAATCTCCATAAGTCCCCATATTTAAATGTCCAACTTCACAGCAGAAATAAACATGTTTACAGCCTGGTACAAAAAACAGTTTTGGTCTCTGTAGCTAATTTCCCCGTTCATGACAACTGTACTGAGGGTGAATTTATATACAACTTACCTGTTCACATTATATTAAGGCTTAAATTTATGCAGGATTAAGAGTGTGGACAGTTTGATTGACATGTAGGTGCCATTACAGATGGCTTGTTTAAGCCTACTGATGATCCACATCTATGTCGATCAGATTAGCCTTGAGGTGGAAGAGGCAGGACAGCCAACATGGTGATGGCCAGAGCCACATATTTTGAGCTTCAAAACTGCGCTTTGAAAACCTGTGAGTGATGTCACGTATACGCTGTCAATTCTTTATACTGTCATCGGTTTGAAGTTAAAGCCATTGTTTCAAGCTCCATCTTGTGTCACTGTGACCTTTGACCTAAAACAGCTGTCTCCTCTTCTCTCCTCTCCTCTCATATAATCTAGATTGATAATCTATTTTTTTGGAGCAGCAACAACTAATATTTTCATGATCGCTACATTTCTATACTGTGTATGATTGACTGATTAGTTGTTGTCGAACTAACAGTCTAAAATCCATAGAAATATAAAAGAGAACATCTATCATTAACATCAAATTTAATAAAAATAAATAAATTAGTCTGTTTGATCTTTATTATGTTGATCAGCTAATCCATTAATGGACTCCTCATTTCTGTGGTTAAATCAAAGGATTGCGTTTGATTTTAGAATCATAAAATATTTTCCTGTTTCCTGCTTCAAAAGCCAGAATCAACTTGTTTGTGTCAGTTTCATGTCATTAAAAATGCAGAGCATTGGGTTTGCTGGTTGCATGGCAGAAAGGTTTGGAGACAATTCTTCGGGTTTTGGTGACTCGTCTTGTGTCTGTTGTCATTGATCACTGTCACAGAAAATGACTCATCACAAATATAAACGATCGATTCGTCTGTCTCTGTGTGTGATTCAGGAGGTGAATATCAAACAGCTTCAGAATGCTGCCGTCCTCGTCCCTGCTAACCTGCTGTTTACCGGGGGGCATCTGATTTACCAAACATGATGAAGACTGAGCCCCCGGCGGCCTCGGGGGGCAACGGGACCTCCGGTGGCAGCAGCGGAGGAAGCGTGAGCTCGAACCTGAGAAGTCCCTCGCCCCACCGCAATGCCTACGAGGCGGGGCTGGCAGCCCTCAAGAAGGCCACTGACCACCTCAACAATGCCGCCAATGGAGGCACTGACCCTGCCTCGAAGCCTGCTCCTCTGCCCCGCCCAACCGGGAGGGGCCGGAAATATGGATCAAATGTTCACCGCATCAAGAACATGTTCATGCAGATGCAGTCTCCCGGTGATGAAGAGGACGGAGCCAAAATGATTGGTAATTCACCTCATGAGTTTTTGTCAAAGTCTGTAAACAGTGTGAGGTGAACTAGATGATGGTGATGAATTATTTTTTATATGCGAGATTTTGCCACCCACGACTCACATTATGATTCCTAATGCTCAACTTGAACCTTGTTAGTCATTCCTCAGTCCAGGCTTTTAAAGGACCAGCACACCCACAGAGGTGTTGAGTTACTGTTTGATTAGACCTGGAGTCAGGGGGAAGTTGGGTAGAGCAATGCTCGGAACTGACATTTTATTAAACTCAAATAGTGCAACCATGACGGTGCGTGCATTTTTTAGCCTTTCTAAAACCAAAAACAAGAAGAAGAACGTAAGAAACCAACTTAACTGTGTGTATGCTCTAATGTAAGCTGCAGAATGTTAGCATTTCTGGCTAAAAAGTGTACTTTTTGCCAAACTCGTTAGCCAAGATATCACATTTGCTAAACACAATGATTAGTGTGCAGTGCAAAAGTGACGCAGTTCGTTTTTTATTCATGAATTATCATCTGGTGAGGATTTTAGTATCGTATCATTTAGTAGTTAGTAAAGTATCATTGGTTGTAATTTAAGTAAGATATTGTGCAATGAATGGATAACAGAACAAAAAAATCGTTTGAGATAAGATTTGCCTTTCTTTCTTTTTTTTTTTAAATATTATTTTTTTTGGCCTTTTATGATAGGACAGCTGAAGATAGACAGGAAGCAACACGCAGTAAATTAGCAGTCCGATGCAGGATTCGAACCAGGGCCAGCTGCAGCGAGGACTAAAGGACTCAAATTATTTTAGCAAACCTTGTGATTTGTGGTAATTGGGTGTTCCTCTTAGTGTTTTAAATCTGAATGTGCTGAGAACAACATTACAGACGATGGTCAAACTTGCGAATAAGACACAACTGGAATCTTTGTCGGTAACAAACCCATCTCCTTGATCCGTCCAATTAACTTTCCTGTCATTGGCAGGTAAAGACCAGGCTGTGAAACTGTCCCTGCCGAGGGCATCCAGCCTCAACGAGAATGTCGACCACAGCGCCCTGCTCAAGCTTGGTGCCACAGTTTCAGAGAGGGTCAATCGTTTTGACTCTAAACCTGGCGGGGAGGGTGGGAGCTCATCTGTGGGCTTCTCCAAGCTCCAGGAGACCAGGAGGATCTTCGAACAGCGAACTTTACAGGTCACAAGAGTCTTTGTTTTACATACTTGCCTGTCTGATTCTGATTCAAGACCATCTGACTGACTGATTATTGTCTCCTCCAGGAGAAGCAGGCTGCCACCAATCGGATCTTGCTGAAGAAGGAGCGGGCGTCGGGCTTCCAAGACAGTCGTCTAGATGTTGTGGCTCGCTTTAACGGTTCCACTGAGGCTTTAGACCGCCTGGACGATCCCCCTGCTCCCGCTCCCGCTCCCACTTCTGCCTCGGCTCCCATTCCTGCCCCTGCTCTAGCACCCACTACTCTTCCCGCTGCTTCAGCTTCTGTCGGGCCTGGTGAAGCCGTCAGCCCCACGGTGAGCCAGCTTAGTGCCGTGTTCGAGAAAACTGAACCGCAAAACAATCTCTACCTCCCGCACCGTCGATCAGGTCCTGCCCTTGCACCCAAACCCAAACCTCCAGCCAGAGGGGAAGCTACCGGAAAGAAGGTGAGAAGAATTTGCATGACTTTAAAAAAAGGAAACTGTAGTAGATATAAAGGACAGTGCATGATTAGATGATTTGTCCATCTTTCCCTCTTTCAGGTGAAGGTGTTACCTCCAGAGGACTGCAAGGAGGTGGCAGCAGGAGTTGTGAGCACAAAGGCTGCAGAGCTACCAGAGGGGACAGGTTCTCTACAAAGGAGTATAGGAGGAGTGACGGCCAGCGAGGAGACGGACGGGTTCAGACAGTCGGGAGACCAGCTCTCCAACTCCTCCCACTCCTCATCATCCTCAGTGGCTGTCACTTCCTCCTCTTCCTCTTCTGAGGTAAAACCGGAGTTGGCGGCCCAGCCAACAGCCACTGAAGCCAGGGGTTCAAGTACAGTGGCTCTAGAGCGTGGACCACAAGCTGACGAGCAGGATGACTCCACAGGGTCTGAGGCCGGAGCCAGGCTTGTGCAGGCCGAGGTTCATGCCTCACTAGAAAATGGGGAGAAAGAACCCCCGGCTTCTTCTCTCTCCTCAGAGGAGAAGGAAGCGGACTCCGATGAGAGGAGAGGTGAGGAAGAGGGGGAGGAGAATGATGAGGACGGCTCGAGGAAGGACGATTACTCGGAGGGGGATCTGGTAGATATCAGTGCATACAGTGGGCTTGGGGAGGAGGACTCTGGGGGTAGCCAGCTAGACGATGAGGAGGATGAGGAAGATGAGGAGGCGTATCAGCCGGAGACCAGCTGCCACGAGATCCCAGGTCTTCCTGAGGAAGAGGAGCCTCCGCCATCCAATAGGAAGATACAATTCAGCACTGGCCCAATCAAGGTGAGTTTTTGTCCGAGTTAGATAGTTCAATATATAATTCAATTTAAACTACACTGATCCACTGGCTTTTTTTCTAAACCTGTGATGAGTCAAACCTGTGATGTAGAAAAATAATATTCTATTTAAATCTTAAATCAGTATTTTATATGTATATATTGAATAAAGTGTCTCTCCGTGTAACAAACCCACTAATATTCATCATACATTTTAGCATCTTTAAGCTTGTTGTTTTGGTTTTCCAGCCCACAGATTTTCTGTTTTGGTTTGACGCTCTCGTGAAACCGAACAGCCGGAGCACCAGGCAGCTGTTTTCAGCGAGAAAGCTCTGATGCACCCACTGCACATCCTGCACATGCACCAAAATGTCAAAGAGCTTGTGAGTGTAGCAGAGCTGTGGCTGCTAAAGATATTTTTTCAAGAGTTGGTGGAGACCAACAACAGAGTCATAGGAAAAATATTAGTGAATATCAGGTACCTAATATTCAGATCCTTTACAAGTGCTTCAAGAGTAGCATCAAAATAGGCTTAAAACACCAAAAGTAGAAATACTCCATGCATGACTGGGTTAGAAGTGATGTATTGAGGTGTGCTTTGGGTTATTTTCCATCATTGACAGTATTTTGTGTTTACAGCTTGTTTCACTGCTGCCAAGTCAAATCAATGAATGTTAATACCTGCTAATTAACTCATAAAATGTGAGAAAAAGCTGAATGGATACAGTGAAGGCCTTCATAAAGATGTGTGTGTGTGTACCATGGAAACTCAAAGAGAGCAAGGAAGCGATAGAAAAGACCAAGCGACTTCCTCCTTCTTTAACATCACAAACACACAGGGTGGAGGGGGATTTTCACTCTTTGATTTCGCCACAGGATTTCCTGCTGACTCTAGCTTAAACTGCGTGTGTGTGTTTGTATATGTGTGTGGTGTGTGTATGTGTGCGATGTGTGTATGGGTCTCTGAGCATAGATCTTGATTTTAAAAAAAATAGTGGAGTTTCTCCGTGGATTGTAAAACATGTCACAACACACCACGATGATGTTGTCACACTGACAGCATACTTCCTCTGTGGAAGAAAGAAAATTGAGTGGCATACCACAGAGAATGACATGATAATATCCAACATATTATCCAACAGGAAATAAGATGGTGTTGTATTGGTATTGAAACGCGGCGTGTTCAGACAGAGTTTAATGTTGCTAGGATGGACACAGGCGGCTTTTCCAGTTTAATCATGTCCATTTGTGCAGGCAGTAGAGGATCACGAGGAGGACCATGTTTTATTTCAGGCCAGGCATCAGCTCAAAAAGGAATTCTTTAAATTTTTCAGACTTTAAAACATTTAACCACTGACCTCTGCAGCCACAGTGCAGCTAAAAGTAGAGTCGTGGCCAGAGGCACTGTTATTTGCTACTAAGGTAACTGCTACAGTTCGTGCTAAAATGTGCAAATACCCGCTTTCAAATTCAGAAAAGCATTTTTTGTTCAGTATCATAAAACAAACGCACACCAAGCATCACGACTGGACAAACATGATATTTTCTGGTCACCTATACAGTCCACGCGCTGCTGTATGCTGCCACATGCACAGCAGACCCATACAAAAAGATCATTGTAGGCTATATGAAACCTATAAAACGGGCTTAACAAAAGATACAGCGATAATCATCTCAAATAATAATATTGGAGATGATGTGTAAGAATTGGTTGCTCAGTATTTCACTCATAATGATTCAGCTGTTTGCTGTTTGCTGGCCACTTATTTGAAAGTAGCTCTGCAAACTAAAGACACCTCCTTTAGCTGCCACCCACAGCTCTTTCTCTATCACTCGCTCATCTCTTTAGATGCTACAGCCCAGTGAACAATGTGCAGCAGTAATCTTACCTAACCGCAACCAACAATGAGATCTAGCATTGAGGATGTGTGTTCAGTACAGGGGTGGTGCCACAGTGTCAAAATAGCTTCGTAGAATTCATATTTAGAGGAAGAGTTTGCATGAACTGCTGATCTGTCAGTGTGCCCACCCCCAAAAGAACACAACAAAAAGAGCAGCATAGCAAAAGGTAGCGGAACCACAGAAGCCCCTTTTATGGATATGGATACAAGACAGTGTAATGTATTGTGATGTATCAGTTGAAAGCAGGAAAACCGAATTAAGCAAATTATATAACAACAACTGGTGCAGAATTTTTATTTCACTTTCAGTCTGAAGACAAGTACTGTCAGTGCCAGTTGTCCCTAAGTTGCAAAATCCGTGACTGTGAAGTGACGCCCATGCAAAGTGTCAAAAACTGCAGTTCCTCAAACTTCCACTTGAGGCTGGCTCCAGAAGTGAGTCAGTCTCCATAAGTCCCCATGTCTAACTTCACAGCAGAAATAAACATGTTTACAGCCTGGTACAAAAAACAGTTTTGGTCTCTGTAGCTAATTTTCCCGTTCATGACAACTGTACTGAGGGTGAATTTATATACAACTCACCTGTTCACATTATATTAAGGCTTAAAGCTATGCAGGATTAAGAGTGTGGACGCCTTAATTGACAGGTGGATGCCATTACAGATGGCTTATTAGAGCACCCAGGTGTCATGTAGCCCGCCTTAGGTCAACATCTTTGTACGTAACATGCAAATTTTAGGAAGAGAAGTGTAGATCAGGACTAACCTTTTTTTCACCACATTAGCTCTGATTCTTGAACCGGTTCTGTTCGGGACTCAACAACAATAAATGATCTTATTATTAGGAATAAAACCACCTCCTACGTAAACTGGATTGGCCTGCGCTGCTATATTTGAACTGAAACACAGCTGTATATCACAGCCTTTAGATGATGAATGATACCATGGAATACGTATTTACAGTTATATTCATATTAAGTAACAACATCAGCAGTGACAATAAGAATACACTCAATAATATAGGACAAATAGAGGGAGTTCCAGCCAAAGGGGGTGTAGCGGTAGTATGTTGGGCATCAGCTTCCTGTCCACTCCCACTACCAGACACACCCCTTCCTGTTCGGAACCTCGCTGGTATGGCAGGATCATAAAATAAACAGACATGGATCAGAAGTATTGTGGTCTCTTCACAGAGTGTCTCTGTAATTGACACCAGGGGATATGATCCAGTAACTTTTTAGAGTTCTGCTGCCGGGGAACAAAGCCAACCCAGAGACTCGCTGCCCGGACATGTTGGGTGTTATCCAATTCCTAAACTGGTTGGTTATTGTTACTCAGTAGCGGTTTTAGGTACGGGCGGACAGGGCAGCCGCCCGGGGCGCCATTTCGTGGGGGGCGCCACGAGCGCCCGAAAATGAAAAAAAACCTCGCAAATTTTCGATACCGCTCATTAAGTCAGCGGAGCGGGCGCCCCCGTGGGCGGGGAGTTGACGACACGCACGGCGCGTCCAGGGGCGCACGAGAAAATCTCCGTCCCAGGTTCGCCCAGGGCGCAAATGTGGCCAGGACCGCCGCTGTTGTTACTCTGACATCATGAGTTACTTCATGAAGTCAAAGTCAGCCAGGAGAGTTCAGACCTCCTCTGCTGTTTAGCAACCTGCCTACACAGCACGTCTTTTAGTAAAAACTTCTGGACGTGAACACTGTAACGCTGAAGGGAAATGAATGATTAATCACAGGCTGCAGGAAAGCTGTTGAAGTAGCCAGGTTCTCTCACATTCTGTGCATCGTGTGTGTGTGAGTTGTACACAAGGCCACCTTTGTAAGACTGTAAAAAGCAGTTGGAATGTGGCAGGGTGTGTTTGTTTTCCTTGAAAATACACGCATGTTCACACACGCACACACACACACACACACACACACACACACACACACACACACACACACACACACACACACACACACACACACACACACACACACACACAAACACACACACACACACACACACACACACACACACACACAAAGCTAATTGATAAGAATCACAGAGTGGAGCTTTTGTTTGGAACAAAGACACCTGGCGATTGTAAAAACCAAGTCAAAAGTTGAGGGATGCACCTGATCCATTGACCTAAGGGAGCAGTAATTGTGGATCTGGTGTGACAGGAAGGTTCGGACTGGTGTTGGCCTCTCATCATCTCCAGCATGAACAACTCTATAGAATGGCAGAAAGTTGAGAAACATGTACCGCACTATTTTCTAAAGTTCCAAAGTATATCAAAACCTATAACCTTTGTCATTAAGTAGCTTGTTTTGTCCGACCAAAAAGTCCTAAACCAAATGTTCGGCGTTCTTTAGTTTACCCCGCCGAAGGGGTGCTGAGAGAGCAAGCGTTGGATAACTCAAATGTCTTCATGTGATGATTTATTTTTCTTTTCTTTATATTTACATCCACATTCCCACATTAGGTTATAAACCTGCAAAAAAAAAAAATAAATAAATACCAAAGTGCTTGTGTTTGATTCATTTAAAATGTAAATAAATACGAATAAATAGGTGCACATATAAATACAATTAAATAAATACATCCATATAAATATATATATTTTATAAGCTATGCATCATTTAAAAGCATTTAATATAAAGCACCAGCATATAAATAATATTGTACAATTAACTCATTAACCCACAATATAGTCAATAGACAATGGAAACGGTTTCACTATTGAAATGTACAAAGTAAATCACATGCAATCAGAAACTGAATTCCACTGCAGCAATAGCAAACCATTACAGGTGTCAAGTCCCATGACCGAAATACTACGTTTCCCATCATGCCGTTCACCAAAACCAAGGAAGTGACAAACGCACCCTTCAAAAGTTTGTACCGGCAAACAATCCACAATGCATAGATGGTAAACACCGGATTAAAAGCGATCACCACGCGATCAACAACAGGACAAAGTTTAAACATCAGTCCAAGTGATAACAACAGCAGCAGCGGCCGCGGCATATATTACAAACACAAAGCAACGAAAGGGATTTAAACCAGCACCTTACCAGTGGCGTCTTGCTCAGTCAGCATGCAGATTGGATGTTACTCACTCATCACCGTGCTCGTTCCCGTTTTATGAAACGCAAACACGCTATTTGGGATTACCGACAGTGCATGCGACCAATCACCAGTCACAACCATTTCGCCCCGGTGAGTGCACCCTCCCATCTAATCAGCTGTTTGCATATTTTAAATCACCCGCGGCTTTTATGACACATCACCTCCACCACCAATGACAGTGCGCGCAACACCTCCCACTTGACCGAACTTAACCTGGTTTAAGGAGGTCACCACCACATTTCACCACAAGTGTACACGCACTATAATACATACTTCTTTAAATACATCCCTCTCCCATTTCATTTACTTTTTTTTTTTTTTTTTTTTTTTTTTTTTAACTAACTAGATAGAAAGAGAGAGATGGGAGTGGTAGAGAGAGAGATATAGAGGAAGATAGAGGTTACATCCTGAGGCAAGACGCCTACAGGATTGATTTAGGGTTTGGTCCTCAATAGTCCAAAGTCTTCAGGGCTAGTAGCAGGTCATCTCAGTCCTCATGTTCATAGTCACTGGTTTTCCACAGGGATGAGCACCACTAGTCGCCTCACGTCTCTCCGTAGGGTCACTGTGGTCCGCTGCTCAGGATTCCTTTTGAGAGGTCCGATGGTCAGAGAAGCAGGAAGGCCAGCACAGGTCTTCACATCCGCGTCTCTAACCAGGCCCTCCTTGTCCGGATGTACTCTTTGGATTCGTCCTA
This sequence comes from Collichthys lucidus, assembly GCA_004119915.2. Classification (NCBI taxonomy): domain Eukaryota; kingdom Metazoa; phylum Chordata; class Actinopteri; family Sciaenidae; genus Collichthys; species Collichthys lucidus. The sequence goes on from CM014100.1 coordinate 26,343,199, forward strand.
GTCGGAACTGACCTCGCAAAGCGTTTGGGTCAGCAATCCAAACGATGTCTCCAACTGCAACGTTTCTCTGTGTCTGATGCCATTTTGGTCGAATGAAGAGGTTGGGTCCTGCGAGTTCACTCCATCTCTTCCAGAACATGTCCACACCAATCTGAATGGCTCTGAGTCGTCGCCAGGGATGAATGGACAAGTCGATTCCACTTGTGTCTCCTCCTTGCCGGGTTCTCCCAAGGAGTAGCGTGTTGGGAGTCAGGTACTCGATGGAGTCTTCCTGTTCTTGTGCCCTGGCGTCGATTGGCCTTTCATTGGTGAGGTTGGCAGCCTGGTAGAGGAGGGTTTGGAGCTCACCCCAGGTAAGTGAGTTTGTCACTCCTCCAAGGCTTGTAAGGGCTCGTTTGACGAGTTTGACTGCGGCTTCTGCAGCACCGTTGCGGTGAGGTGCATCAGCGGGGTGGAAGTTCCAGGCCCATTCAGTTCCATTCCTGCCAGCTTTGTCCTCTATGGAGGAGTTCTTTAAGGCAGCCAGGTGGTTGTGCAGGTCTTGAAGTGCAGGTTTAGCCCCAACAAAGTTTGTTCCCTTGTCCGACCACAATTTCTTTGGGTGGCCTCTCAATGCCACAAAGCGAGAGTACGCTTGAAGGAAACTCTCTGATGATTGGTCGTCGACGAGGTCTACATGAATTGCCCTGGATGCCATGCAGCAGAATACTATGCCCCAGACCTTTTTTCCTGTTCTTCTCTTAACAGCATCTTTGATTTCGAAAGGGCCAAAGAGATCGAGAGTGGTGTATTCGAATGGATTGGAGCTTTGAGATCTTTCTGGTGGAAGATCGCTCATCACCTGTTGGCACATTTTTCTGTTCAGCTTGCGGCACGGGATACAGTCATTTACCACCCTTTTGACTATTTTCCGGCCTTGCACGATCCATGCTTTCTTGCGGGTGCGTAGCAGTGTGGCAGCAATACCTTCATGGTTCTCCTGGTGCGCTTCCCTTGACAGCAGAGTGGCAATCCAAGAATTGTAGGGGAGTAGGGGGACAGCTGTTCCATCCTCAGTCCAGGACTGTACTCTGCCGCCACAGAGGAGGAGTCCTGTCCTTTTGTCCTTGTGGACCACCAAGCGGTTCAAGGTTGAGTCACTGAACTGACTGACACTTTGAGCTGCAAGAACCAGGTCTTGGAAGGCTTGCATTCTTTCTTCCACAGACAGGATGGCATGATCTCCCTCCCACTTTGGAAGCTCTGGGGTCTGGTGTACTTTCAGCCAGGTCTCAGCTGCTCGTCGTGTCCAGGCTACAATCCCACATAGTTTGGAGAGGGAACTGAAGCGCTGGGGTTTTACAAGGTCTACCAGACTGATTCCCCAGGGTTTTCTCTGCTTGCCCTTTGGGACCGTGTCTGGAATAGCAAGAGAGTCCAGTGAAGCTTTAGATTCATTTTCTTCTTTGCAGTCGCTGGCCATGTCTGCCCTGGAACCAGAGTCCAGCTTTTGTTGTGCCTGGGCCCTGGTGACTGCAGCAGAGAAAGCCTTTCGCTGGAGCTTCCCCACATCTTCAGTGGCCGAGGGACTGATTTCACTGGCCGTCTTCATTGGCCAATTGGACTGGGGCTGTTTTAAGAACTCCGGGCCTTCCTGCCACCTTGACCCTTTTTTGAGTTCCTCAGGGGTGGCACCTCGGGTAAGTATGTCAGCAATATTCTGGGATCCTTCAATCCACCTCCAGTCCTCCACTTGGGCAGCCTTTTGTATCTCACCAATGCGGTTTGCGAAGAACGTCTGATATCCATAGCTGTCTTTTTGGATAGCTGCAATGATTGTTTGGCTGTCTATGAAGTGAATCCATTGCGCAACTTCTATGTGGCAGTGCTTCTCAAAGTACTTTTTCAGGCGGGTGGCGAAGACTGCACCACACAATTCCGCCTTGATCACATCTCCTTTTTGGTCAAGAGGGGTGAGCTTCGCCTTAGACTCCACCAGTTTGATTTGGACTCCGGCTTGAGTTTCCCACCGGAGGTAAAGGACTGCTCCATAGGATGACTCACTTCCATCAGAGAACGTGATCCCTATTGGTGGGCCTGTGACACCGGGTGGCGTGAGGCTTCTCTCAAATCTGACCTGGCCAAGTCTTACGTACTCTTCAAAGAGGATTATTGCGGCTTCTCGAAGCCTGGGTGAGAGAGGGGTATCCCAAGTGTCCTTGGACTTGCTGTCCTCTCTGCACTCTTGGAATGCTTCCCGCACTAACATGACTCCTTTCTGTTTGGCAGGTGAGGCAAGACCAATGGGGTCATAGAATGTGGCAATCTGGCTGAGAAGGATGCGACGGGTAAGGGGATTTGGGGTTGCTCCCCTGACATCCTCCATGCGCAGATTTAGGCCGGTTCTCATTTTCCCTCTTTTCTTGGAGAAATTGATTGAGGTCAACAGCCGGAGCTGGTCAGTTTCTGGCTCGTAGCCTACCCCAAGTGCTTTGTCTTCCCCCTCATGCATTTGATTGGGCAGTACGAGTATTGTGGGTTGGGCGGTAGCAGTGTCCTTGCTGGGAGCTTCAGTTGCCTCACTCCTCCCACTTTGGCAAGACAGGACCCATGGTTTAAGGAAGAAGCTTCCAGCTTTCAAGATCTCCTCCACTCCTTTGGTGATCCTTTTCAGAATCTTGAGGTCATTGTGTGAGGTCAGGATGTCATCTACATAGCTATCCTCTGTGAGAGCTCGCCGTTCTTCCTCCATTTTAGTAAACTGGGGAAGGTTGGCCGTCTCCTTCATAGCTACTTGAGCGATACATCCTGCCGGCTTGTCACCAATGTTTACTCTGACTACTGCAAACTCCTCAATATCGTCTCCCGGGTTGTCCCTCCAGAGGAAGCGATGCAGGTGGACTTCCTCATCTTTCAGCCACACTGAGTTGTACATTTTTCTTACGTCACCCAGTGCAGCATGGAGTCCACTCCTGAATCTCAGAAGTACGCCTCTGATGGGGTTGAGGACATCTGGGCCCTTGTAGAGAAGGTCATTTAGGCTTATGCCTCGGAACTCTTGGCTGCTGTTCCACACAATTCTCACAGGGGTGGAGGAGGAGTGCGGGTTAGGAGCAACTAGATGGCTTATGTACCATTTGGGTCCTTCCCATGCATCAATTTCTTCCTTTGTGAGTTTCACAGCAGCTCCTCTTGAGACCATTTCATGCATCTGGTCTCTGTAGGCAGCTTTCCACACAGGTTCCTTTTCCAGGCGCCCCTCTGCGTTTTTAAAGGTTGCCTCCACTGCTCGTCGATTGTCCGGAAGGCCTCTGAGGTCTCTTGTCCAGGGATACGATGCGTCCCAATGGGGAGAATTGCAGTGTTTATCGGCCAGCACGTAGGTAAGGCAATCCTTGATCTTTTCCAGGTCTCGTTCTTCCTTGAGAGTCATTTCTTTCCCTCCTGGGGGGCACCTGCCACACTTACAGCCACCACATTGTGGACTGCAGGCTGCTCCTATGCTGTCCCATTTGAACCACTCAAAGATCTCTTTATTGGTGGTTGCAGCACTCCATGCAATTGTATCTTCAGGGGAGACTATAGCTTCTTTATACAATGCTGAGGCTGCTCGCATACTTCTTGCTATGTGGGTTTCGGAGAGGAGAACAGCTAGGTCGACTTTTTCAAAAAGGTCAGGATGGGTCCCACCAACGGTCTTCCCCAGTGGGCCGTCCCAGAGGACCAGGTCTCCCATGATCTTAACTGGCTGGGGGACCAGGCGGCCCTCCCGGTGGCTGATGAGAAGGTCGACTTTTGTGGGGCGGACCAGCTCACCTCGACTAATGTCAGGGAAGAACCTTTGAAGTTGCTCTGGAGACACTGCATGGGTGACCTCTGCTATTTTCTCCAGGCCATAGCAGATGATCCTGTGCTCGGCTATTTTTCCCTTAGGCGTCTTGATTTTAAGCCGAAGGGAGTAGCGTCTTGTAATGACTGTAGTCTTCATGCCTCCCACACCATGTACTATGAGCTTAATGTGTTCACCACATAGCCCAAGGCGCTCCGCTGCCTCATTAGTTATGTAATTGGTATCGGAAGCCAAATCAATGAGCGTGCCGATGAGGCTGCCAGAGTTCGTCGTTACTTCCAACAACATCATTATCACTGGGTATTCATGTCGTCCAGCTCCAGCCTTGGCGCATGCAGTTGAAGAAGCTCTGTTTGAGAAGGCATTTTTGTACTGCTCTCTTTGGTCGGAAGTCAGCCCGGCCAGGAACTCCTCTTGCTGTTTGGTTAGGCCTAGAGGGGTCTTTTCACTGTTTCTTGCGCTGTTGCCATCCTTTTTGGGAGCAGGTGGCTTAGGGCACAGTAAGTAGTTGTGGTCAGACACTCCTCCATTCTTGCAGTCTGACTTTGGGCAAAGATACTTCTGTGTGCACCCTTTCCCATCCATGGGGTGGGTCCTGAGGCACTTCGGGCACACTCCTAATCGTTTCAGGTGAACCCTTTTGCTTTTGACATCTTGCCCTCTGAAGGCCTTGCAGGAGAACAGCCGACCAGCGTGAGAGTCCTCACCGCAGACAGGGCAGCTGGCAGGGTCATCCTTCTGGCCAGCAGTGGACTTGGTGAAGGACCTTTTTGTTTTTTCTCCAGGGCCCTTTTCAGTAAGGTTTTTGTCCCCAGAGCCTGGCTCTAGTTGGTCGAGCTCCTCCAGAATGTCCTCCTGCTTCTTTAGGAATGCCAGAAGGCAGTCGAAGTGATTGGTGGCTGAGAAGTTGTTGTCAGGGTCACTTTTATGTACAATCCACTTCTTCTTGAGTGAACCAGGGAGTTTGCTCTCTAGAGACTGAGCAACAACACGATTTTTCACTGCATCCTCTTCACCGAGAAGTTTTAGGTTGCACAGAGCCCTTTCTACTGCCTGAATCATTTCGATTGTTCTTCTGGGGTTGTTCCCCTTTATGGGAGGGAGAGACTGGACCTCATTGGTGATTAGGAGGACAATCTTGGCCTTGTTGCCATACTTATTGTCCAACAGTCTGAAGACCTCTGCAGCTGAGGCACAGTTAGACAGCACAAGGTCTTTTTTGACCCTCTCGTCCAGGCTGTTTAGAAGATGGAATTTTTTGATGCAGTCTAACTGCTGTGGGTTTCCCAATTTCTCCAGATCTTCCCATTCTACTTTCCAGCGATAGTAGTCTTTCATTTCACCAGTGAACTTTGGGAGCCGAGCCCTTTCGAGGCTGATCTGGGGTTTGACAGCAGACTGGACTACTGGCCCTGAACTACTTGGCTGAAGGGGTGACTGGGCCGGTGACTGGGCCTGCGAGTCTGTTTCGTCTTTGGGCCTTAGCCTGAACTCTGACATGTCAGGGAGTGACATGAACGAAGAATCTTTGATTGCTGGGTCACCAGCCAAACTGACTTCCTCTCCAGCTACTCTCCTGCGTCCTCTTGTCAACTCCTCTTCGTCCTCCTCAAGCCTATCCTCCAAAGTCACCACTCTTCTCTTCAGACTCTTGTACATCATTTTTAGGTCTATTGCCTTTGGCCCAGGGACTAATTCCTTCCAGTCATTGAGCATGTCCAACAGATCGGCAACTTCACGGCCAAGGCCCCGGTTTCTGAGCCTACGATTTTTTATCGCCTTCAAGGGGTCTTGCTCCTCTTGTTCAGCACTAGCAATCGCAGACTCGGTCGTCCTGGCCTGTATTGTGAAGGCCTGCTCCGCATGCCTTTCCCAGAAGATCTCCTGAGTAGCAGTCTTCACCTCCAGGTATCGGTCCTCACATTCAGCAGTTTTCGTGCCAATCAGAACAGCAGTCGCGTCATCATCAGCCTCTCTTAGAGCCTCCGCGTACTCATAACCGGTGTCTGTCACCTTTGTGAAATCAGCCTTGAACAGTTTCCACTCATTTAGGATTTCCAAGGGCTCCAAAAGACCGGGCTTGATGAGTGCATTGCCTCTTTTTGTAAATGCTGCTTGAGCTCTGGATCTCGCACTTTTAAGTTTTTCCAGATCCGCCATTATTTTCCTCCTTTTTTAGTTGATTAGGGAACAGTTTTCACAATTCAGTTTTTTGATGTTCCTCTCCAACAGGCAGGGTGGATGGAACTGGATGTCCAGAGTTGGCTGCAGTAGATATGCTTTAATGTCCTTGAATTACTGCACCGTTAGCAGTCACAGTTTTTTAACTCCTGCGGAGTAGCCTTGGTTTATAACTGTTCGGCGTTCTTTAGTTTACCCCGCCGAAGGGGTGCTGAGAGAGCAAGCGTTGGATAACTCAAATGTCTTCATGTGATGATTTATTTTTCTTTTCTTTATATTTACATCCACATTCCCACATTAGGTTATAAACCTGCAAAAAAAAAAAATAATAAATACCAAAGTGCTTGTGTTTGATTCATTTAAAATGTAAATAAATACGAATAAATAGGTGCACATATAAATACAATTAAATAAATACATCCATATAAATATATATATTTTATAAGCTATGCATCATTTAAAAGCATTTAATATAAAGCACCAGCATATAAATAATATTGTACAATTAACTCATTAACCCACAATATAGTCAATAGACAATGGAAACGGTTTCACTATTGAAATGTACAAAGTAAATCACATGCAATCAGAAACTGAATTCCACTGCAGCAATAGCAAACCATTACAGGTGTCAAGTCCCATGACCGAAATACTACGTTTCCCATCATGCCGTTCACCAAAACCAAGGAAGTGACAAACGCACCCTTCAAAAGTTTGTACCGGCAAACAATCCACAATGCATAGATGGTAAACACCGGATTAAAAGCGATCACCACGCGATCAACAACAGGACAAAGTTTAAACATCAGTCCAAGTGATAACAACAGCAGCAGCGGCCGCGGCATATATTACAAACACAAAGCAACGAAAGGGATTTAAACCAGCACCTTACCAGTGGCGTCTTGCTCAGTCAGCATGCAGATTGGATGTTACTCACTCATCACCGTGCTCGTTCCCGTTTTATGAAACGTAAACACGCTATTTGGGATTACCGACAGTGCATGCGACCAATCACCAGTCACAACCATTTCGCCCCGGTGAGTGCACCCTCCCATCTAATCAGCTGTTTGCATATTTTAAATCACCCGCGGCTTTTATGACACATCACCTCCACCACCAATGACAGTGCGCGCAACACCAAAGTTTTTCAGCTTATCGTCTTATACAGTTTGTAAAATAGAAGCAGCGACATCTCATCATTTGAGAATCGGGAACTAAACCCTCTGGCATTTTACCCTAAAATGACTTAAATGGTTAACCCTTTATAGGGCACTCATTGAAATACTTAGAAACTAATTAAAAAGTTTCAGGCTGCACATCAAAGTGAAAGAAGTTACTGTATATGGTCACTCGCCCACCTAGGGTAAAAAAACAAATATGCGGAACATTTATCTCCAAATTAACAATCAGACGTATGTCTTACAGAATTGTTTATTTAGGGTTCAGGTTAGGGTGGGATCCATGGAAGTCCACAGCAACACTACCTGTGAGGTAGCCTGACATTCACTGATTGGCTGGAGAGAGTCATGTTATTCTGCTCCTTCACTGAGAGACGTGGGGTTCTGTTTTTGAAGCCCGTGGAAGTGACCATATATAGTTACTTCCATAAAGGATTAATCAACAAAATAGTTGCCAGTTATCTCTCATTTAATTAATTCATAAATCAATTAGTGGTTTTAGCTCAGTACATAATTAAATGTCGACATGACTTGCATCCAAAATTTCCAAAATTATGCAAACCAGTATTTTGATATTTATGATCATACATCATCTATACATAGATGAGACCATCGATACAACTGCCACTTCTCTTCAGTCAATATGTACATAGAGCCAGCAGCCTGTTAGCTTAGCCTCGTTGTTGTTAAATAAGTGTAGACACAGCAGTTAGGCACACAAAACCGTTTCAAATCACAGACTAGACTCCGGCTACAGACTTATTTCAGAGGTGTGACAGTGGTGTCAATCTCCTAATCTGACATGTGTCACGTCAATGAATAAACGTCATATGTACAGTTTGGGACAGCGGTGGCGTGCCACGTCTCGCAGCGTCCTTGTCTAATCTTGATCCAGTTACCTGTCTGACATCCAGCTGACTGGAGTGATTCATGGATTAGCAGCGAGTGATCAGATCAGAGTGTTTGTTTGCTCCTGTTTCAGCTTCATGGTGTTCATTTCATGCAGTTTGTTGTTCCTCATTGTCTTATAAGCATGTATAATGAGGAAGCTGTTGGTTATTGTTCATAGTAATGCTGACTGTCAATTATAAGACCTCATGTGATACTACAGTAGAAGAGTTGGAGGGCTGGTGTGATCAGATAACATCCTAATGGACTCTCAATTGTTGGAGCTCTAACTTCTGATGTGATGTCCTGAATTTAGTTTTATTGGGTGTAATTTAACGTGGCCGTCGGTCAGGACATGAATCATGGCGTCTCTAACTCAGAAGCACAGAGAGCAAAGACACAGCACAGCCTTGTGTTGAGGGTTCATCCCGCCTCCTGCGGGACCTCTCTGTGGCTTGGCTTCTGTCCAGTGTAGTAGCAGGTGGATTGTGACCGGGCAGATTATATGGAGGCTGTCATTCAAGGAGGCACCGTTTGTTCCAGAGCATCCTGTGAGCGGAGCCACGCTGCCAAACTGTGCAATGCATATTATTGTTGCAACAAATGTTCCAAATATTATATTAAACCATATAATGTATAAACAATATGTTGGATTTTTAAATTATAGATAAATGTCATACGTGCTGCTATGATATTACTAATTGCTACGAGGGCTTGATCTGATTCAGTCTACACATGAACATATGGACACATGATTAAAAACTTTTACACATGAATAAAAATATAGTTTTATTTGTCATATGTAGGTTAACACAGGGTCAACAGTACAAGGTGAAGGAAAAGTGCTGGACAAGAAAAACTGGTCAGCTCAGCATTAAGAGACGCTGAGTCAGTCAGTGCAGTACTGTCATCAGGGCCGCTGACAGGTTTGGCTGGGCCCGGGACAAAAAAAAAATCTCCGCTTAGTAATATGCTTAAATTCAGCGGGTTGTCTCGTCTGGTCTGAGGTCGTAGTCGAAAGGGGTTCTCTGGGCGGGCCCAGAGAAGAGCGTGGCTCTCCCTCCCCGCCTCGACCAGAGGAGGAGGAGGACGGGGAGGAGAGGCTCACTTTTCACCCGTGGGTCAGGAGCCGGGGAGGCCGGCGGCGCGACCCGCCGCCCACCCGAAGAACCCTCTCCTCTCCCCGCCGGGGCCGGCGCACAGCTGGGGCGCGGTCAGCGCGGAGACGCGGGCGTCCACCGGCAGCCGCGCCCGACTTGTGCATGTTTACTAACAGGCTCGCGCACACTGACCACTTATCGAATGCTGTCGTCTTTTTTTCTAGAAAGACCAAACCATTTTGGAATAGGGGTGATAGGGGGTTATTGGCCGTTTTTTCAAGGGCAATGAAGGCAAACATCTATAAGTCATTGTTTGAATGCAATTAAAGCACTTTTCTACCCTAAAAACCAACACATTTTGAAGTGAACGTATCATAATTGAGCCCGACGTCATCTCTATTCCAGAATTCCCAGGGCCCGGGACAAAAAGCCCTGTAGTCCCCCCCTGTCGGCGGGGCTGACTGTCATGCACTGGTACTGTACTGTGTTGTACTCGTCATGTACTGGTACTGGTCTGTACTCTGCTGTCATGTACTGGTCATGTTGAATTCGACTTGAAACAATGAAAACAGTACAAGTGTGATGTTTTGTGTGGCTCTGCAGTAGCTGATGATGTCATAGTGATGGCACGGTGATGTCATCGGGGTCATCTCAGATTGGGTTTGAGAGCTATACATTTCGAACAAAAAGGCTTTGTTACAGAGGTGGAGGTGTGGAAGAATCTAGTAAAAGAATTGCATTATGGGATTTGTAGGATATAGCATTTCTGATGCCTAAACTATAGATTTAAAGATCAGTGTATCGCTCTACTCATTCAATTTCTTTTTTAAAGGTCTCTGTAAGTCTCTCTGTTGTATGGAGATGCATTACTAAAAAACATGTGAGATTAGCCATTCAGCATCCAGCCGCTCAGTTTAAAGACATATTATCAGCTCATATTCTAGTAAAACAGTGAGGGTTTTTGATATTTATAGTTATGTTTATGTTAAGTTATAGCGTTTGTTGTGTCAGTAGGTGTGGTTACATTTTGTTGTTGTTCCACCTGTTGGCTGTTGTGTTTTCTGTGTCAGAGCTGAGACTGTGTGTTCATGACGTGTACAGGGAGCACTCTGATGCTTTTAAAGTTACTCAACAGGAAGAAAAAGTGACTACAGGAAACAGTTTAACAATCCTGCCCTCTAACCCTGTTTGTGTGTGTGTGTGTGTGTGTGTGTGTGTGTGTGTGTGTGTGTGTGTGTGTGTTACAGCCACATTCACGTTGTAAAAAGAAAATACTGTAAAAATCACATCCTACACATAAAGCATATATAAAATTAGCATATGTGCCAGACAGTGACAGAGAGAGAAGGAGCAGGGCAGTGCCAAACTCACACTGGGCACAAGCCTGTGGTTGCTATGGAAACAAGGCCACGTGATCACAGAGATGGTCACCGGGGAGACAGATGCTGCTGACCTTTCAGAGAGGGGGAGGGGTGTGAAGAGTGAGAGTGGGGAATGTGAGAGCATATTCATATTTACACATACTTGATGTGATAGTACTTTTTTAGGAGAGAAAATATTAGAGATTTTAAATCAAACTAGAAAATTTCTAAAGAAATTTTGAGTGTGCCTGACTCTGGCCCTGTCGCCCCCATGCATTATTACTGACACTGCTCAGCAAATTCAGTACTAGAAAAGAAATTTTGGAAGTGACGAGTGGGCTGTTGCCGGGGTTCTGTGTTTAAAAAGCACACCTCAAATAGTCATTTTTAACATGTATATTTAGACACATTTATAACAGAGACAGCTTCAACAGTGTTATCAGTGGGTGTGTGTGTGTCTGTGTTGCTGTGTGTGTGTGTGTGTGTAACCCTTCTGAAGCAGAAAAGTATTAGTAATGATAATAATAACTTTAACTAATGGCCAGAATAAGAAACAGAAGATTTAAATTCGACTACGGAGCCCAGGTGTAACCAACTGATGCACAAGAACGACACGACACTGTGGCTCTTTTTGTTAATGAGAACAATGCTCCCCTATTTTAATATGAAGCTGGGGAGAATAATAAAACACATGAAATACATACAACAGCCTTACTCGGGTAGGTATAGAGAATAACAAACAAAATAAAGGTTTTCGCAGCTGCGTGTGGTTTTTCTTATTGTTCTGTTCACTTCAATATATGTGCACCCTTTAGGTGTCAGTCCAGCCACACGGTTGTGTGGGTGTGTGTGTATGTGTAAAAGTGAGCAAAAGAATTCAATTCACGGTGTACGTCTAAGATCCTCCAGGGTCCGGCTCGCCATCAACGTCTCTCTCTGGCTCCGTCCTCCCGACAGGCTCTATCCAAATCCAAGGGTTCCTCAAAAACCTGACCTACAATAAGTAGGATCAGAACATATTTCTTCAATTTCTCAGATCTTAAATTATGAATTATTGTACATAAATCACTTTAAATTGTCTCTATATTATGTAGAGGATAAGTGCTTTAACTAACTTGTATTGCAAAATAAGATCACAATTTCTCAGTAGCAAAAGGTGAATAATTCAAAGTATATTATGATACCAAATGATTATTTTTCGAACAGTACCATCACATATATATATGCTATTAACATAGCAATTAACATATTAATTATCACAAATAACCAAAATGTAAACTCTTGTAATGTTCACAGTAAGAAACCATAACTTAATGTGCTTAAAATAAACAAATATG
>CM014100.1:26360072-26480072 GCA_004119915.2 Collichthys lucidus
GTGGAGCTGGAGAAAGGTACACACACACACACACACACACACACACACACACACACACACACACACACACACACACACACACACACACATCCTTACAATCATTGAGAGTCACTCAGTCAATCCTCTTATGTAGCTACACACACGTGCACAGATAACTGGCAGCGTGCTGCTAGTGGACATGCACTCTCTGCTAGCATCTACATTATCCCCTTATGGGATTAAAGTTAGCACAGATTAGCCTAATTAGCAGCTAGTAATTCTGCAAAAGGATTGGAACCAGCAACCTTCTGTGACAGCTGCTCTCAGCACAGCGTAATAACTATACTGAAATATTAGCATTGAATAAGGACAAATATGTTTTATTATGATACTAATAACATGATAAAAGTCAGTATTTTGGTGATATTTACATGTCTGTGTGTGTGTGTGTGTCTCTCAGACAGTGACGGTCTGGGCATCAGTATCATAGGCATGGGTGCAGGAGCTGATATGGGCCTGGAGAAACTGGGGATCTTTGTTAAGACGGTCACCGAGGGTGGAGCTGCACAGAGAGACGGCAGGTACGCTCTCTACCTGTCCTTTCTCCATCTGTCTTCATCTCTGTGTCCCACACATCGTTCTCTGTTTCTTGTTTCCTGTCAACAAAAAGCTTAAAAAGATGTACAAGTCAGTAGCTCTCAGATTATCTCCTGAAGCAAATTTTTGGGGCACTATTTCCAGCCATGGATTAATACACATTTCAAAGTATTTTAATGTATTATATGTGACAGGCTTGCACAGTATAATACACTTGTTGTGGTCATGGTGGTATCTCTCTTGTGAACCCTCAAACAGCACAGTGACGTGTGCAGAGTTTCACTTTTTAAACAGCAGAGCTTGTAGAACCGGTTCTGTGTGAAAAGATAGTCATCATCAAAGTAAGAAAACTTCACTTCATTTCCGACATTTTCTGCTCTGTGCTGTCCTCAGCTCCAACAAAAAGTAAATGCCTCGAGTCTCCTTCAGTTTGATTCTAACCCTAACCCTGAATCCTCTAATTATCAAATCCTTACTTTCATTTGCATTATGAGCAGCCTGCCAACAAAAAGATGACAAAACGATCTGATCTGATGAGCCTAAATCATAAGCAAGCAAGTAATGCCTGCGAGGTTTAATTAGCTAACACCACCCTGCACTGACTGAAAACTTCAGGTTTGTGTGTGTCCTGAGCCAGCTGTCAACACACAAATCAGCAGCTGGGCTTTTATACAGGACAAAGATATCATGTTAGAATAAAAAATAATAATAATATTAAAAGGAGTAACACGGTAGAATAACAGTAGGGGTATGGATTTAGTAAGTTGGGGGTGGTGGTGTTCGTTTTCACACATTGTATTCTTTGTGTGTGTGTGTAGGATCCAGGTGAATGACCTGATAGTGGAGGTTGATGGGACCAGCCTGGTCGGCGTCACTCAGAGCCTCGCTGCCTCCGTCCTCCGCAACACCACTGGCACTGTCAGGTCTGACACACACACACACTCTGTCCTGACACACACACTTGATTAATATCATATTCAAACATAAATTGTGTATTTTTGTGCAGATTTCTGAAATGAATTGCACATTCTTTTCAGGTGTTTGGTTGCTGTGAGCTAAAATTCTCAGGTCTGTGATTGGTGTGTTTCCAGGTGTGCGGCTGCAGTGTGTGATTTTTCTGATTTCTGTTGTGTGCATATGAAACGATTTCACGTTTGCAGTGTGTGCTTGAATTCTCCAGATTTCCGACTGTGTGTGTTTGGGGTTTTTTTTTTTTTTTGAGTTTATGAACTTGACTGATGGGATTCTGAATGTTTTCCAGGTTTGTGATTGGTCGGGAGAAGCCAGGGGAGCAGAGCGAAGTGGCTCAGCTGATCCAGCAGACTCTGGAACAGGAGAGGTGGCAGAGAGAGATGATGGAACAGAGATACAAACAGTACATGGACGATGATGAGGAGGTACGTGCTCAGACAGGAAGCCCTGCAGCAGCTCTGCCTCATGGGAAACGCTTGTGTTCAGTGAAAACAGTGATGTGATCTGATCACTCAAACTGAGTTTCCCCCCGGCGCTCTAATGTGCACTTCTAAAGCTGTTCCTCTGACGCTACATCTATGTAATCTGAACATCTTCAGCTAATGTTGCTTTGTCAGCTCATGAGCCTCCGTTAGCTGCAGGAAATAAGAGCGAGGTTTGAGTGAGAGGCAACAAGAGCGAGATGAACAGATGAAGAGAGGTGTGTGTGTGTGTGTGTGTGTGTGTGTGTGTGTGTGTGTGTGCGTGCGTGCGTGCGTGCGTGCGTGCGTGCGTGCGTGTGTTTGTGTGTGTGTGTGACAAAATGTCGGTCTGTGTGCCACCACGTGGCCTGTAGTTTCAATCCCAGTACAGTTTCTCCACCTTGTGGTGGCAGAGGGTAACTGGCAGCTCTGCACTCCAATAGCAGCCTTTTAAATAGCTTTTAGTGTTTCAATAAAAGCAGATACATAAGTAATTATTAAAGAAATATTGAATTATTCTAGTGGCATGCTCCATTTTTAAAATTGGGCTGAATGTAAATCCTCCCCGTACTTCTAGCATATCCAAACAGTAAATTAGATTGTCCAGTGCAATTAGATTGACGAGTGTAAGTTGCCATCATTCCTCATTAGCAGGGACCACGTCAAGACGTCAAGATTGCGTCTATGGTAATACATAGAGACTGACATTATGTTTTCAGACTGATTTTAATATCTTCTGGATGTAAGGACATGTTTTTTAGGCAAAAAAAATAAATCTGTTCAAATACAATTTAAGTAACTTTTCAGGACACTAATGGCCGAGGTGACTGTGACAAATGCATCCATTCTGCTTGACTTATTATTAAACTAGTAGCTCGCATTAGTAACGTTATTGATTCACGTTAATTTCACAGCTAAGAATGTTTTGTCAAATGTAGCCTATTTTTGCATATTAATGCTTGCTTAATTGCATGATTTTTTAAATTTTCACATATTATTTTGGTGAAAATTGTCAGTTATTATGACAAAAATTGGCCTGTAACTCTGCAAGCCCCGAATTAGAGTTAGGTTAGTGGCTTATCAGTAATTTCTCAGGTGATTCTGTCTGGCAGTCTGATGTAGCCTAATAATAAATGCAGTCCTGTCTGACTCTAGTTTGTTTTTGTGTAACCACAGCTAAATACAGAGCATGGTCACCACATCGCAGAGCGATATATGAAAGTGCAATGCTATATTTTACTCAGCTGTAATGTCGCTCTCACCCAGGAAATGCATGGTGGTCGTGATGATGCGAAACTAACTTACTTTGTAACGTGAGCAGGAGCAGAGGACACACGATTAACAGGCAGCTGTGTGTGTGAAGCCTCTTAATGGAAGACAGTTACAGGCAGTGGCTGCATTCAGTTTCAGAGTCTGAACTGTGAGGCCGCCAGCAAGAGCTCATTGCTTCTTTCACTTAATTTGTAATTTCATACTTATGCGGTCTGCTCCAGGCTGGATGCCATTTGTACCACTTTGAATGACGCATCCTCCTCCAAATAAAATTATAGAGAGAGAGAGAGAGAGAGAAGTGGGACTTTTGAGTCTGAACTTGTATCGCTATGATGAACTGCAACATTCTTGGAACACTTTTATTGGCTTCAGTACCCGCTTTCAAATATGAAGCTAACACAAGCAGCTGTTTATCTCAAACACAGGAAACCAGCTTAAACGGTTAGCTTAGCTCTGTCCAAAGATCTAACTAACACTTTGACTGATCTGTCATTTTCGCGGTGTAGGATCGTCTACACCCGCCCGCCTTCACCCCGGTAAACTCTACTGTCGGACATACCTCTGCAAACATGTAAATAAATGAGTCAAGTCAAAGTGAGCCCCCTTGTGGCTGGCTATAGTGGCTACAGGTCATAAGTCCCGCACCCTTCATAAAAGTCACATTAAAAACTCAAAGTACTCTTCAAATAAAGTTTTTCCAAACGTGTTTGTTCATCTAGGTAGTTATTATCACGATAATCCAAGTCCAAGAGTCCATTTCCCCGGATAAGATGGGTTTTATTCGTCATTTGCCACTATAAACACGCTCTGACCTCCTCAAGCTTTTATTTTGGCACTTCCGGTTACTGGCATTTGAATTTGTTTCACCCGAAACATTTAGCTTCAACATTTAGATTTAGATTTAACATTTAGATTTAGGTTTATATTTAAGATTTAGATTTAAGATTTAGATTTAGATTTAAGATTTAGATTTAGCATTTAGATTTTACATTTAACATTTGGATTTAAATATTTAAAATATTTCTAAGTTTACAAATATTGTTCTAAATGTGCAAAAAAGTGACTCTCAAAAATTCAAACCAGTTTTTTAAACATTGTTTTTAGCTAAATGTGACAGAATGTTGCTGTTATTCTCAGAGCAAGATGCTTTACAAACGGCACCCCATATTTTCCCCCAAAATATTATATAATAAGTATTGCGTTACATAATTGCTAGAGAAAGCCTACGTGACTGTTTTAGCTCTATATATTTGATAACATGTAGCGATACAGTGACATAGCTAGATTATCTGTAGGATTTAGGCTAGGTTATGCTAAGCTAAGCTAACCATCTGCTAGCGTTGGCTTCAAATTTACAAGTACAGTACAGACATGAAAGTAGTATCAAGCTTCTTAGCTAACTTCTTAGCAACCAAACAAATAAGCATCTCTTAATAATTTGATACTTTTATTTTTCCATCATTTCCTGTCCAGACAGGTGAATATGCAACGGACGAGGAGGAAGAGATGAGTCCGGTGTTTCCGAACTCCATTGAGGTTTTCGACCTGGCCGAGAACCAGGACATGTTGTCTCCAGTGGAGCTGGACCCGGAGAAGCTGGCCCACAAATTCAAGGAGGTAAATGTGGTTTTGATTATTTGAATCCTGAAGCTAACACATTGTGTGTGTGTGTGTGTGTGTCTGCGTGTGTGTATGTGTGTGTTTTCATCTGTTATTATACTCTACCTCTGTCTGCAGCTCCAGATTAAACATGCAGTAACCCAGGCGGAGATCCAGCTGCTAAAGAGGAAGGTTAGACCACGTAACGTTCAGTCTCTTCTTAACATGTAGAAATGTAATGCACTGTAGTATCCAGGCTGCAGTGGAAAATATACACTAGCATAACATCATTCCTTTGCTGGCTGAACGATGACTTAATGCTGGCTCTACCTCCCACATACCACCTCCTCCTGCCACACTCCCACCCCTTTACCTCCAGCTGGCTCATGCGGAGCAGGATAAGTTGCGTTGGCGGATGGAGCGTGCTCAGTTGGAGCAAAACATCCGGGACAGTAAAGAGAGGATGGAGAAACTGGAGGGCTATTGGATGGAGGCACAGTCCCTGTGTAAGGTAATTTATGAGAGAATGAACATTAAAAGCAAGGAGACAACTGTCAGTCATGGACAGAGGAAGTACCGTATGTTTACTCATTATTTAGCAGTTGAACTGACTAAAACTAGTTTCCATTTACTGACTGTATTTGTGTGTGTGTGTTTTCAGGCTGTGGATGAACACCTGAAAGAAACCCAGGCTCAGTACCAAACCCTAGAGAGGAAATACAGCAAAGCCAAGAGACTAATTAAAGAATACCAGCAGAAGTAAGGAAGGCAGGAAGGACACTAAAGGTTTAAGAGAGGGAGTAAAAAACACACAAACTTTAACACGTGTGTTTACACGCTTTGTAGGGAGATCGAGAACCTGAAGAAGGAGACGGCTCAGCGTCGAGCACAAGAAGAGAGTGAGGCAACACACAAAGAGGAGGCGGACAACCTGCAGGAAAAGGTTAGTTTGTAAAACACTCACATTAACCACACTGGTTTTCAGTGAAGAGTTTTGTGCCAGCTCTTCCCCGTAGAACACGACTTCTCTCTTGTAAGTATATATTATATATATTATTATTATATATTTGCATTTTTTAAAGAAAAAGACATTTGACAATTGACAATTGTCTTTTTCTTTTAAGCACCTTTGTGAACACTGATTTCTGGTTAACAGCAATTCATTTGACTTCATGATAGTGAATAGCATCAGTGCAAAAAGGACTGTGATCACCACTGTGATGGTCAGTTGACATGAACCTGAATGTGCATCGATAGTGTTCGAGAAATGTCGGCACATTGTGCATGGATATTGTTCTTCTCGCTTTCCTTATCATCATCAGCTGTGAAGGCAGAGAATTAGACTGGACTCGCATTCAAGAGTTCTTAATTGGCTGCCCTTTGAGAGCTGGACTGAACACATAGGCACATTCTTCACACTTTCCCATATAACTTTTCCTTGTAGTCACTGATGATGCTCACTGACCTGTGGTGTTCTCCAAGGCTCTATCCTTGGTCCTCTTATGTTTACACATTGCAGTTCCCCATGCAGTGCAGATGCACAGGCGTGTTGGAGAGCAACTCATTAAAAACAACTCATGAGTCTCTCTGCTAATAGCTCCATGAGGACTTTGTGTTCCTGCCAGTCCTCCCGGTGTGTACATCCAAAATACCGTGTAACTGGAGAAACGACAGTGTGCGTCATCTTCTTTTCTTGCCAAAGTGTAGCCTGAAGCTCTGCATTTTTAATTCTAATGCAGGTAGAAGTGTGGTTTGAGTGTGTGTGATGAGCAGCATAATCATAACCGTCTCAGTATATTTGAGATGTTTTATATCAAAGGTATGGTCACCTTTGATATAAAACATCTCAAATATACTGAGACGGTTATGATAACGAGTACGAGTACTTGTCTTTTAAAAATGTTGGTATAGTTTAAATGTATTTAGTTATTCTTTACTCTGTTGCTATGTTTTTCTACAGATTACAGACCTGGAGACCAAAGTGGATGCCCTCAAGACCTCCAAACCCTCCTAGACTGCTGTTACTTCTTACCTCCTGTCTGTGACTGGAAGAGGAGGAGCTCTGCCTTCATTATGACCTGGGCTGTATTTTATTCCAATCAACCATTTACTGCACGGACAGGTAGTAAAAAAATTAAATAAAAAAAATTAAATAAAAAAACAGGGATGAGAACTGTAAAAGAGAGGACGAGGAGGGTGACATACAAAGAGGAAAGACGCAACCTCTCATCTGACATCTGCCAACAGCTTAGAGCACCGTCAGTCAATAACACATCCCAGAATGCACCTTCTGTAATACCCAGAATCCTCCTTGTGTGTCTCCCTGGCAATCAGCTTGGCAATCAACACGAAAACCACATTCAACGACCTGTACTTTACTTGTGGATGATCTTGTATCAGCTTCTCCTCTCTTCAACAACAGTATCTCACCAGGATTCTCTGATTGGTTTGATTTGTTTTAAAGAAACGCTTTTATTAAAGAGGCTCGTCACAAAGTGCTTTATAGAGTGACAGGCATGCAGAGTACAACAGAGCAAACAGAAAGGACAATAGGTCATGTGATTGTCGTTATACTACTTTTAAACTCGGCGAACTGGACCGTTCCTTTGGACTGGATTCTCGTGAAGAGGACGAACGTGTTTTTAGTCGCCTGGCATTGACCAATCATATCAAAAGCTACAAGGAGACGTCCACCTCATTTTTCACCTCAAGACTTGACACAGTTTCTGAAGTGGAACCTTGGTAGTACCACTCACAAAGACAAAAAAATCATTGGAGAAAATAAAATGGCCACCACCTGTTGATAGTTAAGTAATAAAAACTATGAAACAAGATGGCCGACAAATTTCTGATCAGTGACAAACTGTGAAAAAGAACGCCCCCAGCCTTTCTTTTTTCTAGCCTAACTCTGCAAGCGATGAAAGGAATCAGGCGCAGCGTGGTCTGAACTGTGGTGACATTTTGTTTGTATATATCCTACACATGTATTTAAAGTGTTTAAATGGCTGAAGAAGCAGAGGGGGTCTCATATCAGAGAGTAAGGCAGTGCGATTGTGACGTTTTACTGTGGAGGGTGAAATAGTTCAGTAGTCCAGATTCAGTCTGTTTCATCTCTTTTCTATCACCATCAAGGCAAACAGGGTGTGAATAGTCTAATGTGTGCTTATAGAGCTTCTAATGGTGTATATTTGTTGGTGTTTACTACAGTATCTGTGGGTTTACATGCACACCAGCTCCTGTTAAACCAGGATCATGTGCTATACTCTGAGGCGGTGCAGGGTTATCCAGGGTCACAACGAAAACACAATATGCTAGTTTGATGCACTGGTATTGTTTTGTGTACACCTTACACTTGCACTGACTGCATAGTTTCAACCTGTTGAGCTCAGGCTACATGTGAAACAAAGTCGATACAGCAGGATATCTCGAGGTGCATTCTGTAGCATCAGTTGTTCAAACATTTCTTGGAGGCAGAACTGCTCCAGAAATAATTACATGCATAAGTGGCTGCAGCAAAAGTTATATATATAAATACTTAACTAGAACAAATGTTTCTATTACGGATGCTTGAATTTGGTTAACAAAGAGGTATGACCAAGAAGTGATTCCAATTCCAATTTTAATTCAGATATTTTTGACATTTCTGAACCATATCTTTTGACCAATACTGGCTACTATGGAAGCAAAGAAATGCCATAATAATTTATAAAAATTAAAAGCAACTGTTTACCTAATTGTAAATTTTAACAGCTATGGAATATTCATGAAACTGAAATAACGCTAAATTTATAGCATTAATATTTTTTACTTGTTTTTCTTCTTTCTTTTTTTTGTCCACAGTTCTTCCAGGTTTCCAGTCACTCTAAATGTCACTCTAGTGTTTTTTTTTACCAGAATTGGACTGAACAGATTTTTTGAGTAGTTTTTCTGAATTTAAACAAGGGAAGTTCTGTCTGATAAATTCAGTAGTATTCAAATCTCAGAATCCGCTATTCAAATTCAAATTATCATTGCCTCTCTTTGCTTCCGTATAAGCCCACCAGTATATCAGTGAGGCTCTAATAGCTAGTTATTTGAGGTTCCTTTAGCATAGATGCTAATTTACCCTACTGACTTTCTAAAATACAATGAATGTAAGGATAAGTTAGTCCTTGCCAGTTCCATTAGTTCCATTTTTATTAATATTTTGATCAGTATTTGTCTTTTCTAAATGAAGCCATTGCTAACATACCAGGATAGTTTCTCCCCTGAGAATGTTTGTGAAAGTAGACCTTCACATATGAGCTCCAGTGTTATTCACAAAACCGTGTGCATGTAAACACACTCCACGTCTTATGCATTAGGAGAAAAGTAGAAGGTCCCAGTGCCAGTATTATGAGTTTAGAAGATTAACTTAAGTTAGTGATACATGCCTGACATAGTCTAAAAGTGGGTTGAATACAGAAGTGTTTGTATGGTCAATAAAAGGGAGCTCATTTTCAGGAATCCCAAAGAGCCACTGTATGTTGTATCAGGTTCATCTTTGTCTTTTTTCCAAACAAAGTTGCTTCTTTGGTCAGAAAATCAGAATAGCTATGAACAGTTTTAAAACACTCAGAAGAAAGAACGTTGTGTAAAGTGCTTGAAACATTTAAAGCAACCAAAGAAATAGTATTGCTTGTCAAATAATAAGTTCTCTTTGGGTCAAATCTTGAACATATATTCTACTAGAGATGTGAATCACTTACTGTATATTGTCCATATTCTAATTGGCTGATGCAGATTTGTCTTAATTTGCCTGTGAAAATTTAAAATTAGGTCATTTCCCCTTCACATGGCTGTCATTGAACCTGTGACACTGTGGCTACAGTACCATCTCTGTTTATACAATATGACTTTATATTTAACTATTCAGATATGAGTATAATCCAGTGGTTGATGACTGTTTGATGTTCCAAATATGAGGCTCATATTTGCATGTGGATGGCATAATGGTGCTCAACAGGACAGTGTTCACACACAAAGTAACTTATTCCGAGTTATGAACCGGCTCATTGTGTACTTTGCTGCTCTAATGCCATCATTCACCGTGCTGATTATTCTCAGTTATGTGTGTGTGTGTATTGAGATCATACAGCTTGCTGGCAAGCTCAGATTAGGTTGCATTCATTGAAAATCAGAAAACATGCAGCTATCTTTGATTTCAATGTGTTAGCAACGAGCATCTCAAATGTCTCTCTTTTCCGGTGAAATGTCTCCACAATTATTGGATGGATTTGCTCAGATTTATTTGTAAGCATTCATGGTTCCCAGAGGATGAATCCTAATGACTTTGATGATCCTCTAACACCACCATGAAATCAACAATTTTAATATTTGGTGAAACATCTCAACTTTAGGTAGTCTGCCATGAAATGTTCATGTTCCCCTCAGGATGGTCAAAATTTTAATTTGTCAAATACTTTGATTTACAAGAAAACCAATGACAGTCCCATGAGCCTCAGCTAACTTTGTATTTGTGCTAATCAGCAAATGTTAGCATGCTAACAAGCTAATTCACAATGGTAAACGTTACACCATTGTACACTATTGTATAAACATGGTAAACGTTATACTTGTGAACAATCAGTGTGTTAACATTCCCAATGTGAGCCTGTTAGCACGCTAATATTAGCGTTTAATTTAAAGAACCGCCTAAGTGCAGCTTTAATGGAGCTACTTGTATGGCTGTAGACCCCCCCAATCATGTCAATATTGAAAATATTTTTTTAATTGTTGTCATCTTACAAAGACAAATATGTGGAAAATTCAAATCTAATGTAGCACAAATTGCTAACTGTTGGAGACCAGCCTCTTGTGGTTCAGTGTTGAGTGACTCTAATAAGAATGTATTTGTGCTCAGCTTGTTTTACACTGATCAGTCTGTATCCGGATACTTTCACACACTGACCTCTGACCTACAGGAAAGAATTTGGATTCGATTTTCTCGTCGCAAACAGGAAATATGTGACATTCTGAACAACTGACAAAGGTTGTTATTCTGTTGTCTTCTGTCTCTGCCCCGGATATATGGTGAAATATGTCATGCTATACGAACAACTGAACACCGGCAACAGCTGTCTGAATGATGGATTGATTAGCTGTCATGATATAAGTACAGTATGTTTAAACTGAACAAACTCACAGTATAAGGTTGATGTGTTTCATGTAAGATCTTTTTCTTTTAAATACACCGTAAGTATTTGTTCACAACTTGCAGTATATTGACATTGTGGTCCTCCTGGACAGGAAACAAAGGATCTTTGAGATTTTTAAAGGAATGAAAATCAGCCATACACAACTTACTTGAGTATTTTTTTTATTTCTTAAGTATTTTTATTACAGTTTCATCTCTCTGTCAAACCAATGTGAGCTGTACAAACGCTGTTTTCTCACCAAATCAAGTCCCGATCACTTTGTGTTTGGAAGCTAAACCCAGGAAGTGATCACTTTGCCTTGTTATGACTTGTTCGTATTAGTTAACATGCTGCTTTTGCCTTTATGAAGCCTTCAGATGTGCGCTAGCTGTAGCTGACTGTCACAGTTGTTACCCCTCATGTCTGCCCATCACATTTAAAAAAGAAAAAAAAAACAGTAAGTGTGTTACCAGTGTTCAAAGAGTGTTTTCCAGTGAGCACAGTACAGATGAACCACCATGTTTAGACTGACAGACTGTAGTGAGATGACAGACTGATGCCTTTCTCCGTGACACTTTGTGTCTTTTTTTGTCACCACATATCTTAAATCAAATCTCACATTCTAGGAGCCGACCTTCAAAACCACCCCCGCCCCCCCAACTGTTGGCCCATTGAGCAGTTCAGCTGGAGCAGGTTAGAGGGTTTAGTGCCTTGCCTAAGGGTTAAGAGTGACGATAGAAACCAACTTTGCAGTCAGAAGCTCATTATGTAAACGGAGATCTCTGCAGGCCACCTTGAAGGGTCGGACTGACCGGTCCTTCGTGTCCATGGTTGGAGCAGATCTTATCTTTGCAAGTCTAGTTTGACCTTGGCCTTGTTGACGCCATTTTCAATGCTAATTAATTGGAAAATCTGTCTTGTAACCACTGGTAAGCAGTCTTTAAACACGTCACAGCCAGAGCAGATAGAAGCAGTAGAACAGATGTTACGGTGATCGAGTATAAACTTGTGTTCACGCAACTTTTAAGAAACTGGAGGGAAAAAAAACTGGGAAAATGTTTCAAAGATGTAGTTTTTAAATTGTTCTTGTTGGAATTTTCCATCTGCTTTTGCTATTATACTCCAATATCCTCATTTCATGGCATTTTTGGAGCAACTTCAGTCCTTTTTTTAATAATATTAACCCTTTGCTTGACTTCTTCAAATACATCGATGAGAGTAGAGAAAGGTGTCATGTGGTGTGCTAGGTGAATGACCATGGACGGAGCAGTGCGAGCGGGACAATCTGACGGCATGCACGCCGACCTTTGAGTGTGTCTCGGGTTGGAAACAGATTTCCTTCTCTGCCTGGTTCTGTTCTTTAGTCGATGCCACCATGTTTGTCTGAACCAATACCTGTCTGTCAGCATTAATAAATAAACATGAAATATGTTGAACAAGAAACTTGATTTGACTCCTTTGTGTGTGTGTGTGTGTGTGTGTGTGTGTGTGTGTGTGTGTGTAATACCCTGCCATAGCTATCTGTCTATATTTAGAGAGTACTGGAGGAGGAAGAGCTGCAACACAGTGATCTCAACCTGCTGTCTTCACGTAAGATGTCTATCCAGGATCTGTCTACAACAGCTCCATGCAGTGATGAACGAAATGTTCAGATCTTTTACTTAATAAAACTTGTGTAGTGTCAACTTTGTGCTCAGAGCACGACTCCCTGCGAGAGGTTTGTAACATTTTACGGCACTAAGTCACACACCACCACCTATTTGACTGATTTGGCTGGAACTGGATCATATTTTATGGAGATGATTTGTGGTTTTTCCCTCTGATGTCCTCAACTCTGTGATACCTACAGTGGTATTACCCTCTGAAGCTGGTTGTCCTATAAATACCTATTTAAATGTGAAAAACAGAAACTGTGTTACAAGTTAGGTCCTTATTCTCCTCTGACTGATATATTATTATATATTGTATGATATTAAATTACACTACCACAGGTCCTTCATTCCAACAGCTGTTAGACTTTTTAACACCAGCATGACTTCACGACTTTCTTCTATATATATTTTTTCATGAGTCATTTCTTATCCACCTAGTGTACACGAGGCGCTGTGACAATTGAATTTCCCCAGCATGTGTTGGTACTGATGCATCACTGTGTAATATTACTGTTATATAATGCTGCCTAAGGCTCAGCCCACCTTCAGTGTTCACAGGATAAATGACATGGATTCAAAAGTGTTTTGACTGAAATTTGTTTCAATCTGTAGCCAAGTCATCTTCCCCATTTGCAATTTGTGAAACATGTTACAGGTTACATTACTGGACACCTGCTAAAGAAATAACACAATGCACCACACCACACATAACCATGTTCTCTATTGCAGCCATCAAGTTTAAATATTTTTATTTATTTATTTAATGGGACCATATACAGTATTAAACATAAATGGTACATTTGATGTACTGCACCAGAGTTAGCTTACAGCTACTTTTCATCTGCAGTCCCTTTGGCATATATATATATATATAAGACTTGAAAAACACAGGCACAAATGTTCTCTGTACCGACCAGCCTAAAGCTGCTCCTAAAATATGATTATAATATGAGAACAGAGCAGGATGTTTTAAATCTTGTAAATACAGTTCATCTCACCTTAATCTCAGCTCATATATATTTGTTCAGTTTTAAATGAATTCATTGAAAAGGTGAGAATATCAGCAGTGTTTGATACATCCATTAACACATGGTCTGCTGGTGTGTGTTTGTTCATGTGTGGACTAAATGACCCTCACAGACAGAACACCTGAACTTTACATATTTCCTCTCCATGTTCACTGTCTTTCCTCACAGTCTATCACTCTACCAGCACCTGGGGTTGGGGCAGGTGAAGTTCTGTTCAGCAGCACTTCCAGCTATTCTGTTCTGGAGTTTATTGGTGAAGGTTGCTTTGGTAGAGTTGCCAAGTGCCAAAAGCTTGAGACAGAAGACAGAAGAGACAGTTGCTGTAAAGATCCTCAAAGACTTTTAGGATGTCAAGGACAAAGAGATATAACTTTGAACTTCTTTTGATTCTTATGAAATACGGTTACATTCTCTTTCTGTAGCCTCCATCACAGTAAGTACTTTGAACTGTTTCATGTCTCCTGTCTTCTCTCCAGGTGTCCATGTTAGAACACATCAGTTCTAACACAAACAATTTCCCTACAGGGATTAATTAAGTCGTTCTGATTCTGATACTTCTGAGTGTCCTGAATCCAGACCAGACCAACATCGTGACGTTCTTTAAGCATTTGAGATGCTGGATGGGAGTCTCTATGATCTGCTCGAAGAACAAAGGGGGAAAACCTCTGTCTGTGAAAGAGGTGCGACCAATTGCACAGCAGGTATGTATCATTATAAAATGGAACCAACTATCTATTGTTCTTATACTCAGAAATGAAGAAACCTTTACCCTAACCCTAACCCTTAAACGACAACACTAGACTTGTCCTTTCTGGTTTTGTCCTTGCAGAAATATCTCATGAGGTTGGATGGACCGATGGCTTTATTGATTGATTGACTGGTTTACTAATTGACTCTCATACTTATTCCAGTCTGCCCACCTCCCGAACTCTGATGAGTTGCTGCCTATAATGAAGGAGTCAGCAGCCAGGATGAACACCTCTGGAGACAGAACATGGTCAACTTGTGATGAAGATCCAGCTGCCTAAACTGAGGGAGAACTTTAAATGTCACCCATAAGTAAGTGACCATGTGCCTGGACCCCTCATGAGATATTTTGCAAATATCTCATGAGGGGTTGGATGGATTGATGGCTTTATTGAGTGACTGATTCACTAAATGACTGTTGTACTTGATCCAGTCTGACCGGCTCCTGGGCTCTGATGAGTTTCTGCCCAATGAAGCCACTACAGGGTCGTGAAGAGCCAGCTGCCTGGTTTGAGAACTGCCCAATGTCTCCTGCGACAGCGAGCCATCAGACCGTTCTTCTGATCAAGTTCTTCTGCTGAGTCACGGCAACTTTTAGTTGCTTCTGCTTCACTGTGGAGGACTGATTAACAAAATATTCTTTGATGAACTGTGACTTTTTTTTCAATACAGTTGATTGTCTTGAATTAAATCAATCTATCCAGCTAAAATACACCACCAAAATTGTTTTACAGGTTGATGCTTTGAACAGCTGTTCTATTCACACTTTTTTGTCTTTTCAATATAATTTGTAAGCTTTAAAATCAAACTGACACTGAAAAAAAATCAGGATTAAATAACAATAAGTGTAACTTTTGCATCACCTTTCTGCCATTACTACCATACTGTTAATAATCAAAGGGAAGCTCTAGCTAGGCTAGCTCTAGGAAGCTTTAGATTTGATATATATTTTATAATACAAGATTTCAGCTGTAAACAATCATATTGGCTCTATAGTGTGACAATCTGCAAATAAAAATCAGTCATCAGCCAATACTTAGGCTGATTTAAGTAACATAACTCCAGTTAGAAAAGTAGAAAATACAGGTCAAAGCTTTCTAACTGTAGTCAAATGTCTCTACAACCTCTGGATGGCCTGTGACAGACATTCATGTTGCCATAGAGATGGATCTTAATAACTTTGATTCTTCTTTCCTCCATCAAAACCAGCATGAGGTCATTATGTGAAAATATCTACCCTTATTGAAGGATTAATTGTAATTAACTTTAATTAAGACCCTAAACTAATGACATTCCTATCAGCCTCAGCTCCACTTGACTTGTGACTGTATGACTCAAAGTCTGAGCATGCTAAAAAGCCAAATTAAGATGGTGATCATGGTAAACATCAGTGTGTCAGCAGCTTCAAACAGCACAGAACACACTCTTCTTTACCTTTAAAAGGTCATATTTATTCATATTAAGTGCAGAAAATAAATACAAAACATTTTTGGAACACATCTGGTAAAGTGACAAAGACCTGCTTCAGTCAAGTTTTGCTCATCAGAAAAAGTTTCAATAGACTCTTCCAGCTGTAGCTGCAGTTTGGAACGAGTGTGTGTTTTTTGTATTTTTAACTCAGGTAGAATGTGTTTAACTTCAGTCTCTCGTGATGATCTCAGGATCAAGAATTCATTTTCCAAATGATTAAGAATAACTTTCTACTTCTGACCAGTGACACTGCAGCGACTTTAAATGTGGACCTGGCAGCTTTACAACAGTTTCTTTGTGAGTGGCAGCGCCTCCGGCTGGAGGACGACCGCTCTGTGGCGTGAACAAATAGAAAAGATGAGCAGGCATTGAGACCATGGCTCGACGTTCGTATGGGTGACTAATGAAGACAGAATTTAACGAGTTCGATATGCCATGAAATGTTTAAAACATCCAATTAACCAGACTGAGAAAAGATTTCCTGCATTAATTCCAGTTCTGTTTAGCAATTAGTACATTTGACACCAGATTAGCAGCTAAGTGCTATGGCAACCACGCAGACAAATGGCTAGCTGGTAGGACTCTATACTAACTAGATTAGCAGCACATTCACACACTACATTAATAAACAAGGATCTGACGGGGGGTCAAACACACGCTCTGATAGACACGTTCGTTAGCCGGGAGCCTTCTTATTCCTGGGTTAATTACAAGAGCCGGTATGAGTTAGCTCTGTTAGTGGGGACGCGACTGCGTGTCGGAGTAATGAAGGCCTGTGTGTTGGGAGCATGTCCTGTCGAAGGCACTGACACTCTTTCTGAATATTAGCGCTAAAAGATTGTACTGCAAGCAACATTCGACGCTAACAGATTTGTTCTCTATGTTGTTGTTTTCTATGGAAACACACACAATGGAGAGGCGACTGAAGGTGAGAGTTTAAAAAAGTGAGGTTTGGTTTGAGAAGAGGGGGCAGCCACTATAGAGATGATTAACATCCATTCAGGTGTGTGTGTGTGTGTGTGTGTGTCAGAGCTACAGAACAAAACTAGTATGTAGAAGTGTGTGTTCAGGCATCATCTATGTTAAGCTGCACTCAAAGAAAAGGGTTAGCAGTTATATTTGCATGTTATGATACATGTAATAATTTCAGTGTTTGACATTCACCCCTATGGGTGCGTGTGGGAGTGTGAAGAGATGTGTGCGTAAAGGCAAATGATATGTATATGAGAGAGTGTGTGTGTGTGTGTGTGTGTGTGTGTGTGTATGTGTGTGGACTGTTCAGTCGTCCACTCCGATGTTGCGGAACAGGTAGGACATGGACTCTCCGTTGTGGATGCGGCGGATGGCCTCCGACAGGATCATGCTGATGTCGACCGTCTTGATCTTTGGACATTGCAGCTTCTGCAGCTCGTGGGGGATGGTGTTGGTCACCACCACCTGAAGGGGAGGAGAGCGAATAAAACATGAGATATGAAAGGTGAGAGTTGGTTTGACCGCAGAAGATTTCAGAGCGCTGGCTCGCCCGGCTCACCTCGTCGATGGCTGACTCCTCGATGAACCTCGGGGCGTCACAGGAGAGAATGCCGTGTGTCGCCATGACGAATATCTTGTAGGCTCCTCTTTCCTTCAGAGTCTCTGCTGCTGCCACAAAGCTGTCGACATCATCGATGATGTCGTCCTGTGGGACAAACACATCTAATCAGCTCTCAGCATTTAGCCCGTTAAAGCAGCACAGTGCCCTCTGGTGTGAAGACACCACAAACATGGAATTGGATTCATTTCTAATTTGTTACTTTCACACATGTTCAAAACACAGCACACTGCAGGCTCTCACCACTATGATGGCGATGCGGCCTCCTACATCTCCGACCACAGTGATGGGAGGCTTCTCTTTAGGGATCAACACTGCAAACAGAAACAATGAGCTCTCCAGTATTTGCATTTGTATGTATAGTGTGTGTGTGTGTGTGTGTGTGTGCTGGCATTACATGGTATCTCCATGCTGGGGTGAATGGCTCCGGTGGTCTTGACGGTGGGTGGGGAGTGTCGCCCGTCTACCTGGTCTGACTCTGCGTCCTGAGCTTCACCGTGGATCACCGCGATACCCAGACGCAGCCGCTCTGCGAATGACTGAGCCCTGCACGAGCACAGACAGGACAGTTCAGTTGACAAGCTGCTGCACCCTTTGTCTGGAGCTGCGAGGGTCTAGAGGGTGTAGTACGTCAAGTACACAAACAAGAGTTACACATAAATATGGAACTCTGTCCAAGTGTATAAAATATGAAATTCTGACTTTGGCTCCCCCCGGTGGTGCTGCACACTGCTACATTAATGCCATGCACCTCTCCAAGTCAAAGCGGTGACGGAGAACAACGTGAATGATGAATTCAGTGAAGTGAGACTACCTTTTGGCAGAGGCTGGAGATTTGGCCACAATCACAGCGTTCCTGTAGTCAGGGATCTGGAGGATCATGGGAAATAAAGACATATATCAAACGGTCAGATTTAAATACAATGAAGATGATAGACACAATAATTATCTAAATACTGCAACAGTAACTGGAAGGAAAGGCGAGCTTTGGTTTCTCTGTGTTAGTTACATGCTCACAGGTACACATTCACTACTAACACAGTCAGTGTGTTTTATTTATCAACTGTGTGGAAGTTGAACCTGATTCCTGTCAGAGTTTCGCATAATGTGAGCAGCTCTGGCCTCTATTATCTCTGTTTTGGGGAAGCAAACTTATCTTCACAACAGCCAAACACACCAAACTCCAAACCCCACCTCTGTTACGTCACAGATGCAGCTCCGTCCTGCATGCGACTTCAAACCACCAGACTTTGTTTACTTGCTCAGATTTGGATTGGAATTTATTTTGAAAATCCACCGGATTCTCTATGCTGTTTCTGTGTCTGGCTTCCTGCCACTTCGAGGTGCTCTGTGTACACTGACGCGGGCTGCTCACAGTGCCCGTCAAAAAAATAGAAGAACCATGTATTTCATGCAGAGCCGAGTGAAGGCCTGTTCTGGGACACTTCTAAACTGGAACGCGGCGGAGCCGGTGGAGTTTGAAACATCAGAATGACTGCGTATCGCTGCAGCGACCACAGTACATACGCGGCAACTCCGTTCATGTGCTCATGTGTTGTTACCTCTTCCTGTATGTACTGCAGCAGGAAGGGGGAGGCTCTCAGATTGTCCACTGGAATGTTGAAGAAGCCCTGAATCTCTTTCTGATGGAGGTCCATGGTGATCAGGTGGGTGAGACCTGCACACACACACACACACACACACACACACACACAGTTGTAGACACCAGTTGACTTTGCATGTAATCAGTTGTACGCTGTGAAGCGACCCTCTCCCTCTTACCGGCTTTACACATCATGGAGGCGATGAGCTTGGAGACGATGGAGCCCCTCTTTCTCATCTTACACTGCTTGCTGTAGGGGAAGTAGGGGAGGACGCCTGTGATGCTCCTAGCGCAGGACGTCCTGCACGCGTACACCATGATCAGCATTTCCATTATGGTGGTATTCACATCCCTGACAGGGCAGAGGGAGACATAGAGGGTTACCTTCGGTGGGAGAACGGGGTCGAAATGTTTAATGGTGTATGTGTGCGCTGTCTTACTTGGACACCGTCTGGATCACAAAGACATCTTTGCCTCGCACCGACTCTTGGATCTGCACCCGTGTTTCTATGGAAACGAAACAGGATGTGAGGATGAGAGGAGCAGAACATACACATAGCTCACAAAGCCTGTGAGGCCTGTTGGCTTCATTAGAGGGTAATCTGAGCCCTTTGTGTGCCCCCCCCCTCACAGTGCTGTGTTAAATTGTAGATACTAGCATTCCAAAAATGTGCCTCCCACGGTTCAGAGATCAGAATTCTAAACGCTTCTTCGCAGAGCCAAACGTCCAGCAGAAGCATAGAGGAAAAAAAAAACGTCAACCCAAATGCCGTTTGTTTGATTGTTTATGCAAGCAGCAGTTTGAGAGCCAAGAAACTTTGTCCGACTTTGAATGATCATTTGGAACATTCATCATCGTACATCCACTATTAGATAATCCAGGACTGAGTGAAGCACAGGCCAGAAACATAGAAGATTCATCCATCGACTACAAGTTATATTCCACTGAACATTCTGAAAGCACATAACAAGTTCTTAAACTCATTTGTAACATTTTATTTCTCAGTACGCCATGAAGACCTTGCCTGTACTTCAGATATGTAATCTAGCAGGCTGAACATTTGCTCTTTGTTTTGTCTGACTCGTTTGATAAAGCAGGTGCAGCGACTGTTTCACAAACGTCTTCTGGGAACTGGGCACAAACTCACTGCTGTACACCGCAGGAAAAGTCCACTACACTTAAAACACACTGCGGCAGGTGTTAGAGCAGTTTGTAGCATGAATGTACAAGAGCCCATGGACACACCACAAATACTGCTGCAGACTGAAATGTGTCAGTGAAGAACTTTTTACATTAAATATAGTGTTATAACATGATATGACATTAGAAAATGTTTCCTCAATCAGACTCTACATGTAAAAAACTGTTTTATTAATAATAACACAGCCAGCAGGACATTTGACTAAAAAGTGTAACGACACAATTAATGCATAATGAACTATAAAACATTAAATGGACCCTTAAGTCTCACCTAAGGCCTGTTTTATAACCAGTAATCATTCATCTGAATATAACGATGCAAACAGATCTTTGACTTTTGGACACACACACACACTCAGGCTCCAGGATTCTTCTCCACTAACATACAGTTATTATTTAATTTATTTATGTTATATTTAGAATCTAAAACACTCCTCAGGCAGAGGACTTTGTATCTGACACTTATGCAGTGACTCCTGAACCGGAGCGTGAACCCAACCGTGTAACTTCTGTGTACGGTTACACGGCGAGTAAACATGGAACCTGTGAGGACTGACAGGACACACCACATGAGCAGAGTGAACTCTAACAGGTCTCATCCCACTGGATGACTTCAAGCTGTGTGATTGTTCCACTGGTTCTGCTGTACTCAGGTCAGTCTTGCAGAAGAGACACTGACCTCAGTGGAACAGACCTGATGGTTGCAATAAGAAGTAAATATGAACATGAGCATGAGGAGTCATACTGCCTGACAGAAACCTTACCTCTGTTAGCCTCCTGGTACACCTGCACCTTACCAAGCTCCACCCCTAACCGCCTGAGACAGACAGAGAGACAGACAGAGAGACAGACAGAGAGACAGACATTTATTTGTTGTGACATTGCTTCTCACACACTTACACACACAGTATGGAATGTAGTGTGTGATAAGCCAAATACTCGCTTTGTTTTATAAACATGCGGTGTGTGTTATGTCCTTGTGGAGTCCACATGTGCATTTCACTCATTTGCATTGAATTCAGATTTTCCGGCTGGTGTTTGAAATGCACATGCACTCAGCCATGACAGGTCTGTTTAACCCTTTCCACAACACCCTTATAACAACTTTTGTAGGGGGGGGGGGTCAGGGGATCTTTGGTGACAGTAATGTCAGGTGTGGGACGAGGTTAAGACAATATCTTCTTGCTCTCAGGTGAAGAGATTATTCCCTCTGCCTCGCCTCGAGGATTTGATGCTTTTCTACATTTAGAAAACATCAAATGCACAGTGAGAGCTTCCACTGGTATTCTAAACCTTTAGAATTGATATTTGTATCCATTTAGATTTTTATTTGTTGGCTTTTCAGGGTGATTGGTTGAGAGGGTGACGGAAGCTCAGAGTGGGCCAAATGTTTTTTGTTTTAAAGAGAAAAACGTGAATTAAATATTGTTAATCTATCATTTTAATATAAATGTTCCAATTAAAAAAAACAGAACAAATATATAAATATATTTTTTAGTGTATTGTAAACATGCTGCACTGCAGAGATATGATACAAAGCTGAAGGAAATACATATCTGTCAATGAGATAACTCATTTTTTTCAAAGTGACTTTAATTTGCAGTCTGCTGTGAAGCTTGTATTGCTATTGTTAATACTAGCTCTGGTTCCATACTGTAAACCCCATACGTGTTAAAGCATGCCCAACCAGCTATTCAAACAGACACATCCAAACTCAACTTTCAGGATCAGAAGTAAAATCCCTGCTACAACACAGCGAGGACAGAGGTGGTGACCGACCTGTTCCTGGAGGACTCATATGGGCTGTTTACTAAGGGTCGACCGATATATCGGCCGGCCGATATATCGGGCCGATATTAGCGTTGTTTAGGTGTATCGGCATCGGCCGATACACATGGCCGATACGGCCGATACGCATCCAACGTCATTTACAGACAGGCGTTCAAGGGCAGCTCTGTGAAGACCCGCTATGCACGCTGCTGCAGCCCCCGCAGCATAGTATGCACATGGCATTGCACTGCATACAGTAGCATGCGTGTGCCTGAAAGTCATTAAGTGAGTCGAAAAAAACGGGAATGCTGTTTAAGTGCGTCGCATTTAAACTGCCAACCTAAACTAGGGAGCTGTAACACTAAGAGTAGGCTATGATGCAATCACCCGCAGTTTAAAGTTCAAATGAAGTCGGTGTTCTTATCAGTCACTGTCAATTCGGCGTTTGCAGGAGTTAAACCGGCGAACACCGGTGAAGCAGCCCAGTGTGTGTGTGTGTGTGAGTGAGTGTGCACGCACGTGAGGGAGAGACAGATGGAGCGAGAAAAAGTGATCAGCGCGGAGCGGAACAGTTGCTGTAATCAGATAACTGCACAACGAACC
Source organism: Collichthys lucidus (assembly GCA_004119915.2). Lineage (NCBI taxonomy): Eukaryota > Metazoa > Chordata > Actinopteri > Sciaenidae > Collichthys > Collichthys lucidus. The sequence goes on from CM014100.1 coordinate 26,382,773, forward strand.
CAACAGTCCAGGACCTAATGAAACGTTTTGGGGTTTCGAGAAGAGGCTTGCTAAGCCATAGACTACTTTAGCTTACGTACGGGAATATTTTTCAACACATGGGGTAGCGCCGTGTCAGTGCATGTCGACACCGCGGGAGCAATAATGGCATGCGAGTGATTATTACTGAATAAACTTCTAAATCCCTCCTAAACGTAACTCGCCACGCATATTGTGTGCAATATAAGGGTACACTTCGTTAGAGTTAGAGGTGGCGTGGGATTTGATATTAACTAAGACAATGTCGAAATGGATAAAGTTTGATGCGTCAAACCTAAAGGGAGATTGTTGTGATTTGTCCCGCCCCTCTCCCCTCTTCCTGAAACAAAGCAGGGGGCAAGCAGCGAGGTTTTGTTTCTCCACAACTAAAACAAATTATGGTGTGCCCATTTTTTATTTTTTTAAAAAGTGACAAATCTACAATTCATTCACTCACTTTGCAATGCGGATGATGATCAAGTCAGGCTATTTACTGTCACTGCCTGCTTCAAAGGCAATGGTATATCAAGTACAATATAGGCCTACAGTTGTAAAATAGGCCTAAACATTTACTCTAAATAATCTTTGTGTCATCCCCAACATTTCTCAAATGTGCAGTCAAGCTCTGTTGCCACTGTCAAGCCACAGTCCTTTGAATGTGTCAAGCCAAACTAATATATATTTTTTAAATAAATAAAAATGAATAAAAGCACCGAAGTATATGGGCTATTCCTTTTTAAGTGGATATAATACTGTATAAGCATTAAGCAGACACTTAAAAAAAAAATGCTCAATGGGCTTCAGACATGATTGTCATTTTCCTGTTATTCATGTTATTATAAATAAATGGCTATTTATTTTTAACTTGAGACCTGGAATATTTGTCATTTTTTAAACTTTTTTTAACCCATATCGGTATCGGAAATCGGGTATCGGAAATCGGGTATCGGCCATGGGCCATGGGGAAAAAATCGGTATCGCATCGGCCATCAAAAAACCCGTATCGGTCGATCCCTACTGTTTACTGTAAAATAACCGGTCTGTGCCTGCATCACTCTGCTCTGTTTGCCTGTGTGTGTGCCCTCTGTACTCACTCTGCGATCCTCTTGCCCAGCTCGCGGCTGGAGGGGTGCGAGTTGGCGGTGAAGATGACCAGGCCGCCCTTGGTGTGGTTCATGTCTCTGGGGTCTCGACCTCTGCTCTCCCCACACTCAGGCAGTGGATCCCTGGGTACCCACGCTGCGCTGAGCCCTTCCTGCAGCGGAGGAGACAAGAGGGGAGGATTACCTCCTTTAAAATCAACTCTGGTAACTCGAGTAGAGGAGAAACGGTCTAGGTTTGTCATTTGATCTCATTAAAAGGTTACATTCAGACTTAAGAAGCTGTGTTGAAGCTACTAACTGTGGCTTTGTGTTCTTTAAAAGAGGACAAATGATCCTCGCAGCTCATTTATGAACTTCCTGCAAAGCAGTAAGCAGTTCTCCTTTTAGACTGAATAACAGCAGCAGGATTTCATCATCATTTCTTATGAGACAAATGATACACACTGTGTGCACACACTCAGACCTAACAGTGACAGGTCATCTGTACAGGGTTCTCCCACCTGCAGATCTACGTGTAGTTCCCTTTAATTTGACTTTTAACCTTGTGCTGTCCAGTCTCTTTAACTGCATGAAGCTGTGTGTGTGTGTTGGAGCATATATGTGTTCTGTAGCTTGGAGTGTGTACAGCTTATGACAGCCTGCTGACACACACACCTGAGACGTAAGGAACAATAACAGAGCACAATGGCTGATGCCATATGTGACCATGTGCGGCTTCAGATAATTATAAGACTATCTCAGTGCATCTTTTATGGCGCGAGTGACGTTTAAATAAGCCAGCTCGTGCATGTGAAATAAACTGCATATCGTCCATCGCGACTATCAACACAGTCGCGACATTAGCTGCCTTATGTTGCTAAGCTAAGCAGGACAACACAGGTTTTCCACGGTGCTGTGTGTTATTCCCATATGAATGTGTTTAGAGGTTACACCGTGTGCTGACGTTGTAGTTATTAGGCACAACGCAATTAATACAAATAAAGTTAAATTAATATTAAATGTTCGGCTGTATCATCGTGAGATAGCGTCAGCTAACGTTAACACAGCAGTACTGACGCGATAATCTGCCTCGTAGCTTTTGAACGCGCGAATTGATTTTTCACGTTTCGCAGAGCCTAACTGCGCAGCCAGGACCAAAAATACAATAACGACCATTAAATTAAAGGAAGCAGAACAACAGTCCTCACCAGCTTGTGTGTTGGGTCCGGTTACAATCTGCAACCAACGTTATTTGAATAAACAAGCCTCCTCCGGCTCTTTTCAACCTGTTCCCCTCACTCCGACTAGCTAGCGATGTTCTGTTTTGAGGGACGGTGAAGCTCGGCCAATCACAAGCCAGGAAATCGGAGAGGGTGGGGTTTGTGTGATGCCTTCAAGTGCTCTCTTTAAACTCGTATACGGTAATGATTTTCAGAGGGAAGTTATTCATTATTGTCAGTAACTTACTGATTTCAGTCAGGTCCGAGGTCGACATTTCATTTTTAAAATGCATACGCTGTTTTTGTAAGTTTTACAGAAATTAGTTACTAAATACGATTTGAATTACCAACAAAATCCACTATTACATGGTGGTTTGCTAGTTTACTCAGAGGTAGTGAACTCAACCTTCTGATGTAAGGCACCAACAAATACTACACTAAAGATGCTGTTGTTTTACGGTAATAAATAAATAAATAAATAAATAAATAAATAAATAAATAAATAAATAAATACGGTATAACCTGTTCTAATATAACAATAAAAGGATGTCACATTTTAAAATGTCTGTAGATTTTATGGTGAAAAACTGTCAAAATTTGACATTACAAGAACGTAAAATATGCCATGAAATATTTCACAACCTTTATTTCTGTGGCATTTTCAGGTAAATATATATAGATATATATAGAGAATATATTTTCTATTGGAGAATGTTAATTGTACAGTAAAACACCGTAATATTTATTGACATATTTTACGGTCTTTTCCTGTCATGGTTTGGCAGTTTTTCACTGTATATTATACAGACTTTTTTTTACAGTGTAGGAGCAAGACAGTGTTCTATTTAATAGTTTTTTTATTTTATTTTCTTGTCTTTTCCACTATATTTATGCTGACTTTCTGACTATCTACTTACCTACACCTTGATGTAACTATACACACTCATACATGCATTTTCCATTCACTGGTCTTTATTAAAATGTGCAGAAAAAGAAATGTTTTTACTCACTGCATCATTTTAACAACAGGACTAAACACTCTTCTTCTTCCTCCTCTTCATGCTGTCAGTGACAGTCCTCCAAGTCCTCCAGGGAGAGGTGCATGCTTCATGACAGGCCACTTGAGGGCAGTGTGTTTTTTTTCTAGATGCTTCACACAGCATCCTTCCTTCGGGTCCTGAATGTAAATGTTATTGGCTTTCAAGTTTTGAATAAACATATTTTCATATGTTTAAAAAAAACACTGTCTTGTTCTCTCTTACTGCACACTAAACAAGAACAAATGTCCTAATCCCTCACTGTCAATTTGGCACCGACATGCAGTCAGGATACGATACAGAAAGAGATATTTATGGATTGAAATGGAAAAAGATGGCAGATAAACCTTATTAGGTGACAAGAATGTTAATTCAGTGGTCAAACATGTGTCTGAAAAGTTCTTCACATTCACACACACACTCACAGAGAAAGAGAAAGAGAACCGGACTCTCTGCATGTAATAGATATGGCTAAGTGGCTCATGAATCTGCAGTTCCCTCCCTTGGACATATATTGAACCTTGTTTCAAACTAATTGTCTAACAATGCCAGAAAAAAGACACACAGAGAGAAGGAGAAAGGGGAGGTAGGGGTGGTGCAGGTAAATTCTCTACATATCAAGTGTTAGTGTTACCACATCTTCAGGGTAGTGAGATGCTTTTTGCATTAACAGAGACAGATTTATAAATACTCTCTCACTACCATATGGGCTACTCTTCAGCATTCTTACATAACTCACTGGATATGTGGAGGAGGCAGAGAGCAGCATCCAAGCACTGCCCACACACACACACACACACACAATGGAGAGGAGAGTGGAGTTAAAAATCTGGAGGAGGTTGGACAGAAAAAGAAGACAAGTGAGATGTTGCAGTTAGAAGTCAGGGTCAAATTCATGATTTATATGTGTTCTTCTCTTTATGACCGAGCACATGAGCATTCACTGCAGCTGAAGTGTATTCAGGCTGTACAGGTTTATGCACTGACTGAATTCTTGAAAAAACAATGAATATTCTAAATCTAAAAAAACGACGGTTTGGTCTGTCCTTTGATATTTTAACAAATGTTGACACAACAATATTGACAAACTAAGATAAGCTAAACTAACCTGCCACTGTTGTGAGCTTCATATTTACCATATTATCATAAGAGTGGAATGGATCTTTACATCTAACACTTTGCAAGAAAACTATAAATAATCCATCCAAAGTGCCATCACAGGATTATTTTTCATGGTTCAAAAATAGCAACTTAGCAACAACATCAGGTACAGGTACTTTTATTGTATTTAAGTATTATACAGTTGTATGCTGTACAGTTTAAGATATCCACTTAATATTGCTACATAATCAAGCAAAGTCCCTTTATGGGAATGACATGGCAATGTTTCAGATACAGGTCATAGTGTTGGACAGACTATTTTGAACTGATGATGGTGTGAGTCACAAAGCAAAGAGATTACCAAACAAGTTAAAGCAATTGTAAAGAAACAAGCTATACCTACATGCTTCTTTTATATTTGCACTTTATTTCCTTCAGTATTGATATTTACAATGATCTACTGACTGTGTTGGCACACTGCCAAGTGTTTTGAGAGATATGAATTACACGGAATGTTGTAAGTGAATGTATGTTATCCATGTTAGCTCCGTGGATTTAGGGATGGCAATGTTAGTTTCTTGTTCCACCTTATTGGACCAGACTAAAACATCTGACCAGAGATATCCATGGCACCTGGAGAATGTATCCTAATGTCTTTAGTGATTCCATGGTGATCCCATGGGGTTGACATTTGGGGTTTTGTCTAAAACAAATATTGCCATAATCAGGTCTCTGTACTTTGTGTTGTGTTGCTAATTCAGAAATAGCATGAATGTAGACTCTTTGGATACTTCTCTGTAGTACACTTAGTATACTATTGACCCTCTAGCACAATGTGTTTGTGTATTTAGGGAGTATTGTCTCAACTTGAGTACAATTATAGCAGAATTCTGCGTGACAGCTTCGGGTCCAGCAGCTTCCTACCTGTGGTCCCTCTGCTTGGTGACCACTGAGGGTGAAAAGTGTCCTTTGTTCCACACTCAATCTTGTGACCACTATGATCCGGATAACTGAAAGTGTGGACCCACTTACTGTATCTACTCAAAAGAGCAAGTGTAAGCATGGAAGTGTGTGAACTGAGCATCGTTCTTGTCTTCCTCTCGCTCATATTTAATGTTTGTGCAGTGCAGTGTTGGTGCAGTACCACAGGAAATTAAAGGTTCTTTAAGGGGAACTAGAATTCTTAGCTTCACCCCTGCTAAGAAGGCCTTTAACACAGAGACAGGTGTGTCTTTGTAAAATGTGGACTCACTCATCTCATCTGCTAACTGTAATAGATTACATCTCTGTAATGATGCAAGTGCAGCGAATACATCCTGATGAAACTAGATGGAGCCACGAAGGAGCCGTGAGGAGGAGAGATGAGCACATTGTTTGTTCACTTTGTCTGCGCCTTCCTGAATAAATCTCTGCAGCCTCTGTGGAGAGAGAGAGAGAGAGCGAGAGAGGGAGAGAGAGAGAGAGAGAGAGAGAGAGAGAGAGATGAAAAGGGAGGCGGGAGAGCCTCGCGCTCCTGGTCCGCCCCCAAGTTGCAGCACGAGCCATTTAGCGGTACGAGCTGGGCCAGCTGTAGAGCGCGCGGGCGCGTGTACGTGCCCCCCCCCCCCCTCCCCTCCCCTCCTCCTCTCCTCACTACCCCTGCCCCCACGCGGAGAAAACCATTACCAAATACAGAGCAGGAGCGCACGCGGAGCGATGGCTGCAGCAGCAGCGCTGGATTGTGTTTACGACGCAGAGCACGAGAGCGGCACAACCGCGGGAGAAGCGGACACCCCGCGCGCGCCCGTTTTTTAAAACGCACAATCATTTACGAGTGAGCTGCCGCGAGGCTGCTCTCCTGCATCAGTCCGCTCTGACGTCTTCTTTCCTTTTGGTGGCTGTATATTCCGCTGTTGTTTTTGTTGTTGGAGCGCAGCTGCAGCCGTATCACTGATGAGCAGGAGCGCGGGCGAACTGTGGAAACGAGACCACTCACCTCCACCGTCAAAATATCACGCACGACGCCAGCGCGCTGTTACTGGAATCTAGAGCGGCCCAATAGCACGGTACCCGGTCCCCCATCCAGCGGCGCTGCACTGAACTGGGGGAATCCGAGAGCATCCCTCCACCTCACCCAGTCCAGCCCCCCTCTCTCTCCCTCCCTCTCTTTCACCCCAATTCATATGCCAGAGCATTAGGGGGGTCCACATCTAGTCAGGGAAGACCAGGTGGGAGAAGGAGGAGGAGGAGGCGGAGGAGTCGGAGGTTTGGCTTGTTCGTGGCCGCGGTAGACGCACCCTCCGCGTGGTGAGGCTGGACTGAGAGCGCCGCTGTGTCGGAGGATGCTGCGGGAGTAGAGCGGCCTCAGAGCGGAAGATGGGGAAGGACCAGGAACTGCTGCAGGCGGTGAAGACCGAGGACCTGCTCACCGTGCAGAAGCTGCTGCAGAGGCCCCGGCCAGGGAAAGCAAGTAAGACACAGTATTCTATTCTGTTCTATTCTGTTCTATTCTATTCTGTTCTATTCTCAGTCATGCGTCCTATTAAAATGATGCCCTGTGATGGCATTGAAACATCTCACATACCTTCGCTGGCTATAAGCCTATATGATGATGAAGATATCTATGTTTGTGCATGTATGTAGGTGTGTGTGTGTGTGTGTATGTGTGTGTGTGTGTGTGTGTGCATGCAAGAAGGAGAGAGGAAGGGAGAGAGAGAGAGAGAGAGAGAGAGAGAGAGAGAGAGAGAGAGAGAGAGAGAGAGGAGGGGTTGTATGCATCAGGGTGTATCAGAGAAGATTAGTGGTGTGATTGGAGACTGACAGCCCATCTTGAGACCCCTGCCCGAGTGCACTGCAGCAGAGAGAGAGGGGGAGAGAGGGGGAGGAGGTGGAGGGAGAGTTGTGATTTTGGATGAGGGATCAGTGTGACCCTGTCTCACAAGTGAGAGATGATGCCGGTGGCCTTGTGATTACAGTTTGACATCACCGTCAATGACAAACACACACACACCTGCAGGGATCAGATACGTGGGTGCTCAGACCTCGTATTTGTGTGTGTGTGTGTGTGTGTGATTCTGATCTATTCTGTGTGCATCTGCTCTTCTAATTGTTTATTTTCTGCAGCCGATGTAGCCCTGCAACATCCAACAATGTTGTTTTTTTTCCGCTTCCACAGCCCACTCTAATGTGTGGGCAACAGAGAGAGAGAGAGAGGAAGCTGCAGATAGATGTGTTGTGTAGAGGCTGCCATACGGATACCTCCACTGATAAACAACTGGCTGATTCACTTATCCACAGACGGTGGATGGATGCTGTAGGGGGCAGCTGACAGCGTGAAGCACACTTCCTGCAGATGTGGTCTCAAATATTAAAGCTCAGACGTGGTGAATAATTCAACATCTTTTCACAGCTAGATTAGCTCCGGTCTGTACATCATGTGACGCGTGTCCTCGCTACCCAGTTGCTAAAACTGTTCCAGTCAGGCAGGTTTGCAGCACCTGACCTGCCTCACACTGAAGAGAGGCTCCAAGCAGCAGGTGGACCTCATCTGAACAAACAGCAGCTGATTGTTGACTTTGAATAATGCGGCTAGAATATAATTTCAATTTAAAATCATGGAGAAAAATCAGAACATTATTCTTATTATCAGACAAAAAGCAATAACGTCTTGAATAACGTTGCGCTCATTTTAAAGACCCTGCGCAGACACACTTTATTCACCATTATTCTGGCTCATTAGACCTTTAATTGAACTTTCATGTACTCATAAAACACTGGACACATAGCAGTGACAATAGCAGTGACCTGGTCTTTTTCCAGAAAAAGGACGAACTAGAGAAGAAGGACTACAGGGGAGGGATGAATAAATCATCTCAGGCCTGCAGGAGAAAATAGATCGGCTGTTGATGTTGGCTTTTTTCGTACATTTATTTGTTAAATTGGCAATTAGATGTGACATAATGTGGGAGGAAGGATTCTATAGAAAACATCACTTTGGATTTGAACTTGTGTGGTATTAAGTTAACTTGACACAGATGGCAAGGCTTGTACAGCACATCGCCCCTCAGGACTGTTAGTCTGCAGACTGTCTGGTGCAAAAACACAGGCATCCCTTGGTAAAAACAAGAGTTGGTAGAGTCCGGCTTATTCAGGTAGCAGGCCAAAAATAGGTGTGTGTTGAACTCAGTGGAGTACATAATGTACAGGCACATCACAAAATAACCTTTAGGCTAGGAGTGAAGTGCACTCCAGCCGGAAACCCCCCCTCACACCAGGACATCACATACAGAGGGACAGGAAAACAAGTTCTTTTTAGGCAACGGCCAGCACACTCAAGCTGTGCACCAAATTAGAGACAACCCTCACTGGATGGCAGATAGCAACTAAAGCAAAAAAAAAAATTCTGCAGGTGAAAGTGGAGTGAGCCTGCCAATATATTCTGCTTATGAGCACAAAGAAGATTGTAATTGTTGCACTCAGCATAATACGCTGCTGCACAGTTAGCTAACCGCTGAAGGAATAACACATTTACGTGTAGGGTTAGGTGTATTGGTTTACATATGTAAATGCATCCAATTAGTGATCGGAATGTCCAGCTCCTTTCAAAGATTCGGCTTGACTCCCATTAGAAAAGCTGGCTCATTTAGTATCACTTGTAGCCTTCTATTTTAGCCTAATTTAGCAGTTATCAATGGTTATTTTTATGCATTTTTTTCGTTACAAAAACACAGTTAGTCTTTGCGGGTTTGTTGTTGACCCTGCTCTGACGGACTTTTTGAAATGTTTGCCCCCCCTACTTTCTTTCATAAAACGGTATAATCCTAGTCTGGCCCATCAAAATAGGTCCCGTCCCACGCCCTGCGTGGATTCTGAGTATGAGCTCTCCCCGACGGGAGTGGGTTCTTGTCGTTTGCCACGAAGAACCGGCTCTTAGAGCCGGCTCGTTCGCGCACGGCACATCACCACATCCAATGCCCCTGCAGCACAGTCGCCTGTGCGAACGGGTGTTGATTTTACTTGAGGCCAGATTTATTGGCGTTGACAGTTTTCAACATGAAACATGAAAGAAAGGTCCACTCAATACAATTCCTCCTCTTTTTCTACCCCTTTGATCACCCTCAGGTTTATCTCTTGACCCTTTCGGAGGGTAACAGTAAAATGCTGCCTCCGTATCAATGCATGAGTTTTAACAGTGCAACAATGACGATGAATCACAGGAGCCATTTTTCACGCAGACTGAGAAAACTTTCAACGCTTTTCAGCTGCTAAACAAGAAACGTCTTTTTATAGCAGCTCACACTTTTTTTTCTGTCAGTGGGATGGTAAATGAAGGTCTTCTACCTCTTCCACCACCATGTGGGTGGGAACGTTTTTTTTTTAATTTTCTCTAGTTGAAGTGTGAAAATAATATCACAGTACTGTAACACAGCGGTTCTAAGGATAGGACATCATTGCAACAACCGAGCACACGGCTTCCTCTGCACCTTCCTTCGGAGGTTGGGGAGGAGACTACGTTGCCCGTCTAGCCCGGGAATGCCTCATGATCCCCCCAGGCGGAGCTGGAATCTGTTGCTGGGGAGAATGAATGATGCTGCCACCACGACCTGACCTTGGATAAGAGGAATAAAATGAATGGATGGATAAATGGATGGATGGAAAATTGCTGTGTAACAGTAGAAACAGCTTTACTGTTTTTGGTGCTGAAAACATCCCCACGGTCATTTAAATTAAAGTCCAGACAAAAAACAACTAGAGCCGTCTCTGCTTCAGAAGTCTGAGGTCACGATTCAAATCCAGTCCAATCTGGTGTTTGAATAGCAGGTGATCACTATCGACCAATAATTTCACAGATCTGAAATCAAGCAAGAAAGACAGGATAGCTGCAGAAATTACTGCTGCTGCTCATGCTGCTGTTACCACTGGAAACCACTATTTAGGGGGCCGACAACCCACCACTTCCTGCTCTGATGTCCACCACTTCAGAAGAGGTGGCCAAAATAACAGGAACACCTTAAATATAATGTGATGCAACAACCGGTCGTGGCCACCCACCGCCAGTCAGGTTCCGCTCGAGGTTTCTGCCTCTTAAAGGAAGTTTTTTTCCTCGCCGCTGTCAGCAAGTGCTTACTCGTGGTGTGGATCGTTGAGTCATCTGTAGCTGTAGTGTTACAGCTGTGCTCATAAATTTACCTACCCCCAGCAGAATTTGCAAAATGTGTACCATTCTATAAAGTAAACATGAGTGAGCCCCCGTTCAGACGTTGACATACCCTTACATCTTAATACTGTGTGTTGCCCTCTTTAGCATCAATGACAGCTTGCAGTCTTGCAGTGATAGTTATGGATGAGGCCCATCCTTGTTGGAAAAAAGCTTCCAGGTCCTGTAAGGTTTTGGGTTGTCTTGCATTGAGTGCACGTTTGAGATCTCCCCAAAGTGGCTCAATGATATTGAGGTTAGGAGACTGTGATGGCCACTCTACAACCTTCACTTTCTCCTGCTGGAGCCACTGCAGGGTTGACTCGGCCTCGTGTTTAGGATTGTTGTCCCGCAGCTTGTGGGGCTGATGAATTCCAAATTGTCCTCCAATATTTTCTGAAGACATGCCTCATTCATCTTTCCATCAGTCTTAACTAAATGTCCTGTGCAGTTGTAGCTCACACACTCCCAACATCAGAGATCCACCTCCATGCTTCACAGTAGAGATGGTTGGTGTTCATCAGAGGCCTTGCTGACTCCTCTCCAAACATAGTGTTTGTGGTTGTGACCATAAAGTTCAATTTTGGTAATAATTATAACAACATTTTTTCAGAGCACTATCACTAAATAAAAGAAAGGTTTTTTTTATCATGATCAGTCATATTTTCCAAAAAAATGGCTAATAATTCATAAATTCTGCCGGGGGTATGTACATTTATGAGCACAACTGTATAAATAATCTGTTATTATTTGGAGCGGTATAAATAAAATTTAATGAACCGATCTGAAAAGACACAATACAGGCGTTCCAGCACCCGGAATTCATTCATGTTGAGACACACAGAGCAATGCTCAGTGACGCTTATCGGGAGTGTGACAACACGTTGAAAAGAGTCACAGGGTTGACTCCATCGTCAGCTATTCCTGTTGCTTGTGTGCTCATCATATTTAACCGAGCGGCACGCAGCCAATCAATCGATCATTCATCCGGCATCTAAAAGATGCAGGTCGCCATCAGTGCTCAATAAACACTTAATCGCTCATTGTCATCGTCACATCATCGGCAGACTGCAGCGTTTTATGGTCGCATCTTGAGGTTTTGCCCTGCTGTAACACACAGTGTTTAAACGCAGCGTAGAGGTCTGTCTGTCTGTGTTCGCCTCTGCTGTGGCGTCTCTCGCTCTTTCTCCCGTCAGTCTGCTGTAAAGCCCCGTGATTTGTACAGTGATTTGTATCATTTGTGCAGCTGACAGTGAACCGGACCACAGAAACCACTCCATGTTTGACAGAGTGTTTGATATACTTTGTGAAATGTCATTAGTGGATATGAAAGACTAAATAAGCCTTGGTTACGGTATTCAGGCGGAGGTGTGTGTGCATGTGTGTGTGTGTGTGTGTGTGATATTACAGAGGTGGACTGAGGGCCACTCTCAGCACAGAACAAACAAACAGAGCCCTGATAGAAGCAGCCAGGCAGTAATGACAGAGCCGAGAGCTGAGAGTCACAGACAAACAGCAAGGAGAGTGTAACGCCAGGCTGATGTTAACACACACCTGTTTGTCATCTTGCATTAAACACAAAGCTCACAGGACAGCTGTGTGTGTGTGTGTGTGTGTGTGTGTGTGTGTGTGTGTGTGTGTGTGTGTGTGTGTGTGTGCGTGTGTGTGTGTGTGTGCGTGCGTGCGTGTGTGTGTGTAATAGGTCTGGCAAAGGCTCTGCCCTTCTGCAACTCATTTACTCCTCCTCAGGCCAGACATACAGTCTGCGCATATTCACCTGCATCACACACACACACACACACACACACACACACACACACACACACACACACAACACACACACACACACACTTTATCACACACACGCAGATCTACACACTCATACGAACACATCTGGCACCATCTGGAGAGTCATCATCAGCTTGCTGTCAGCGTCCCCTCTGCACATGGCACTCGACGAGGTCATGTGTGTGTGTGTGTGTGTGTACAGGGTGCAGACCTTGAGTGTGACCTGAGCTCTGTGTTTGTTAATGGGCTGTTACAGTGTTTGTGTGTCAAGGCGGGTGGTGTAATCTGTATTGATGGTTGTTTATTGTGTCATTAAAGGCTGTGTTTGTGTGTGTGTGTGTGTGTGTGTGTGTGTGTTTGTTGCATCGGTGAAATGATGACACAACACCCCTCCCCTTCCCCCGATCCCTCTCTCTCTCAGTTTACTGCCATGAGAGACTGACACATGTCTCCGCAACACAACACTATCTGCCTCCGTCCTTTTTCTTTGAAGCCAGCAGAGACGCTAATGCTCACAGACCGTCGGAGATACCACCTCCTCATCCCCCCCCCCCCACATCTTTCTGCATTGACGTGCAAGGCTGGCAGAGGAGTGGAGCAGATGATTGCATCCACACCAGTGCACATCCACAAAGGAGCAGGCAGGCAGGCAGAGAGAAAGCTTCACATACTGTCAGCCACAGTCTTCATATTGGTTAACCGTGCTCTGTCTGTAACTGTGAGAGAAACACAGCATGAAGGGGCTTTTTTAGCTGGTGGTGCACTTATATTATATAGAGTGCTCTATTGGATTATATGCACCGTGGTGTTCAGGATGGAAGCTTTTTGTGCCGCAGTACTGTTAGAAATAGCTGGAATATAACAAGAAATCATATCACATACCACAGATTGTGTTTATTATGTGCATTCAAATGGATACAAACACATTTAACAAGCTTGTTTTTTATTGGAAATTCTATCACCAACAGCCAATGGGTGAAGGAGATCTGGTCTTTTTGTACTGGACAGCCATGAAGTCGGGGGACTTGCACAAAGCAGTATTTAAAAGCATTACAGAGGCTAAAATATCTTGGCCTTTAGTCCATAGCATTAAGCAAGAAAAATTATACATTCTACATTTCCCATAATACAACTCTCACCATATCTTCCATGCCAAGGTCAGCTTATCTTTCAAACTTACTGCATTCCTGTCAAATACAATATATAAGAGTTTCTCAACATCACGGTTACTTTATGAAGCCCACCTTCCTCATATCGGATGTGAACGTAATATTGCCATATAATCACCTTTTTAAATTGATATGGAGAACTTGTAATATTCGTACATCCATCAGATAGAGAGCAGCATTTGCATTTACAACATTCTCTCTCCACCAAATCGGGTACGTGGTTCTGTATGTGTGAAATACTCCACATGTTGACCAGCTAACCTCGCCTGTCTGTCACAGTGAGTCACAGCGATAGCTCGATGCCTCCTGCACCCACTCTGTGGGTTCATCACACATAAGTCATGTGATGTGTATGCACCTATTCAAACTACTTTATATACTGCTGAGTTCAACACAACATGTCATATTTTTATACATGATTCTGTATGTGTTGTGTTTGAAATATTAGAGTAGAATAACTAGTAACAAAGGCTCTGAAGTGGTGTGAAGTATAAAACAGCATTACATGAAAAAGTACTTGAGTGAATATGGTAAAAGAATACAGAGTAATGTGTGGCTCACTATTCACAATGTATCCACTGCATGGTCAATAATCCAATGTAAAGCACACATGATCTTCACCAAGTGTGTAGGTACATCATATGAGGCGAGGTGTAAGTGATGTGATGAAGTGTGTGTTGGGGGGTGCTGCTGTTTTCTCACCTCGTTATCATGTAGAATGTGGAGGGAAGAGAAGGGGGAGTTGTTCCACAGAAACTGCTGCTTGCAGCTCGTAATATATATTAAGAGTTTGAAAAAAAAGTAGAAAATGTGCCAACAGATTTATCGATTGAGTTTTCTCTTGAAATATTAAATTAGAAATAAGAGATAAGAGAGCGCAACGATTGGCTGGCTGAGTTTTCTGGCGTTTTCCTCCAAAACACCATCACTCACCTCTGTGCTGACTGCTCACTGCCTCCATGATTGAATTACAGATGGAGAGAGAGAGAGAGAGAGAGAGAGAGAGAGAGAGAGAGAGAGAGAGAGAGAGAGAGAGGATCGAGAGAGATGAGAGAGAGAGAGAGAGAGAGAGAGAGAGAGAGAGAAGAGAGAGAGAGAGAGAGAAGGAGATAGAGAGAGAGAGAGAGAGAAGAGAGAGAGAGAGAGAGAGAGAGAGAGAGAGAGAGAGAGAGAGAGAGAGAGAGAGAGAGCTGGATGGATATTTTTGCTTTGAGGCAAACAGAATGGTGCTCCAGAACAGAGAGAGAGGAAAAACATACGGGGAGAGGGAGAGGTAGCTGCTTGTAGTGGATGTTTTTTGATGAGTGGGTGATGCAGATGGAGGAGGGGTGACGATTGGCTGAAAATGACAAAATAACACAAAGCAACAGAGGTATAGCTGAGCGACATCATTTCCACCATCAAACATCTCTCTCTCTCTCTCTCTCTCTCTCTCTCTCTCTCTCTCTCTCTCTCTCTCTCTCTCTCTCTCTCTCTCTCTCTCACACACACACACTTACTCATCTGCACAAAGCGCTGCACCAAAAATAACATCCACATAGTTTAATGGGTCACTGGCAAGTTCAGGGAGAAGGAGAGAGCACAGGAGAGGTGAGGAGATGAGAGGAAGCCATGGATGTAGAAGAAGGAAAGGAAGTGGAAGGGAAGGAAAGGAAAGGACGAGATAAGGCAGGATAGGAAATGATGTGATAGGACAGGAAAGGAAGGGAAAGGATGAAAGGAAAACAGATTATCTGATATTTAAGTAAAGTAAAGGTAGGGAGGGAGGGTGCGATAGCACAGGAAAGGAAAGGAGAGAAAACGAAATAATTACAAGCAAAGAAGAGGAAAAGGGAAAAGATAGTACAGTGCATGAAATGAAAATAATGGAAATGAGCAGGAAGGAGAGAGGAGAAGTGGTTTATTAACGAAGGAAAGATGGAGAAAGATAGGAAATGCAGAGGAGGAGGAGGTGGAGGTGATAATGAGGAGAGAGGAGGAGCACAAAGGTGGGACAGAAATAAAAAAAGTCCCATGTGTCACACAAAGTGTGATGTGACAGTTAATGATGAACACCAGGTGTTCTATTCTATTCTATTCTATTCTATTCTATTCTATTCTATTCTATTCTATTCTACTCTATTGTAGGAGAGGGGAGTAGGTGGTTTAGTCCAGACCACCCACAAAATGAGAGGGGCAGCAGACCTCCTGTGCTCACTATAGAGGTGGCATTAAACACCTACTGTACTGGCTCATGCACACACACACACACACACACACACACACACACACACACACACACACACACACACACACACACACACACACACACACACACACACACACACACACAAAACATAAAACACTCAAACACAATCGTCTCCCACCATCATAGGACTGGCACAGAGAGGTACAGACTCTGTTGGAATTTACATTATTGTGTATGTGTGTGTGTGTGTGTGTGTGTGTGTGTGTGTGTGTGTGTGTGTGTTATAATCGTTAATGTGGAAGTCAAGCGTTGCAGACGGGACAAAAGCTTAATATGCTTGTGAAATCCTGCAGACATAAGACTTAAATCTCACAGATATGGGAGACACAGCTGAACCATGTCATCAGAGAGTTGTTATGTAACTAATACAGTAGCTGTATGCATGTGTAGGTGTGTGTTTGCTTGCAAAGGTGTGTGTGTGTGTGTGTCTGCAGAGTGTGACTGTGCTCCCACATCCCCTTCTTGCGGGATTTTTCCACTCACGCCCTGAAGTCATAACATTGCTTCAAATGAATGTTTGAGTTCTAATAAAGGCGGGAAATTTGCACTTTTTCACACTGGACTCCTGAACTTAAACTAACACCGCCCTGGACAAGGCTTTTACTGTACTGTACACAAGAGCCTTTTAGTTGAATGTTCCGCTCTGAACCCACAGTGGATACTTCTATCATCTCCAGGGGACTTCGTGAATGAATGCTGCTGCTCGGGCTAAAAACAGGGCAGTGACACAGTTTGGGTGCGGGCTCAGGGCTTGGGAAAATGAGTGGTGCACTGACACACCCATAAATGTTTGATATGTGTGAGAGTATTTAGAAGGTTAAAGTTAGGTTGGAGGCTCATATACTTCAGAGGTTCATTTGTCAAGAACAAGTTTCTGCAAAACATCCATGAATCAGCAAGCTCAGCAACTATCGGCCAGCTAATGATAGATAGATAACAGATATCTGGGTCTTCCTCTTCTATGGAATGTTGCTAATTAGACTATAAATAATGACCAGCATCATTATTTATAGTCTATTTAGCAACTTTAAATGTAATAAAAATGCTATGAGCAGACGATGACTGATGGGTTTTTTGGTCCATGCATACCATCTCTACTGCCTGTCACACTGACTGATTGAACCAAAGCCCGCTCAAACGTGACTGGTCAACACTACTCGGAATACAAATGGACTACAGATGGAATCCAGACCGCTGATACCAAAGTCTTGCCCCTAGTCTACAGAGTCTGTTTATAGGAACTGTTCTGCCCTCTGGTGAAAGTTGTGATCTGCCCTTTAATTAATTCATAAAAATGTTTAAATATATATATTTACAGCTAAGAAAAAGGTGATAATAGTACGTTGCTTACATCGTTTCATGGTATGCTCTTATTTTGAAGGCGTCTAAGAAATACGCTAGGTATTATGGGACAGACGAGTTAAGCTCTGACGAACGATGCAAGTTTTCCTAGCGTCTTAAACTCTGTCTTGACACCCTCGTAAGCAATGGCTGTAAGTTTTGGTCATTCAGCACCTTAAAGCACAAGTTTGACTGTGTTTTCTGTTTAGGAGAAAAGTTAGTTTTTTGTATATCTGTTTTGATAGCAGTAAATGACTTTGTTAGCATTAATGCTCATCGAGAAGCATTTTAGCCTTACAGTTTTACTCAGAGTGTTTCACCTGTCATGTTTGGAAATAAAGGAGCAAGGCGCTCGCTTCCTGGCTCGTGAAAAATTAATATGGCTTGCTGTTTACCTATGTTTACATACTGGACGTATAACACATAGTGAGAACAGTACAGGAACAGTGACCATTCACTAAGCCACACCCACCCTTAGTTACTGTTGTTATGTCGGTCAAGTCTTCCTTTCTAGAGGTAGACAGAGTATGACTCTGTTTGTTTGTCTGCTTGGCTACCTGTTCATTCAGTATGTCTTTACGCTTCACTGTGTAGAATGATGTACTGTACGTGCAGAGTTTGACACTGGAAGGCTGTTTTCACGTTTCATCTGCTAAAGAAGGAAGTCTCTCTGCACTCACATTACATTTCAGATTAACACGAGTCCAGAGTCCAGTCTGGAAGCCAGTTGTGGTCCATCCTGTGTCCAGTGGCTCAGCTTGTGACACACAACACATCTGCTCATTCATAGAGGATGGATAAGGAGTCGTTTGAGGTATTTCTATGTATCATAAAACACGTCCAGAGAAAAGACTGTCAGGACGAGGACTAACTGATTGTGTTTGGCAAATGTAGTCAGTACTCTCTTGGGGATTCTGTGAACTCTGCACGTCTGATGAAGAGCAGGACAGAGCTGCTAATATGAATCTAAACCAGTCAGTCAGTTATGATCTCAGGAGGTCGGTTGTATCAACATCTGCACTGTGTGAAGTCAACGACTCAAATCAAACAAAGAAAGCTATAATTCAACGTCATGGCAACAATATTTATTTTCAGTGACACTCTGGACTCTGAGAGCTACATACAATAATAAATAATACATCAAATAAAGAAAAAGGCAGCAAGTCAATTTGACATTCAACTGAGAATTATAAATAAAAAAGTACTTTCATAGTAGTAATAATAATAATAAGTTATGGCTGACTTGGCTGCAATCTTCTGGATTAAGTCAGTTTTCGGTGTCAACCTTCCTCCGTTTAGCACACGCCATGGCACACTGACTCACAGTTTGACATCTTTTCTCTCTCCTGTCTCCTCACTCCTTTATATTTTTCTCTCCGTCACTGCCGCTCTGTTCAGTGAAGGCCCGCCCTACCCTGCCTGTGATTGGCTGACACTATTGCCCCTCACCTTGACCAATCGCAGTCCTCATGCATAAAACCAACCAACTCGAATCCACGAAGGCAACAAGTATTGGCCAATCAGAGACAGGTAGGATGTCCCTTTCGCTGAGTAGTGATGTAGAGACACTGACAGGACAGGTCAGAGAATGAAACCTGAAAGAAACCTGTGCTCTAAACTGTGATCACACTCAGGTCTGGCCTAAGACTCAGTTACAGATGACACTTTTTAATGAATTCCTTACACTTTGCTCTTTATGACGTTGAAGACGCGCTCATTGTTTTGGGCTGTGTTTCTACAGACAGCTGTTTTGTGGAACGATAACTGTGCAGCAGGGCTGCATGGCCTCACCTCTCCGGCTCGACCTCCATAAAAACATAACTGTCCATTAATGCTACTGTACGCATCTACACAACATGTCCAGCAGGACGGATGCTGAGTCCTACCTTTCTTCTGTGTGTGTGTCCATACATATCTATACATGTAGGATCCAGTGGTTGAACAGATGTTTGGTGTTGGAGCTCTGCCCACACAGCTGCAGATCTGTAAAAGATTCCATATAATGTACCTGACCTCTGACACATGCACTCCCAGTTTGTGCTGTGTGTATATGATTGTGTGTGTGCACAATAGTTCACGTGAATGTGCAGAGTCATCTAAATCCAGCTGTTACTTAACGCACAGTAGAACATTAAACACCGTTCTGACCCAGACGGAATTATTTATTTCGCTGCTTTGTCATTTTCTCTGACTCGTCGCCTCTCCGTCCTCTCTGCTCGGACGCTTCCTGTTTCATAAAAGTCAGAACTGCGAAATCACTCTCTGCCACATTAACCTTCTTCACACACTCTTTAAAGATGAAACTCTGTGCGTACTGCAGGATCGTACTCACCAAGCCTCTGTGGATGGAGCATGATCTCGGCAGCCTGGCAGCAGGTGTGTTCAGCAGATGTTGCTGCTGCTGCTGATAAATTCTTCAGTGAACATGTCGACTGACATCTCCACACTGCAGTGTTGAATCATCCAGAGAAGGGATTGCTTTGATACGCATTTATTCGGTACAGTGCTTTACTGTTGACCAGTGAGCAGCTCCACAGGGGTAAGAAGGTACAAAAATCTTATCTTCGGACATTTCGCACAGCTTTACTGAATCATCTGGGACTGATGACGGTTGCTGTTGTCACCAGAGGCCTCATTACAGAAAAATGTCCTCACTGCTGTCCTATCTTTAACCAAAGTTTCAAAGAAAGGAAAAGTTTTACCTTCCTGTTACATAAGCAGTTCTTAAACTCATGGCTGTTTATGACCTCGTATCTTATCTTAACTTTAGACATCCTAACTGAAAACTAGGATTGCAAAGGGGTGGAAAATATGTCTGGTAAATTTCCAATAAATTACCAAAAACTTTTTATGGGAATTTTGGAAATATTCCAATTTATAGGAATTAACTGGAAATTGGGGGTAATTTAGTAATTCTGTGTAGGCTAGCATCATGAGCCTCATAAATGGTCAATGAAATGATGCTATAGCTTATTTGGCATCTAACCTATCAGCTAACCATCTACTGTACGAATACATTTCCACATGCTATTTGCAAGTTAAACATTAATACATAACATGAAATATATTTACCCCATAATATCATCAAAACTTACTTATGCACATGGCGGTTCAAAATGACGGCGTCCATGGAAGAAGACCCACTCTTACTGTAGATATAAAGGACCCATTTTAAGACAACAAAAACACAATGATTCTTGTGCTCAGGTGATTATACTCCAATGAAAATAAACTAATTATTATTATATTCAGTTCCTGCCAATAGATACTGGTAAATGTGACACACTGGACCTTTAATGTAGTCCACAAGCTCAAATGTGTAGCTTCATTAGTCTTGTGCTCTAGGATCCAAAGTGTGATCTTGGTTCAGAAATCATCTGTGCATGTGATAGAGGAATAGCAGATATTCGGTTGTACCTGCATGAAATCTGGTTATTTTAATCAAGATTTTACTAAAATATATATCCCCCAACTATATTTAAGTTCACTGTTAAGGGCCAACCTTTAACCCCCTGCACAAGTGTTGTGAATGTAATTTGAACTCACGTTCACTTTTCCCATTAGAGTCAATAGCCTCAGGTCCTGCTGCTGGTCTGTTAAAGGGGAAGATACATGAAGTCACTCCTTTTTGGGAAAGTTTCCTTCCCGATTATGGAGCCAGGATGAGGATATAAAGGGGCTAGAGGTGGTAGATGCCGTCACATCAGTATGCAGCCTGCTGCCGTGGCACATCGATCAAATTCAAAATAAATCGCCTGGGCAGTCGATATAAATAAATATGAACACACGCTACAGGAATTTTAAAGTCTTGTGGCTTGAGAAGCCTTTTGATCAAAATATGTTGGTGTTCATGTTGTTACAGTTTTTTTTAATTTAGGACAGTGTCCTAACACAGGAAATTCTCTAGTTAAGACAATAAAAGCTAAATTCCTATCCTAATAAGGCAAGATTTTAGTAGTTAAGAAGTTAGGAAGCATATTTATGCAATATCAAATATTTCTAAGCTCTTCATGTGGATGAATTATTCTCAGTAGATACACATTTTCTTCCTTTTATAAAGAATATGACACACTTTGTGAGAAAACCTGTTGGAGAAGCACTTTCCACACAGAGTCACAGCCACAGCTGCTAATGTTTTTCATTCCTCTGCTGTTTTTCCGGCTAAATGAAAATGAAAAGAAATGAGAATTGGCTCAGAGGAAAAAAGCACTTGCCCAGCACTCCTTGAACAGGTGGTCCATTAAACTGATTTGGTGGGGCTCTCTGCTGGGAAGCCAGTGTGGGATCATGCTGTTGTTGCTGAACTGCTGACGCCAATCAGTTGGAAGGGACGGAAGCCGCCAATGCAACTGCTGAATCGAAGAAAATTGAAAATTAAGCTAGTCACCTTGTTTAAGGAAATAACAAAGCAGCTGATCTTGGTTAGACAGTTATTTATTTTACTGGAATTCAGATTCTTCTGCAATATCACAAAAAGAGGTGAGGTAAACTAAGAAGAAGAAGAAGTGCCTAATCTAGTGATGCTAACAGAAATACATTGAAGTGTGTGCAACTCAATCAAATGAACTAAACCTAGCCCAGTCCCCACACAGCAAACTAACACCTCAACATACATACAAGTTACCACAATAATAACATTCTCATCGTTTCAGTACAACACAGGCGAGCTCAACACAAAAAAAAGCTGCCACCACCGCTGCCTGTTTCTAGTTTAAATAACATAATTACTGCGGATTAGATGGTCGGGCCAGGTGCCGCTCCAATCAGGATCCTCAAGTAATAAGCCCCCTTCAGCTGGGGTTAGGGTTAACTTTGCATACATGATGAAATACTTCAAGCAAATGATCTAGTCCCAACTGGTTTGGTGATTAATACTAACAGACAGTTTCTGAACAAGGTGAATTCATATGTGATGATAAACTGAATATCTTTGGATATCGTTCAGACTGCTGGTTTGACAAAACAAGTGATGAAGGCGTCATTGGAAATTGTGATTGTAAGAAATACATTTTTCATTTTAACATTTTAGAAGTGATAGATCAGAGTAACATTTTGGTATTCATGTTTTTCTTTTGTAAAATTTTATTTGCATTTCAAGCTCGTAAACCTAAAAGGTTTCATTAATGAATTGATAGATAGATAGATAGATAGATAGATAGATAGATAGATAGATAGATAGATAGATAGATAGATAGATAGATAGATAGAATAGTGATGAAGGTGACTTTGTTCGAATCATAATATATTGTGAATCTTTTGATCTGGAGGATCAGTATCACTGTTACATCTGTATTCTAGTTAAGGTCGTGTTATCAGATCCTAGAAAGTACATCAGTGATGTTTAAAGCAGGCGGTGAAGGCCTCCCCTTTAACTCATAAATATTTCAGCCTCTCAGGCTTTATAGTCTCTTTGACTCCAGCTGATTTGGAGGCAGATATCTGGGTCAGATTTATTTTCCAGGAAGTTTGAACACTTCTAAAATATGCGTTTAGACTGATGGTTAGAGATTATCTGTGAACTTGTGACTGGAAGACTTTCAGACCATTTGAACCCGATCCTCACAGCAGCTGGGAAACCTTGAGCATACTGAGTGAGAAGCCTCCGTCCTCCCTCATGAAGAAAAGAAAGAAAAAGCAACAAGAAGAAAGATGACGGAAGATGATGGAGACAGAATGGAAAGTTGTATTCAGAGGGAGTCTTAGCCTCAGTGTGTTTTTTCTGTGTCACAGTTCTTTCTCTTTGAAGTGAAACATCTCTGTTTGGTGAGTCACCACAGAGCTCATGCTAAGACATGTGATATACACACACACATTATGTTTAGCCATAAATTTGTGGTTTGGAGTGAAATATAACTAGTACTAGTACAAATAACTACCAAACTAATGACATTCCCAATTTGCCCAATGCTTCACGGGGGGGGGGGGGGTGCCTTGCTCAGGGGCACCTCGGCAGTGCCCAGGAGGTGAACTGGCACCTCTCCAGCTACCAGCCGACCTTCCATATTTTTGGTCCATGTGGGACTTGAACCGGCCACCCTCCGGTTCCCAAGCCAAGTCCCTATGGACTGAGCTACTGCCACCCTAAAAGAAAATTAGCATGCTAACAAGCTCAGATGGTGAACATGGTGAACATTATGGTGCGCTCACAGACATCTTCTGAACAGCACGGGAAAAACCAACAAACAAACATCCTGTTATGTTGCTATGGTGAATTTGTATTGTTTACAGATTGTGTGAGGGAGCTACCTAACATCTGGTTGTAAATTATGTCGTGAGTCGTGAAGGACGTAAAAATATTTAAATGTTTTAACTTTCTGTCACCACTGCCGTCCTCACCTGATTTTAACATCTTGCTCTTGTCCACTGAAATGAGATTTGCCATCTACGCCATCATACCTGCCAAAATCACCTTTCAGCATAGATTGTCTAAAGTATTGGAGTTCTTACAGTTTCTCCTTAACGGGTGAATGAATGTGAAACTACATCCTCAGTTAGACCGTGAGAAGGACCGAAGCAGATGTGATATTCTGTCCTGTGCTGAATTTTAATGGAGATTTTATGCAAAAAACAACAACAAAAACCTACAAAGACACGCTCAGATGACAAATGCGCCTTTAAAAAAGTGCATGTTGTCATATATGTTGCAGGGACTGGTTTGCATTTGATAGTGCGGTTGCAAAGATCTTAAATATCTGCAGGGCCTGTCATTTGGACCGCTTGCCTCCATCTTATTCTCTTTACATCTCTGTCTTTCTCCCCCCCACCCTACTACCAACACTCCCCCCCCCATTTCTCCTTGCTTGCCCAATGAATCAGTCTGGCTGGCAGTGTGCTGCTGTCAGGGAGCCGGTGAGGGTGATTACTCATGTCGAACTGGGCCAGGATCTGGATGGGCCGAGCTGACAACAGGAAAGAAGGGATTCTGGAAGATTCCACCAAAGCATCAGCTGTCTCTCTCTCTCTCTCTCTCTCTCTCTCTCTCTCTCTCTCTCTCTCTCTCTCTCTCTCTCTCTCTCTTTCTTTGCTTTTACTAGTAATTCAAAGTTTTTTGGTGGAAATGGAAAGACAGGAGTGGAGAAAGAGGAGAAGGTGGGGTCTAACATAGTACACCTTTTATCCAGATGAGCCGTCAGGAATCTCCAACACCTGTCCTGTGTTCTATATGTTTATGGGTTATGAGTCTATGTCATTATTGCTTCTTAGGCTGCGAATAGCTCTGTGTATACAGCATGTGTGCACGCGTTTTACATGAAATGTGTGATGTGTGACAGTTGTTCGGTCTACCATTTTGGTCCGGGCTGACAGCTCAACAGATATTGGATAGATTGCGCCAAAATACATTTAGCCATCAAGATACCCAGAGGATAAACCTCACCGACTTTGGCGATCTGACTTTACCTCTAGTGCCAGTTTTAGATTTTTGCCTCTGGGTGAAATATCTTGATATTTATGGCCATCGAGGATGATTTATAATCACTTTAGTTATCCCCTCATTTAGCACCATCAGCAGGTCAAATTTCTGTCCAATACTTTGACTGAATAACTGCTAAACTAATAGGATCACCACCATCTTGAGCCGCCAAGTCTGAAGCTGTGGTTCTGCTTGACATCCACTGCTTGTACTTTTACCAGGATTATCATTATTAGTACCTTTAGTCATATATCCATTTCTGCTCTAGGTTTCTGCCTGTGTAAAGGTATAGCTTCCCATGTTACTGTCACCACGTTCATGCCCATTGTTGGTTCTTGGTGGGATAACTTCTGTTATGCAAATGTTAGCATGCTAATACAGCAAATTAAGATGGTGAACATGGTAAACACGATCATTTTGCATCATTGTAGGAATGTTCACATGCTGACGTTAGCATTTAGCTCAAATGCTTTGTCTCACGAAGCTGCTAGCATGGCTCTCGTTACTGTAAGATTAGAGTTGATGTGACCTGATTCAAGTCCAAAGACATGCTAGCTTTGCTAGTCTTAAAGGCTAAATCCACCAAACAAACTTCACAAACAAATGAGACAGGAAACCTTCAAATTTCAGGATGTTCTTTGTAAAGTTGACATTTAGCATGAACGTGAAAGCCTGAGCTTCAGGCACGTGAGCAGACATCTGTGCAGCATATAGTATTGTACCATAATGTGTGTGTGTGTCCACTTAGCTTGCCTCCTTTGATCCATTTCCTACAGTAGGTGTGTGTTACTTTAGGCCAATCAGGTGGTTGTTTTGCAGCACGTCAGCCTATGAAAGAGAAGTAGTAGCTTCCCTGAGCCAATGAGAAAGTTGTTTGTATGTTCTGGCTGGTTGCATGCAGCTGTTGAACACATGTAGAACATGTGGGTTTGGCTCTGCATGCTTGTGTGTGTACTGAGTGTGTGTGAATGCATATATATATATATATATATATATATATATATATATATCCTCCCGTTCTTATCCTCCCGTTCTTATCTTATCTTTCCAGTCTTTCTCTCTCTCTCTCTCTCTCTCTCTCTCTCTCTCTCTCTCTCTCTCTCTCTCTCTCTTTTCCTGGAGCCATCGCCATGGCAACAAACACGCAGTGCCGAGCAAGGAAATTTCTGGATCACTGACAGTTATTCCAATTCAGCACCGCGGGGTCCAGTCAGACACTTTAGCCCTGCGCTGTGCATGGGATTACACTATAATCTGACAATACGGATTAGCGCAGCAGACCTACTGCACCCTCGGCTCCTACACATCCACTACCTGACTTTCTTTCTCTTTTTTCATCCCTCCGTTTCTGCTTTCCCTCTTTTCTTCTTGTCCTCTTCTCCATTTTCCACCAGCGTCTCTCATCCCTCTCTTTGTCTCTCTCTCTCTCCTCTGCTCTCTTTCTATAATCCCCTCTCACCTTTCCTCTCATCCCGTTCTTTCATTTATGCTGCCTTTTTATCTCTGCGTCCGTCACCCATCCTTTCATCCCCCCCCTCTCCTTTTCTCTCCCTCCTCCTGATCTCTCTGCATGCCTCACTCATTCTGCCCTCCTTCCCTTAGTTCGCCTCGTTTGCCTCTTCCAGCTTGACTCATCCTCCTGTCCTCCCTCCCTCCTCCTCTCATCTCTCATTCATCCAAAGATCTCTTGCTTTAACCCTCATGGGATCGGAGAAGAGAAATTCCCTTTCACACGCTTTCTTCTAATCACTTTTGATCTCTAGACTTTCATCTTTGTCTCTTTAAATTTCTTTCTTCTGTCCCTCTCTCTCTTCACCCCCACCGCCCCCAGTCACCCATCAGCGGGGGGGAACCCCGGGCCCCTTCTGTGCGCTATTATGGTTGCAGGGCCAAGTGCCAACATGGTGTGGGGGCGCTGGGTGGGTAACAAATAGGAAACTGGTTTGAGTTCATTTCTGTGCAGTTATATCATGAATCCTTTCTGTCTTTAGTTCTTTTAGCTGAGTTTGATCGCACAAAGATACACCATAGCAGCTGTACTGAACTGAAACGCTAACATAGATTTCTTTGGATCTTTTAAAGATAGATGGTCGATGATGAAATTCACAAATTCAATGCAAGCATGTGGTAACAAATGTTGATCTTGAACTGTGGGACTGTTTGCAGTTTGAGCCAGAGGGTGGCCGGTTCAACTCCAGCATGGCCAAAATATGGATGGTGGACTGGTAGCTGAAGAGGTGCTAGTTCCCCTCTTGGGCACTGCCAAGGCGTCCTTAAGCATATAATAATAACAAAGCATTGCAATGAGTTGTGGACTTTTCTCCGGAGGAATGAATCGTCGTGTTAATACAAGATGTAGTGATGTATGTCAGAATGTGATCATCCGGATGGTCTTTCTGGATTGTGACCAGATCTCAGATAGGTGTAAATGCAGTCCATACAACAAGACCACATGACGGAGAGGAAGCCACCCAGCTCCTCCTGCTATCTCAAGCAAGCTCAGCAAAAGTAGCAACGATAGCTGCCAAGTCTTTCCTTGGATTCAGTGATTTTAGAAGAAGCAGAGCCTGAACAGCAACACTGCTTCACTTAGAAATACAGTCCACCAGCTCTGCCTCATGAATTAACATCCTGAGATGTCCTGACAATGAGCACAGCATCAAGATAAGGACCACAACAATAGCAGGTATGAATGTAAGGTCCAGGGATCAGGTGTCATTATCTAGATTATGTATCCAGATACAGTTCATGTGTAAATACCACGTGTAAATGGAGCCAGGAAAGACCAAGCCGTGCCGTGACGTGCCGTGCTACATGTTTAAATGCAAAGTGTGAACGCATGTTTAGCAGTAAACCATCACTTTGGTTATACCTATATTTAACCTGCAATGATGAAGAAAATGTCTTAGACCAATGTTCAGCAGTGTCTGTGTCCAGAGAATCAGGGCTGGACTATCAACACAGGACAGACAGAAGCTGCAGACACAGGTACAATAAGGCTTTTGTTCTCTATGTAACTCTAGCACATACACACACACAGTGTGTCTCTGTCCCTGTCCATGTCTCTCACACACACACACACACACACACACACACACACACACACACACACACACACACACACACACACACACACACACACACACACAGGATTGGTGTACTGCACAAAAAAACACAAAAAACAAACTGGGACAACTCTAATAACAAATGACACACACACACACTCACACACACACACACGCTCTCTGTTAGTGAAAGGGTCTGTGGCTTTCCATTGGTTAGTGTGTGTGAATAGACGAGATACAAAGAGACATTTAATAGGTTGACAATTCAGTGAGGAGGAGAATGAAAGAAAGAGTGTCTGCTTTCAAAGATCTCTCTAAACTCAGGATATCAGTTTAAAAAAAGTTGTTCCCAGACGAGGGATTCACAAAGTAAATCATCTTCTCTTACCAACTCCAAAATTCACATGAAAAAGTCAGTCTCTTATCTCCGCATGCAAGTTTCTTTGGAAATTGTCTGTGCCTGTGTCGTGGTCCAGAGAGAGGCCCCTAAAGGAGTTCAACACACATTCAAAAATAATTCATAAAGTATCAAAAAATAACACTAAAACTACATTAAGGTATCCAAATGTCTGATCGAAGGTCTGAAAAACTTTTAGAATTTATGTTCTGCACTGTAAAATCACTTTTTATCATTTAATTGTAATTTAATTGCATGAAGACAGTTAAGAGGACTGAGGCTTTGTGTCTCACATGAGAAAATGACTACAGCGGGAACAGTGGTGGAGATAAATATTCACTTGAGCCACTCCCAGCACTCTTTTTATATCCGTCCCTCAAAGCATGGGTAATATACCAGTCAGTACTGACCCTGGTGTGAAAGTGACTTCCAGGTGTGACAGTGACAGTCATTGGAGAGCAGATATGACTCCACTTTAATGATGACAAATTAAAAATGGTTAGAAAGTTTGAAATGGTACAATCTATAGATTTGAGCTGATCTCATTTTTACTATGACAGAAATTCAAATTAAAAGTTGACAATGTAAACTCTAAAGTACTGGAAGACTGAACTTAGTGTAGAATAACAGAATAAACCAGACTTGTCAAACTCAAGGCTCGGCCTGCAAGATAATTTCATACGTCTGTTAATAACGGACCGCCGGTAAACACAATGCACTACAACATCCACCGTACATCAAGATACTGTCACTGGGGGGTGTCGGTTGAGCATCTGCCCCATGTATGAAGGCTCAATTATGGCCCACTGGGTGATTTGAGCCTGACACCCCTGGAATAAACATTTGTCCAACTCAAGGACAAAATTTAAGAAATCATTTCTAGTTCAACCGCCTAGCTTTGTTTGTTGAAAGTGTGCTGCCTCAGAGTTTTCCCAGTCTAGCCATGGTCCATCCACTGCTTTAGTTCAGATTACCATAGATTACCAAATTTGGTACCCAGAGGGTGAATCCCAATGAGTTTGTGATCCCCTGAATCTAGCGTCAGGATTGACATTCGTGCTTCATTGCCATGAATTTGGTGCAGACATTCGTGTTCTCCTAGCTAGCTTTTTCATGGAGAATCTTAATTTATTCAGCGCTTTGATTCATAAACTAATACTTCCCATGACTTCCCACCAGCCTCAGGAAATGTTGACAAACTAAACCTGCTAATCATCAGCGTGTTAACGTAACATGAAGATGTTAGCATTTAGCTCAAAGAACATCCTGTAGACTACAACAGTCTGCTTAAAGTGAATGAAATCAGTGTTATTTGCTTTATTAAAGTCAGAGGAGGTGAGCAGCACCTGATGTGTGTGAGTCTCATTGGATGTGAAACAGAGCTTTGAGTTCTGTACCTGTACCTCAGTGTTTGAACAGTTCTGTCCTCTGAAAGAGAAACAGCCTCTGCTTGTTCTCTCTAACTGACTCACTGAACGTGTAACTCTCTCTGAGGGTTAATCCATAGTAGTAAATCAAGGGTGTGCTGCTGACACTGCATGATATCAGTTCATTACATGCCCCAGTGGACTCTACATACAGTATTCACAGAACCTATCACATCCCTCTTCTCTCCCGGACATCTCCTCTCCTCTCATTGCGAAGCAAATTTTAGATTTCATCATATTGCTGAATTATACATGTTATTCTGTAGTTACAGTAAATACCAAACACAGGGTTTCTAAGGACAACGTCACATAGCCGATGTTCCGGTAGTAAAATATGTATTCATTTCATTGCAGACTAGGAGCTTTTGTGTCCTTATGAGCACATTTGCTTTGCGAAAAAACCTTTCAAGTGCAGCTGTGAAGGCTTTCTGCATCCTTTGCTCATCTCAGACAGAGGGAACAGAACCTGATTGTTTTGGCAGAATCCTGGAGCACATATCAGCTCAGGATCTCAAAAATAATAGAGCTGCAGCTGTGATGTTCATCCGCATTTTATTTTTAAATTTTGGACTCTTAAATACGGAAGCCTGGAAGGGAGAGGCCGGGGGGGTGCAATGGCTAAGTTGGTGACACGGTTAAAACTGATGCAGGAA
Source organism: Collichthys lucidus (assembly GCA_004119915.2). Taxonomy (NCBI): domain Eukaryota; kingdom Metazoa; phylum Chordata; class Actinopteri; family Sciaenidae; genus Collichthys; species Collichthys lucidus. The sequence goes on from CM014100.1 coordinate 26,412,905, forward strand.
AGGATGCATGGGCTGTATGTGTGTAATCAGCATTATTTACTTAGCTCTATAAGCAAACAGATAATGGAGGCAGAGAGAGAGAGAGAGAGAGAGAGAGAGAGAGAGAGAGAGAAAAAGAGAGAGAGATTATGTAGACCTCAACTTCTGTGTGTTGGATCAGATTCAGACCAGGGAGGGTTGGTGGTTCTCTGTCTGTGGGATTGGCTTCCTGTGATTGTAAATCTATCCCCCTGCCCTGTAATGGATGTGCATGTTTGTGTGTGTGTGTGTGTGTTTGACAGTGGAAGACAGGGATCAGAGAGACCAGAGATTAGGGTGTGTCGTCCAAATTTCAGAGAAGCAAATCAAACTCTGACCTGTTTGTTTTCTCCGTCATGTCTTATGTCAGGGACAGGCCTCTGTCCCTGTTTGATGAGTGTGTACTGTCAGATGTCTTCCTGTTTACTCATCTGCTTCCACTTTATCTGCTAATGCTGTTTGCTGTTAATGCAGACTCAGCACTTTCTATACGTTCACCTCCTGTCTAGATTTAGTATAAAGTCAATTATTCACACCAGTTTTATCAGTACGACAGAACCAGTTCCAGTCACCTTTATCGTGTTTTTTCACCAATGTGACTCCCAAATTCCACCAGGCGCAGACACCAGACACAGAAACAGCATAGAGGATTTGGTAGATTTTCAAAATAAAATACCCTGTGCAAACTGCCGGTCATAAAAAAACAGACAAAAGCAAAACAAATGAACTACGTAGCATATTTACACATGTAGAAGCATATTTAGAAGAACATGAACCAGGAAAATGACCAAATCTGAGCAAGAAAATAAAGTCTGGTGGGCTAAATGCTTCTGAAACGTGCCCAGTGGGGTTTGAAGTTGCATGCAGGACGGACCAAAACAGAGTCATGGCCACAACATGACAGAGACGTGCACGGTGGGGTTTCCTGGTTAGGCTGGAATCAGACCAAAGGGTTGGTCAGGGGTTCACAATGTTCATCACGTGTTGTGTGGTGGCGTGGGGATGTGGGTTTGCTTATTTGCAATGACCATAACCTCTACGAAACAATCAGAAAATAACTTTTTATCTCTCTGATTCAGGGGTCTTCTCAATGATGGTGCTCCCTCTCTCCCATTCACTGTTTAGGTTGCTAGACCACATCTGTAAACAGTCAGACACAAACCAAAGGAAACTTTTTTTTTTCATAGCACAGCTGTTGAAGCCTACATGAAATAAACTAACCTCTCCACTGTGGCCTGCACCACTGCAGCCAAAACACAGTATCCCGTTCAAATGAATGGGAAAACCAACATTTTCATTGCAGCAATAGATTTGTTCCGAATTGGGGGTCAAATAAAACACTTTCTGCAGCTGTTTCACATTAAAAGCATCCTAGAGACGTCTAGAGGGCATAATTCCATCGTTTTAGTGAGATGAAATAAGTAATTCCTCTACACTGACTCCAAGTAGACATGGTCTTAATCCTAGTCTGATCTTTATCGGTTTTTCCATTGTAATGTTTTTATCAGGGATCAAAATGTTGTCCACTTAAATTAATTCTTTTGTGGTTTGGACTCAGGTATTACTTGCATAGCTCTTTCCATCAGTGCTGGTTTACAATTAGCTTGCACCTACATGTCAAGAGTTTAGTTTATGCATTCTTTTATTCTTTATGCATTTCTTTTTATTTGGGAAGTATTGAGTTTGATTGATGGGAGATGAACAGCTCTAAAGCAAAAGCTTTTGGAGATAAGTGAATGAAAACGGCAGCAGAGTGGTGAGTTTGACTGATTTAGAGACATCATCAAGTCAATTTTGTCCAATACTTTGTTTAATGACCAAATGCCAGCAAAACAGACATCCACATCAGCCACAGCTGTACATTGAACACTTTTTAGGCTGTGACTAGCTCTGTGTACAGTCTGTGTGCACATGTTTAAACATGTGTTTGTGTATTTAACTCCTTCTAAGTGCATGTATGAACTTATATGAGTATGTTTTTAACCATGCTAGCTGCATGTGATGGTTGGTTGGTCCACCACTTTGGTGGCTTAAACAACTATTGGATGGATGGATGAAACAGATTTAGCCATTCGTGGTACCCAGAGGATAAACCACACAGACTTTGGTGATATCCTGACTTTAATTTTAGCATCGATTTTACATTTTTGGTTCAGGGTGAAATATCTTCAGAATATCTGGAAGGATTTCTATACATTTTCTACTGATATTTATGGCCCATTGAGGATAATTTCTAATCACTTTAGTGATCCCCTGATCTTCATTTCACACCATCATCAGGTCTGAATGACTGAATAACCGCTAAATAAACAACATTTCCATCATGTTGATGTTTAGCTTTTAGCTCAGAATGCTGCCTAGCTATACTGCAGACTTTTCTTTCTACCACTTTACTCCAGAAGTCCAGAAGAATGCCCCACACGTATCCTTTCTACCTTCTTGTAATAAATCTCTCCAGCTTCCTCCTTCTCTTTCACCTCTCTGCATGTCCTTCCTTTAATGTCTCTGTCCCTCCTTCTAACCTCATTTTAACTGTGTGAGACTTTTTAGGGCTGCTTCTGATATTTTTAGGAAGAAACGTCACATCAGAGGTTCTCAATCCTGATTGGTTTATTTTCTACAGTATGTATGTCAGTGTCAATGCCAGCCCTCTGTGTGGTAGTCATGTTATTTTACTGTAATTTAAATAAAGTCTCCAAACGCTTTGTGGTAATGATTTATTGACCTTTAAATGCAGTGTTAACAAAGGATCAATATCGAGCCAGCCTATCAGCACAGGCTTTGATTCTGCACTCCTCTCAAATCAAATCAAATTTTATTTGTATAGCCCAAAGTCACAAAATACATTTTGACTCTGAGGGCTTTACAATCTGTACAGGGAGTGACACCCTCTGTCCTTAGACCCTCGGTTTGGGTGAGAAAAAACTTGCCCACAAAACACCTTTAACAGGGAAAAAAGGTGGAAGAAACCTCAGAAAGAGCCACAGATGCACAGCAGCAGCAAATTATAAACTAACTATAAACTGTAATGGAGATATGGTAACAATAATGACAGTAATAATATATGTTATGGACGTCGTGCAGGACCACAGCAGCAGCCACGATCCACGAGATTCATGGATCATTTTATTCATCCATGTCTCCTTCCATCCCTCCTTCCTCCTCTCCCTCAATCTTCATTTATCCATTTGTGTCCTTGTTTCCCAGCAGTTGGACAGAAATAGCTCCATGTGTACCAGTAGTCGACTGGAATAGATCCATACCGGGACCTCACTGCATGTGTGTGTTAGAGTAACACACACACACACACACACACACACACACACACACACACACACACACACACACACACACACACACACACACACACACACACACACACACACACACACACACACAGGGTTAGACGCTCTCTCTGGGCGTTCTGACATTTACACTGTGAGGAGGATGCACCATCTTGCACATCAAAGCCTTCTTAAACGTGGCCTTTGTCGTGCTCTCTCGCTCCCTCTCCAACATCTCCTGTTCATTTTTATCAGCAGAGGTCAGATACTTTCAGATGCATTCTTTTTTTTCCAACCTTAAAGGCTATTTTAGTATTCAAATATTCAGGTAAATTTGTTCCTCTATGCACTCTTTCTTATTTTGCTGTTATAATCGATCGCCTCTTATCAGCAGCATTAACACTTCTTTGCATTTGTACTTTGCAGTTGATTGTATCTCCTAATCTCTGTATTCTAATTCCTTTATCCCCATTGTCTGGATGCTCCCACAGTCTCTGGCTTCCCAGAGGTTTATAGATTCACTGTGTTGCAATTACTTTGTAGGTAGGCATTGGGGGTAATGTGGGGGTGAATGACAGGAGCCTCAGGGCAGCTCTTGCACTATATTAAATGATATTAAATCAATGCATATGAAATAGAATGACCACAAACTGACTGAAGCACAGCAGAGGAAAAAGAAAAACATAATTTCTTTTATAATTAAATCTATAAAACACAACCTTGTCAATGTCAATTTAAAGCGTCCATGCTCTTAATCCTGCATAACTTTAAGCCTTAATATAATGTGAAAAGGTGAGTTGTATATGAATTCACCCTCAGTACAGTTGTCATGAATGGGGAAATTAGCTACAGAGACCAAAACTGTTTTTTGTACCAGGCTGTACACGTATTTTGTGCATATTAAGTTGTGCATTTTCAAATTGATCAGATGACTAGTTAATACATTGATTGTATGGTAATCTGAATAATTATATAATAAAAGATAACGCCTCTCAAGATGAGAGAGAAAGTGTCAAGTGTTATGTGATGTAGATAATATGTATGGATTAGGTACGCACACACACACACACACACACACACACACACACACACACACACACACACACACACACACACACACACACACACACACAGGCTTTGGAAACACCATACATATTTCCAGTCTCACATTGTTGACTTGATTAAAGTTTAACTATCTGCTCAACTACAAAGGTGTAATGATAGAATATTTGATTAATTTGATGCTTCAAGAAACAATATGTGAAGACATCGTCCTTGTGCACGCACACACAAACACACGCGCGCTCAGCAGTCATTTGTGTTTTTGATAATTATGTGAGTATAGCGGCAGGATAATTTACTGCTGGGTAATTGATCTACGCAATAATCAGAGATACACAGCAGCTAGCAGACTCATTTTTACAACCACACACACACACAGCAAGCGTGTGCAGTCAGTGCAGTCAGCCTGGGTAATGAGCTATATTAGGAGTCAGATTTGAGAGTCGCTCTCTGCTGAATTCGATGCTCTGATAGTTCAGGGACCGTTGTTGTCAGTGTCACGTGGAAGTGAGCGTGCATGGGTGTGTGTTGTATGTGCGTGATTTCCCTAATTGACCGTTTGCTAACCCCTATCCTCAACAGTGATTTCCCAATAATAGCTTAGCAACTAGCAAGCCAAACTGTGGATTTCCTAACATGCTGAAACAGTTCATGGTTCTGTAAGAGCTACACATGTGATTCGATGACTTTGGAAAGTGATGACTTTTTAAAGCCTTTCCCAAACCAAAAAACACAAGAGCAACAAAGTTTATCTGCATGAACATAAGCTAGAATTGTTAGCATGTCTGGCACTAGCTTACTACCTATGTTTGCCTACAGTAATACATCATTGTAAAGGCCAAGCACACCAATAACATTGACTGTATGAGTTTGTGGGGTTGAAGACAATTCTGACAAATATCTGTAAAATATTAAAGGTCCAGTGTGTAGGATTTAGTTGCATCTAGTGATGTAACCGCTACATTGCAATCTCCTCACATCACCCTCAACTTCCTAGTGTAAAGGAGAAACAAAAGTTAAAAGACCCTGACTAGAGTCAGTGTTTAGTTTGTCTGTTCTGGGCTACTGTAGAAACACAGTGTTTCAACATGGTGGTCTTCATGAAAGAGGACCTGCTCCCACTGTAGATATAAAAGAAGAATTTTTAAGTAACAAAAACTAAATTCTTTTTAAACATGCAAACATAATTATGAATATTATATTCCCTGCCTGAAAATCTTACACATTGGACCTTTTAAATGTCCCGGTTTGAAGCCAATTTTAAAGCACCAAAAACTGCAGTTCAAGCGGCCACTTGAAGCTCACTAGAGAACTTTTCAACCTCCATAAGCCCCTATGTCAAAATGTCCAACTTCACCACAGAAATAAGCATGTTTACAGCCTGGTACAATCACTCAGCTCGCCTCAGGTCCACCAATGATCCACGTCTGTTAAGTTTTAGATTAGCCAAGATGCCGGCGACCAAGGCTTAATATTCTGAGCTTCCAAACAGCTTTTTAGAAACCTGTCGGTGACATCACACCTACACTGTCCATTTATACTGTCAGTGGTCTGTAGCTGAACTTTAGACATAGATTTAGACTGCACTTTATTGATTCCTCTGGGATGACTCCCTCAATGAAATTGAATTTCCAGTAACATACAGTGAAAAAGAATACAATATAAGATAAACAATAGACTCTTATTTAAATATATAAAGTAAACAGTAAACAATACACTCTGAACAGTAAACAGTAAAACTCTTATCTAAATATATAAAGTAAACAGTAAACAATACACTCTAAACATTAAACCTCTTATCTAAATATATAAAGTAAACAGTAAACCATACACTCTAAACAGTAAAACTCTTATCTAAATATATAAAGTAAACAGTAAACCATACACTCTAAACCTAAATATATAAAGTAAACAGTAAACCATACACTCTAAACAGTAAAACTCTTATCTAAATATATAAAGTAAACAGTAGAACAGTACAGAACCTGAAGTATGCTAATGTTAGCTGTCTTGCCAAAAGGAAGTTGGGTCTGTTCTAAAACTCCTACTTCCTACAAAAAGTACCCAGCAACAAAAAGTGTTGCTTTCACGGCGTCCATGGTGCTCCTGGTTTGGGGTTTGAAAATATGGACAGTCCAGCATGGAGCTAGCATTAGCTTGATTAGTTGGCTAGCTACATCTGAAAACATGTCGCTCAGTTAGAAATGAGAAGCCTGCTATTGTCTACATGTGACTGAAATAAAGGACTCTTTGTTTCATGAACGAAAGAAGAGTTTCGAGTAGTGCTGCCACTGTTATCTGCATCCTGCAAGTGTAGTAACAATAGCAAAGAGACGCTAGTCTCAATTGCATGTGCTCGCATTTTCGTGAACCTGCACCAGTGTTCTGTCATATTTGCATTATTTAGTTGGTTATAAGGTTTATTGTGTTTGATTTGTTGTATGCATTTGCGTGTGTGTGTGTGTGTGTGTGTGTGCAGCAGGGAGAGGCTAACCCAGAGCTGGCTGTTTTCCAGAGACAATTTTCAGCCTGAAAGCGGGAGATAAACACAGCACTGCTCGTAAAGGGAGTAAGAGGATGACAGAGCGTAGTGAGGGAGGCGAAAAAAAAAGAAATTTGAGTTTACAGACCAACCTGGGACGGAGTAAGAGGATGATGGAGAGTGGGGCAAGACGAGAATAAGAGAGAGGGAAAAAGCAGGAGAGATAGTGAAGAAGAGAGGATTATGGATAGAGAAGAAGAGGGCGTGATGAGAGCAGTAGTGGATGGGAGGACGAACTGGAGAGGAGAGTGGAGGACCCTTGGTAGAGGAGGGGTTGTGTAGGAGGGTGGTCATTATGAGTCATGTCCAGGGACGGTGCCTGCCACTGGGGGAGACTGCTCACTGTCAGTCCCAGGCATGTAAAGGCCTTTCTGGAGCTGTGCATTATGTGTGTGGTGTCACTGGGGAGAAGAAGGACAGACAGACAGACAGACAGACAGACAGACAGACAGACAGACAGACAGACAGACAGACAGATAGAGGTCAAAGTAAAAGTAGCACACAACAGTCCTTTCCTTTCCTTTCCTTTCCTTTCCTTTCCTTTCCTTTCCTTTCCTTGCCCTTTCGTTGTGTAGGAGCAGATTTACTGCAGCATTACAAGACCACACACACACACACACACACACACACACACACACACACACACACTCACCTTGTTCTGCTTTATTAGCATCCCAAAGCTAACTAGCTTTATGTGAAAGGTCGTACACGTTTTTTTTTTCTGCTCAGTCTCTCTCCATCTCTCCTCCCCCTCTCCTCCTCTCACAGTCTAAATAAATATTCCATAATAGTCTGAGCCCACGCTGTTGGGCTGTATTAGAGGGACAGAGAGCAAAAGAGAGAAGCGGGGGGGTCAGATAGAGGAGATATTGATGAATCATAGAGGAGAGAGATGGAGAATGTGAAAGTAAGAGGGTGACAGGGAGGGGGGAGGAAAGGGGGAGTGTAAAGCAGCAGGATGGGATGTTTGTTGTTGTTGTGTTAAACCCTGAGCTTCTGACTCTGCTTTCTAATCCAGGCGCCGGCTTATTCCTGGATGCGATCTCTGCCACAACTTGTGACGAATTTGTCACCTCTACTGCTGTTCCCCCCCTTTTCTCATTTTCACTCAACATGGAGTTCCACCCCCTCCACCTTCTCCTTATCCTTCTCCTCCTCCTCCACCATTTTGGTCTTTCTCTTTTTATCTCAGCAGTTAGTTTTTCTCTGTTTTTTCCTATTAATCCACTGGTAAGGTAACCTTCCCGCCTCCTCCTACTCTTGCCCTCCCCTCTGTCATCAGGCTGTCCTCAGTGGAGTAATCATATCGTCATTTGTTTACATTAACCATACAAGGACCTCATGTGGCATTTTATTTTCTTTTTTAATAATAGTTTATTTACAGTGAGAAGTCAGGGAGTTTTCTGCACTCAGAACACTTAATTCCAAAGTTTAGCAGAAACCCCAAATTTGGAGATACGTGGTTCTTACTGGACATGAATGTTGTGAAAAACGATAATGTAAAGCGATGACACACAGCCTAGTTTGTTGTTTAGTTTGTTTGTCTTGTCTTCCTCCTCCTCCTTCTTCAGTCTCCTCTCTGTTGATGCTCTGTTCTTCCTCCTTTTCTCTTGGCTCCATGACAAACATGTGGCTGCTGTGATGAAGGAAGCAAGACGGGAAAGACATAATGATACCCTGTGACTTAAATGTCCTCCAGGTGTTTACTGTGGAGTATTTCCATTCTCTGTATGTGTGTGTGCGCGTGTGTGTGTGTGCGTGCATCTTTTGTTTGCTCGTGTTTGTCAGATGTAACATATTACTAAGCAACCTCATGTGTGCATGTCAGAGACAACACGTAGCTGCAGTTCATTCAGTGTGTGTGTGTGTGTTTGTGTGTGTTATCAGAGTGTAAATTTGCCAAGAAATAACAGTTATTTGGTGGCTTTTGGGTGGAAACGATGCCCTGATGGTGGGTTAGCCTCATTTCTGTGTGAGTGTGTGATGAGGTCATTGTCTGTCGAGTATAGTAATCACAGTGCTGCCTTGAGGTCTGCAGTTGAGGAGAGAGGCCACCAAGCCAATTGTCCCACTCAACAAAACAAACACACACAAACAAAGCAGAGTGAAGCCTGACAAAATTCAAATGACACCAGAAAATATAACATAACACACACACGGTGTGGATTTGATATGTGTGAACACCTTTATGTGGATCTTAGCTCTTACCTCGGCTGCCTGTCTATCCCTTCTGTCACCTGTCCTCTCTTTTTCTTCTTCTTCTTGTTCCTAACGTGTGACATTTCTAAAGGCTGTCAGGGCTTTGCTTCTTGGTGGGACAGTCACACCAGAGCTGCTTAATCTGACAATAATGAGATCCCCTCAAGTCGACAGACAGCGGCTTAACTGCACTTATCAACACCTCTAGATTTTACTGTGTGTGTGTGTGTGTGTGTGTGTGTGAGTAGCTATATTTACATCAATCAGTATATATGAATGTGTGTTACACAGAACCATCTGGGAAGTTGTTTGAAAGAGGGACAAAAATACAGGTTACGTGACTGGATGAACTGTCTACCACTGTCTAAATAATAAATGGACTGTACTTATGTGGCACTTTTATAACACCTTTCTAGTCTTCAGACCGATCTATATCTACTATTTGCAGTTTGGGGACGATCTGAACCAGCCCTATCTATCAGCTAGCCGCTCTTTTAGAAGAAGAAAGGCTTTGAGTGTTGTTTGCTCATCTTTCCAAGAAAAAATGCTCTCCAGGTGTGTGATGTAACTGACGCTAGCAGCATCTATGCTGACCTCCTTAGCAGCTGCCACTGTTGTTTTCAAGCCAACAGTCGCTCCTTGCACACGTTGTTACACGCCTAGTGTCAAACTACACATCGTGAGATCTCGTGATTTTGTGAGGGTTCAATCTCATAGCTCGAGTACCAAAGACCAGATGATGCTTTTTGCACAAAGTAACTGAGAGCCAGTGTATTATACCAGTACCTTACACTGAAGACTGGCACACTGCCTCTGTCAGCTGTAACTCAGTCAATACATTCATACACACACTGCTAATTCACCCTGTACAGTCGAGTCAATTGAGGATGACCAGCCATAAATTTAATGTAGAGATGATATATAAAATGCTCCTTAAGACTATAAGATCTTGGCACATAATCTTCAGAGTCACAATTTTTCTTCGGGTTTAAATGAATCCAGTACTGTTGAAGACAGGAAGTGCTATGACTGAAGGACTGAAGCAGCATGACTTGTCATGATGAAGATCTGCTGAAATATAAACAAACAGGCTAAAAACATATTTTATTGGGAAATTACAAGAAGATAGCAAACACAGTGCTCAGCCAGATTTGCCTGTGTGGATCCATCAAAGTTTGCAGTCGACCCTCATGAGTGAACCTCATGCACTTTGCATCCCGGCTCTATTTGACCTGTAACACTCTTGTGTCACTGACATTTTACACCCCACATCGATGTGGCCTAACAGCTTAATTGCTTAGATGTGTGTGTGTGTGTGTGTGTGTGTGTGTGTGTGTGTGTGTGTGTGTGTGTGTGTGTGTGTGTGTGTGTGTGTGTACGTCTTTCTTTGAGTTTTTGCTTAAAGTGTCATGCATCACTTTGCTCTGTTACAGGGTGAACCCAAAGGCAGCAGTTGACCTCTTGTACATCTTTTAAGACAACGTCTGTTGTAGTGTTATGCTTGGGTGATGTTAAACAGCAGAGACAGTAAAGATAAAAGAGGGAATCACATGTTTGTTCCTCCGGTGATGTCCCACTTTACATTCAAACACAGCTGAGTTCACAGAACTCCAGTGATCTGTTTCGGGGGTTACCAAAGTGTCTTTTCAAGAGAAGTTTGTACCTGCTGGTGGAGGTCAGGAGAATCATTTGGAATCATCTTCTGGGTACCTTGAATATGTATGGACTTACCTATTTTTTGCCGTTCTAGTAGTGTTGCTCTAGGGATAGCAATGTCAGTTGATCTGCTACTTTGGTCCAGATAAAAATATCTTTTTTTGGATGAATTGCCATAACATTTTGGGACAGACATTCAGGGCCCTCAGATGATGAACCCTGCTGACTTTGGTGTTCTTTTGGTGACTTTACCTCTACCGCAAGGTTGACATTTGTGGTTTTTAGTGAAATGACGTGGATGAATTGAATTGTAACTCATTAGCTCATGTGTCTAGGTGCCTCACATACTGCTAGCATGGCCATTGGTGCTTACATGTACAGTAATCTTGTTTACTTTCCAAAGGGACGCTAACAACTAGGGATGTAACGATACACTCAACTCACGACTTGATTCGAGTCACGTTTTTTTGTTCACGATACGATTTTTTCACAATTCGTTTTAAATCAAAATGAGCTACAGACAAATTCTGACCAAATAAAATTATCTTTTTATTTGTAAGAAAAAAATCTCTCTTTACAGAAACTCTCAAACAGTTTGTGTTCTTATTAGGGCTGCCAGCAAGCAGCTGATCTGACCATTACCTTTCAGCTTGAAGTATGAGCTAACTGAAAATAAAAACAATTAAGATGATAGCTCATTAACCCTTTAATGAGAGTCCACGGCCCCGGGAAACGGCGATGTCCGGGCACTGTAAACGCAGAGCCAGTCGCGGTGCATCGTCTCGGAGGAAATGCGCCCGGCGGGGGCCAGCCAGCCAGGGAGAGGTCCCACGAGGGGATCCTCCCTCACCGTGCGGGCGTACTTGACCCGGGTTTAGTCCTACTTTATCCTACTTCTCTCGCATTCGCCAAGAATCGCCATTAATTTTTTCTGTCAACCGATGCGAGTCGTCACGCATTTGTACCGATTTTAATCGTGTCACGATGTATCCTTACATATCTACTAACATAAGTGACATACGGTGTAAAAGGCCATTTGCTAACAGGTAACAGCATCAGTATATTCGGTTAGCCTTCTATTCATCCTGTTTACTGATACTCAGGCAGTCTCTGTGTCCAATTACCTCCAAACGCAGCTCATAAATTTTAGCAGTAATGGCTCTTACCCAACAAACAGACTTGAGTCTTGCTATAGGTCAGACATTAAACTCCATTATCATAGCGTTGTTGACGTTGCATAGCTTTCCGCCAATTGGTTATGTACATTTTGTTTGTGCAAGCTGCAGCAAAAATATGGAAAATATGTCAACTGCAACCTACAATATCTAATTTATTGTTATATTGAGATGAAGAAACATGGTCCCAGGCCCAGATGAGATACTGGACTGTAAGATACAGACCTGTGTCCATATACATATATAATATATCAGGCTTCTGACAACAGGAGTGCTGTTTTAGCACAAAATCTTCTTTTCTCATTCCTATGAATGAATTACTGAGTAATGCGGGATCAGCAATCCTATTCTGGTGGCTTAGTACATACTGGCCCACATTTACTGTCAATTATTTGACTATTTTACATAAAGTTAGGTTTTTGGGTAACAGACACCATGCCTTATTAGTGTAGCTAATCTGCAATACTAAAAAAAAATAGAAACTGGCATGAATTTGGTTCATTTCAAATCTGTGAATCTTTTATGTGATAAAACAGCTGAAGGTAATGGTAGAGTATGAAGAGGGCAAAAATAAAAGAGCATCAAAAATGACTACTTCAGAGAAAACATTTGTGTTGTGATGATAATGAGAGTGATTCAAATGAAATGATTAACAGAATTAGACTGGAGGAGAGACAGGAAAAGAGCAGCGGAATGGAAGCACAGTGACAGAGACAGGTGGAGAGATAGGCAGAGAGACAGGTCGAGAAGGATCTTTATCCAGCAGACACATGGTCTGTATTGATCACTGAGCCATGTGATTGTCCCCGGGGTGTGTTATGGTCCTCTGTAAGTGTCTCTTGCCCGCGAGCGTGCTCGCCTGTCTGTGTGGGTGTCGTCATGCCGCCTGCATGTCTCAGCGTGTTAAGTACACGGGGATTGCAAGTGGCGTCTGTGTCTGCACTTGGACTTAATTGTGTTTAGCATTTCTCCAGGCAAACAAGCTCAGATGTAAAATGACAATCAGACTCAAATGATTGAGGCAGGAGCACAAAATCCAGCAGCAAATGAATATTTTTGTGTCTCATTCACGTACCAGAGTGACAGTGGAAACACCTCTCAACTTAAGTGACACTCCCAGGGTTTGTGTCAGACACTTTCACATACATTAAATGTTCACCAAACCAACACTAGAGTGTTCACTAAGCCTAAGACACTAAGACACAAGTTTTACTGCTGGATTGTTTCTGTTTCTTTGCAGCGGAACAACCAGTGTAACAAGTTTAGCTACAGTATAGCCGGCTAGCAGCAGGCGTGCATTCGTGCCTGTGGGACTGTGTCTGTGTTTCTTTGTGTTCAGCTCAGTCTCTTTACTGAACTCACAGACTTTGCATCATTTCATGAATATGTGTGTTTGCATTAAAGGTAGGATTTAGTTACATTTAGTCACCCTCACCTTCCTAGTAAAGAGAGAAACAACACTTTAAAGACCCTGACTAGAGTCAGTGTTTAGTTTGTCTGTTCTGGGCTAGTGTAGAAACACAGTGTTTCTATATGTCGGCCTCCATGAAAGAGGACCTGCTCCCACTGTAGTCCCCAAATCCTACACACTGCACCTTTTAACTTTGTACGCGCTGCCTTAAAAAATGTGTTCTGTCTGGCACAATAGTGCTTTAAGCTAAATGCTAATGTTACCATGCTAATGTTACCAAGATGACCACACTTACAAAGTAAACTTGCTAAAGTTTAACAAGTATACTGTTAGTTCAGCCATCAAAGACATTGTTCCAAGACAAGATATTTAATGAACTATGCTATGCTTTGGATGTTCATGGTCCCCAGAGGACCTCTACTCATGCCAAAATGTATATGTTCAATTTAAAAATCTAATCAGGAGAAAGCCATGAAATGTCTTGAGCACTTTGATGCTCTCAAGAGGATGTAACCCTTACACGTTGGATTTGTCTGTTGACCTTCGTTAGAAATTCAAAATGTTTTATGACAAAATAAAGCAAAATATGCTTCATGATTTAAAGGCTCAATGTGAAGGTTAGTGGCATCTAGTGGTGAGGATGCAGATTGCAACTAGCTGAGTACACTTTGACCTCATCCTCCCCTCTTGAGTGTGTAGTAGCATCAAAACACGAACACGAAAGACAAGAAAAGAAAGAAAAGAATCATTTTAAGGTAACAAAAACACAACAATGCTTATTTTTAGGTAAATATACACTAATGAAAACATAGTTATGAATATTATACTCCTTATCTGTCATATATCCCTTTAAATCTAACACACTGGACCTTTAATGGTAGATCACTCCAAAATACTCCAATTACTCCATCCGATCTGACGTCATCCTTAAACTAAACATCACACAAGCAGTGACTGCGACGCATGGGAGCAGTTATATATACATCTATATGTGACTACATTTACATACAGTATAATGTTTTTTCCACTTCCACTTCCACACGCTAACGAGAAGCAGAACAGAGCAGATGCTTGCTTGTTGCAGGAATGTGCACGACTGTGTGTGTGTGTGTGTGTGTGTCTGTGTCTGTGTCTGTGTCTGTGTGTGTGTGTGTGTGTGTGTGTGTGTGTGTGTGTGTGTGTGTGTGTGTGTGTGTGTGTGTGTGTGTGTTCTGACAAACGTATCCCATCCGGGAGATAACCTTGATAGCGGGTAAGAAAGCTGTTGCTAGGTAACTATAGAGCGCCAGTGTGCCTCCGACTGCGTGCAGTTGTAACGCTTCCAGTTCAAGGTCCTATGGATAAGGATAATCAATACATAAAATATATATTTCATCTTTTTAAAATGTACTGTACTGTTCTGTTAGAGACCCTAATCATGAACTTTTGTTGGGGTATGACTGATGGAGGAAAATAGATGAAGGAGAATCATAAACAGATGGAGCCTTAAGCACTTTAGATGTGCTTGGTGCTCAGTTCTACTAATAGAAGTTATGATTAAAAAAACATGTCTTTCATTTCCGCGTCTGTTCTGATGTGGGTGACACGGAAACATCTTATCAGGCTGATTATTTCTGTCACAGTGATGGTAACACAGTTGTTTACAGGACATCACTACTGTTTCTAGCTGAAGGATTTGTTATTTTCCAGTCAAAACAAGTTTTCCAGTCACATAATTGGCGCTTGTTAATCACATACACATCTTTAAAAGTTCCAGTGCCAGAAAACAGTGGAATGCTCCCTCTGGGTTGGGAGCGAGTTACTGCTCCAAGCAAAGGAGTTCAAGTATCTCGGGGTCTTGTTCACGAGTGATGGGAAAATTGAGCGCGAGATAGATCAGCGGTTTGCAGCATCTGCAGTGTTGCAAAGGAGCTTCCTCTGCCGGGTGGCTGGGCTTAGCCTTAGTGATAGAGTCAGAAACTTGGACATCCAGTGGGAGCTTGGAGTAGAGCCGTTGCTCCTTTGCAGCGAAAGGAGTCAGCTGAGGTGGTTCAGGCATATGATTAGGATGCCCCCTGGCCACCTCCCTTTGGAGGTGTTCCCGGCACGTCCAACTGGGAGGAGACCCCGGGGCAGACCCAGAACCTGCTTGAGGGACTATATAGCCCATCTAGCCTAACACATGCGTAACACAATGGATGGATGGACATCTTCAAAAGTGAACATAGACACATGGATATTATGAAGACAACCTTCCTCCTAGCTCCTCACATGTAGGTTGGCCCTAACACCTCGAGGTCAACGAGATGCCATGTTTGACCTCTCAGCTCTGTGCTGTGAGTGGAGCTCAGCTTATCTCCGTCGCACTGCTTCATTCTGCCTCTCAGAGATAGAGAGACTCAGAGGCGGTCCGCCCCTGATTGGTTTCAACGGGGGCCGACGTGTTTGAAACAATGTCGGTTAGATAATAAGAGTTGTTTGAGCAGGAGTTCAATCGAGGAGCACTCTTGTATCCATGGAGACTGCCTCCCGTGGCAAGCTGAGTGTGTGGTCATAGCAGGGGTTAGAGTTTCACTGTGTGTATAAATAGCAGGCTATAATGGAAAGAAACCCATCGTCCTGGTAAAAGCCTACAATGTACAGTACAGAGCACCACACACTACTACTACTTCTACTACCACATCCTCTGGTAAACTCCATGACACACTGTGTTTCAATTTGGATACTTCCGTTCTGTATGTAGTACACTGTGTACACTATGTACCTCCTGTCGTAGTGTGCTATGAACACTCAGTTCAGTGCACTTTCCAGAAATAACAAAAGCAACATTCACTGCTTTTTATTATTTTTAGTATTTTCCCATTTTCCCATATTTTCCCCTTTTCACAGCAGCCATTTTGACGTGAAAAGAGTAGCTTTCTTGAGTGGCGCTCAAGGCAATTCAGGCTTTTCTTGTCTGTTGTTCCACCAGTTCCTACCAGATCAGGGGCGTCCCTCTCTACCCTTGAAAACCTTCTGAAGACCTCCAGCTCTTCAGAGAGGACCTTCTCTACGACACTACCAACAACCGGACATGATAAATTCTATTTCTCTCACAGTACTTATGTTATAGTACTTAACCATGATTGTATCCCTTTTTTGGATAAAAGCTAAATTAAATAAGTGAAATAGTTAAGGGTTAAGTTGTTTTTTTAATTATACTAATTAAGGCTTCATTCCATTTATTGCAGCAGAGACTTTGCAGTCAGCCACCATGCACCACAGCTTTACTCTGTTAGACCTGAATGGAACAAAACCTTAATTAGTATTGTAACGGACTGTTTATAACACTGTTGCTGTTGGGATTGTGTTGTGTGTGAAATACTGCAGCGTATGGGTTTGCAGGACGTCTGTGGGGGTGGCGTTGTTGGAAAGGGGTGTGGTCGGAGGCTGTGAAGGTGTCATAGCCACCTGGGATTGGCGGAGGACCTGTGGGGGTTGTTGTTCTTTTTGGTGTTCCGGTGTGGGTGTGTATGGGGAGAGACGATAAAGAAGCTAATGCTGATAGCGCTATATAACTGTTGCTCGCTACAGTTTCATTGCTAAGACCGGTGTTTAGTGAAAGCAATGGTAATAAAAAACTGTCAAAATACAACTCGAAACAAGAAATGAGAAAACGTGAGGATGAATTAAGCAGAGATAGAGGTGACTGGTTGCTAAGCCCCCTTAGTTACTGTTGCTATGCCTTCTGTCAATGTACGACACGTTTGCATTTTACGATAACGATGCTAGATGTGCCGAACAATGGGCATCAGATAGAGGCAGCCAAAAGAAGGCCTCTTATTTCTAAAGACAGTTGATTTTATTGCCTGAAATTACAGATGCTTTTAGATTTCAGATTCTAGCTGGCTAGATAATTAAGCCAATGTTAGCTTGTTAGTCTGTTTGAAATGCTGCCTCAAGCTGACTTTGGTCGTTTTATAACCATGACAAAGGGTCTTAAATATGTCAAACATGCATACAACATGATACGCTTCTTGAAAATAATGCTTGGTATCTTACTCCTGAAGGTATTAGACTAACAGACACACAAACATTCCACACACTAGCTCGTTTATTTCTGGTTTCAGAAAAGGCCTGTCATGTCTAGTTACAGTTGCTAAACTATGCTAATGCTTAATCGCTGTTCAGGGGAAAGGTTTAGCAAACGGTAAATGAGCATAAATTAAAAGCAACACGTCAATACATCAAGGAAGTATAGCTCGGTCTATTGACATGTTGCTGAATCATGTAGAAATAAGACAGTGAATGACAGTGAAAGTACTCTGATGAACAGCACTGATAGATACTGATCATGCATCATGTTGTCAGTGTGCATTAGCAACATACATGTTGGTGCAAATTCATAGTATTAACCAGCAGTCGACTACAGTGTGCCCGCATCGATCGCTTCGTCTTATAATCACTTCCTGTCTCAGTGCTTCCTGTCCCACATTTCGTCTTTACGTTCCCTCTCCATTCGTCTTTTTCTCCTGGTCCTGTATCCGCTTGGAAAGTCTCTGTAATTCAATCACACCACTTCCTGTTTACCTGACAACGTGTGTGTGTGTGTGTGTGTGTGTGTGTGTGTGTGTGTGTGTGTGTGTGTGTGTGTGTGTGTGTGTGTGTGTGTGTGTGTGTGTGTGTGTGTGTGTGTGTACAGCTGAGCAAATATGGATCAGTATCTCGGAACTAATCACCACTCGTCATCCTCTCCTATGGACTTCTTTGCCAACTGTTGTGCACACAAACAGAAACACGTGCACAGAAATGTCTCATTCATAATGAACCTGCAGGCTGCTGCACCAGCTAAGAGGGAGGGAGGGACTGCAGCACACCAGTTTAGCTCCAATGTTAAGACGTAACTTCAAATCTACACTTACTCTGAGCATGTGCAAGTCATTCCGTGTATATTTTTCTTAATCATTTTTACATCTTATAGTATTTATGACCTTATATATGTGTGATACCTCAGTAAATCAAGAGTCTACACCTATCTAGCAACACCACTAAGCTGTTCTAAGGCACAGGAGTGATTTCATTTATTCATACTTAAAGGTCCAGTGTGTGTGATTTAGTGCAATCTAGTGCTGAAGTTGCATATTACAACCAACTGAATACACTTTGCCTCATCCTTCTTTTTTAAGTGTGCATGAGAGTCTACAGTGGCAACAAAACAAGAACATGAAAGGCAAGGAGAGGAAGGAAATGTAGAGCCAGTGGCTGGTTTATCCGTTCTAGGCTTCTGTAGAAACATGGTGGACCGGCTCCTGCTGTAGATCTGATTCTTCTTATTCTAAGGTCACGAAAACATGACATTTTATTGCATTTCTGCCATATTTTGCCAATATATCCTGACACATCGGATATTTAAGTATACAGTTCAGCGCGTGTTAGCATGCCGATTTTTGCTAATTTACTTAAGTAAATCTGAAGTTATTTTGCAGCTCATAAATCAGGAGGATTTGTCCTCCAGATATCATGAATGTCGGTTCAAAATTCTCATATCAATCTGTCCAATATCTGTTTAGATATTTCTGGATCAAAGCGATGGACTGACCCATATTGCCCTCTCTAGAGCTGTGCCCGCTGGCGCAAAACACATCAAAGTACAACAGAAGCGATCAATGAGTTATTGTTGAATTATTAATGAGCTTAACGGACAGAGATGTGTCTGTATCATATGCCAACTGGGTCATGTGACAGCATACATTACTCTCATTTTAGTAAAAAAAAAAACATCCCTCGTTAGTGACATCCGTCTTTGACATTTAACCTGAAGCTGTGAGGCGGAAAGGTTTTTTTGTGATTCAGCGGTCAAACTCGAGAATAAAGACGAAGGAAAGATAGCAGGGGTGAGGGGATGGGAGGTAAGACGTAAGGAGGGAGGAGAGGAGGAAGAAATCAGAGAGAAAAAAAGGAGGCAGATACTGAAGAGAGGATGGGAGAGGAGACGGGAGTAATTGATCAGGTAATAGAATCAGAATGATGGCTTGGTCTGTTGGCTTCATCTGGGAGTTGGTTTATCACACAGATACACAGCTATCTCTCTCTCTCTCTCTCTCGCTCTCTCTCTCTCTCTCTCTCTCTCTCTCTCTCTCTCTCTCTCTCTCTCTCTCTCTCTCTCTCGCTCTCTCTCTCTCTCTCACACACACACACACACACACACCCTCCATCCTGTGTTCTTTCCACCTCCCTCCTCCATCGGAGGCCTCAGAAACAGATGTGTCAGGATCACACGTGTGTGAGGGAGCACACAGAAGTGCTTATCAGTGTTTCTGCTCGTGTGTGTGTGTGTGTGTGTGTGTGTGTGTGTGTGTGTGTGTGTCTGTGTGTCTGTGTGTGTGTGTGTCTGTGTGTAAAGTCAGCAAAGATATGATGTGTGTATTTATAGTTAATGAATTCAGCCAGCTGCACCTCTCACTTCCTGTGGCACCGTCCGAACAATACTCATCTGTGTGCGTGTGCATGTTTTTGTGTGTTTGTGTATTCTCTGTTTCTACATGTGTCTGTGTCGTTGTGTTTACATGTCCATCACTGTATGCGTCGGCATGCATCCATCACGTGACGTCGTCCAGTCTGACAGCGCGCAATTATTGACCGCTGTTAATGCAGCTGTCAATCAATGAAATCGTCCCACGGCAGAACTCCGAGTGACAGAGATGGCCCAGGGTCAGGGTGGGCATCAATTCTAATCTATTCTAGTCTGATTTAGTTCTAAACTCTTCATTCACACAGATCCTGTGAGAGGAGAGCAGCATTATATATTCAGAAATGTGACAAATAATAAATAACTGAACTAATGCAGAGTCATCAGTTTATAAATGTTGTAAGACATCTGAAAACACGCCAGTGTTTTGAATGATAGTTTGTAGTTTGTATAATTAACTTCACTAAAAAGTTCAATTACCATCTTATAAAATATTCATGTCGTCATTGTCCAATGAAAATCACATATATCCAGAAACACAGTCATCAGTGAACCCCTCAGTGAAAGTGGATATTCATGTTATTTTTAATAAATGGTTGTAACAGTGTTACGAGCCTAGGTTTGCAAAAAGGCGGAAAGTTTCTGGAAATTTACAGATACTTTCCATGGGGATTAACTGGAAATTAGGGCTAATTTAAAAAACTATAAAGTTTTTGTTTGTCACAAGAAGACATGCAAAATGTAATAATTAAAAAACATTCAAACAGATATATTTGTAAGTAGAACTTTATCAAGTTTGAATTATTTTATTGAACAATATTATGTAGTCCACCAGCTCTGATGTGTGTCTTCAATAGTCTCTGTGTGGCCTGAGGATTTAAAGTGTGGTCCAGGTACAGAAATCACCTGTGCAGGTAGGGGCGTGGCCTCAGTAGCCCTGCAGTAAGCAGTGTGCTATGTGCATGTGATTGAGAAACCGCAGATATTTCAGTTAAACCATATTTTTCACAACTAAATTAAAGTTCCCTGTTCAGGGCCAACTTTCAATTTTGTAAATTCCTGGTTTATTCATGTTTATTCCCATAAATTCCTGTTAATTCCCAGGGAAAGTTTCCCACTTAGGAAATTCCTGGAATGTTGCAACCCTATACGAGCCTCAACTCTCCTGTTCATGTCCACCTCAGGTTGTGAACTATCAGTATCTAACTATCAGACATGTTTGCACAGAGCACATTGACCTAATCAAAGTTTTTATTATTATTATTATTTTATTCAAATTTGACATGATGTGTTGCATCAGTGTGACTGAGAGATTCATCACAGAGTCATTAAAAAAAAGTTATAGCAAATATTTTAATAGCTGAACTGCTGGAGACAAGATGTCTCTGACTTCACTGTGAGGTTGTTCTGTATAATAATGATAATAATCACTGCCGCATGATCAACTTTTAGACTCAGATAATAGAACAATAACAGATAAAATTTGTTTGTAGGTGATGCGATTTAAGGTGAGCACAAAATTTGCCCTTTCTCTGTCTAGAAATGTCAGGCAATAAAAAAAAAAGGACATGATGATTTTCCAGACCCAAGGTCACATATTAAATTTATTTTTCAGGTGGCTGTCAGAAACTGCAAAATATTCAGTCTGTTCTCCTGCATGACAAAAAAAAGACAGCAAAATCCTCAAAGTATGAGAATCTGGAACCAACAAATGTTGAGTCTTTGCTCGGATAATTCATTTTTCATTCACAAAACATTTGGAATGTGTTTCTGAAACTGACTGATGGAACCAAATCATAACCGTCCAGTTTTTCCAGAGTGTTAACCACGTCTCTCTCTCTCTGTCTCTCTCTCTGTCTCTCTGTCTCTCTCTCTCTCTCTCTCTCTCTCTCTCTCTCTCTCTCTCTCTCTCTCTCTCTCTCTCTCTCTCTCTCTCTCTCTCTCTCTCTCTCTCTCTCTTCTTCCCTCTTCTTCATTAGGAATGGAATTAATGAATTAATGAAGATCTTATGATGTGTTTGAAAGCCCCAGAAAAAGTCAGTATTTTGAGTTACAGTGATCTTTAGGGCTCTGATTTTTAAGGTCAGTTGGTTTACTGATGAACGTCCATGTTTAATATTTGAAGGACAGACGTGAAGAACATGCTGATGATGAATTAACGTACACGTGCCGTATAATCTATCAGCCCTCTGTTTTATCGCAGACATCTTTAATTCACAATGCATTCAATGTTCCAAATACTATCTGAACCGATTTGTCACTGCTGCGTGTGATGAATGAGATCGGCAGAAGTGTGCGCTGCAGCACTCCATTATAGATCAGCTAATTACTGCACAGTTAGAGTAGAAGTTTTCAACACTGCACGAATCGATGTGCAATTTTCAAAATGAGCTTTCCTTTCTTCTTTTATAATCATCAACAAAAAGCTAAATTAGGACGGCTCGTTTGTAACGTGAATGCTGCTGCTGATGCTGGGCGTGTCTGCGGCCTGTATTAATGTGTTTGTGTTTTGTTTTCCCGTCTATGATAGAACTGCTCTGCCTTCTGTTTTAATGGCTTAGCGCTCCCCCAGGCTTTGCTTTGATATACACAGAGCGCCCCAGGAAAATGAGAATCAGGTCGTTTGAAAGACGTTAAAATACACAATTAGTGTGTTTGCTAGCAGCAGCTCGTACGGGTCGATGGCGAGGAGAGATGCTCTATACTTACAGTAATTAATGAGTTAGTCTGACTCCCAGGAAGAAGGCTGTGGGCATAAGTCTGGCATCAGCTGAATTCTCCTCCCCTCCTCTTATCTCCAGACGCTGTTTTGCCACGGCAGCGTCGCTGCATTCCAAGCTGAAGATGACTGTGATTGGTTTAAAAGAGATCCAGACAAAGCTGAGTGTTTTCCCCTGTACCAGAAGGACAATGGGTTCATACAGCAAAGCGTGGAGACCGTCAGTGCGTTCACCGCGTTAATGAACCGAGGCTGCATGACTGCATGGAGCTCAGCTGATCCGGGTACAGCTGTCAGCTGATTATCTACGTCTTCATGAAGTGACATTTGTTCTCTCAGAGGTAGCAGATGTTGTTTTAGACAATCTGGAAATAAGGATGTCACACTCTCACACTGTCAACACTCTCATTATGGCGATATGAATGTCCCTCTATGTGTGTGTGTGTGTGTGTGCGCGCGCGCATGTGTGTGACTCCCTGTGCTTCGGTGGCGTGCACGGTGCACTTACCCATGTATAGGGAGAGCTAGAGGATGCTTGTTGCCTAGCAACCGCCTCTCAGCACTCCCTAGTTGTGACTGTGTGTGTGTGTGTGTTTGTAGGAAGGGAAACAGGCTGCGTTCTGCTGCGGCACCGCACAATAAAAAAAAAGTGTGTGTGTGCATACATGCGTGTGTGTGTTTGCATCAGGTGCAGCACATAACCCACAGTCACTTGGATGGACTTTATAATTGGTTTGTACAGACTGGTTTGATTGACAGCTCCTTCAGTCTCCACTTAGTTTTGTTGCACCTGTTAGAGCGGGGACAAATCGCCCTGTTATCCCTCTGATTGGTCCAGATAGTTTTAGTTTCCCAGCATAGCACAGCAGCGGTGTGAGTGTGCAGAGCTAATAAACAACAACACACACACACCACTTGCATGCTTCATTCTTGCCAAAAAGAAATCCAGAGTCATATAACAGTCCCAATATTGAAAATATATTACATTATCAGTAAGTTCTTGCGTGTCTCTCGTGCCTCTGTGCTGAGCAGTCTGACCTGTTTCCATGCGAGCGTTGGTTACTTGGATGGAAAAACAGCAACAGATGTGGGACTCAACACCAAAAATTACCACAGATTCCCGCCGCTACGCCATTCCTGGCCGGCCGCCCTCTTTGGCGGGACACTAAGTTCCAGCAGTGCTGCACGTATGATCTATCAGGCCACTTTTCAGAGGATCCGTGTGCATGCTTTATGATAGCTAGCTCACAGCTGCTGTTCAGACTACAGTGGTGTGTGTTACAGCTGGGTTTAGCACGTCGTAAACTGAGACACATCGGCTTTTTACTTATCAAGTTATACAACTGAATCATGAAAGAAAACGAGGAGGTGCGGACATGCGGACACCCTGTCACATGTGTGTCATGTGTGTGTGTGTGTGTGTTTTAGCTGCTCAGGAAGCACTGCTCAGAAAATGTTAGTGAGGAGGCGAAGAGGGAGTCGTCAGAGTTATGTGCCTGTTCACAGATCTCTTCAGTGTGTGTGTATTTGGCTGTGAAGTGTGTGTGTATACAGGACATTCACGATACAGCACTTTGTGTGAATGTGTGTGTAGGCAGGAGGATGATGTTG
Source organism: Collichthys lucidus (assembly GCA_004119915.2). Taxonomy (NCBI): domain Eukaryota; kingdom Metazoa; phylum Chordata; class Actinopteri; family Sciaenidae; genus Collichthys; species Collichthys lucidus. The sequence continues at coordinate 26,437,009 of CM014100.1, forward strand.
GCAGAGCTCCCAGTCTTACCCCTGTTCTGTCCTTATATGACGTCTCGTACAAAGATTCTATCCTTATTTGATGACACGGGGGCGGCCGTGTCCTTTTTATGATGCCAGAAGATGGAGAGGGAGGTCGCCAAAGCAGAGCAAGTATTTAAGACACACACACACACAGACACAAAGAGAAAGAGAGACGACTTTCAATATGCTAACTGGTGCAAAACATGAAGGTTGATGGAGTTTCACCAAACTTACAGGCAGGCTACACATGCCGAAACACATACATACAGTACACTGTACATTTAAAGTTGCCGAAACAGGCAACAAAGCAATGCAACTAGCCTTAAGATAGTTGAAGCTGCTCCAAGTCACTTCATCTTCTAGTTAGTTTCTGTCTAATCTCAGTAAACAGATATCCGCATATGAATGCAATATTTGTGGTCCCAGTAGTATCGGACAGTCACGTTGCTTGCAACCGTCTGTGTAGAGAGCAAAAGAAGTGGAACACACTGGCTGGAATACAATCTTGGAAACCATCAGCCGTTGTCTGACGGCAGTTTAACTTTTAATTTGTTTAAAGGTATCTGCATTCATACACAGATATGTGTTTATGCAGATGATCCAAGTGTGTTTCTCGTCATTCTTGTGTATAAATTGATATATATCACTGATATTCATCTGTTTCCACATATCCACTGGCTACTAACCCTAACCCTGACAACTCAGGCTTTTTATCTAACTCGAAACCACAGCCTACTCCAGACACTAACATCTTATCTACATGTCTGCCTTTGTACCTTGCCCTTACTCAGCATGCCGCACACCTCTTGTCCTCTATTTTGTGATAGTGCACACAGTCCGGGGGGATTCTGGTTGACTGCGATGGCCAAAACTGTGTGAGTTGTCAGACAGCTTGGGGAGAGTCACGGTGTTAATCACTAAGCCTAACTGAAAGCCCAGACACATAAACATTGACCAGACCTCCAGATGCTAAGTCTGGTTGTTAATGGAGAGAAGTATTATATTGGTAAACTCAAAGTATCTCTGTTTAATGGTTATTGTCTGCTTGTTTCATAAGAGCCTGTTCGGACAGATGGGCTAGTTTACCAGATGATGCAAAACATTTCACCACTTTATGAAAACACTGAAGCCTTGAATGGACTGATTTTTGGCACATTTCTAAGTTTTAATATCATGAACTTGTTAGAAAACAGACAGTTACAGATCAACATTGGCATTTATTTGAGGCCAACTGATGAATGTATGCACAGTATTTAATATTCTCTCTTTTAGCTCTATTTTGGTCTCTACCGATATCAGGCTTTTTAGATGCTAAATGCTCCACTATCTTACTGGCTAGATAAGGCTGAAATTAAGACAGGATGCAGCGCTGCGGCGAGAATGGAAGTTTTTTTTATTCATTTGAGTGGAGGTCGTCTGTTTCGGCTCCGGCGGTCCGCACATGGGTGTCAGTGAGAAACAGCCCCAGCATGCGGTGGAGAATTTGACCCAGATCCAACTTATGGAAAATTGGAGCCCTATGTCACGGTCCGGCCACCACTCAGACACTCAGATTAGTCAAACCTCGACAGACGCAGTTTAATTTGTGTCCGATGGTCTACAGTTGATGGCGTCAAGCGGTGTTCTGGGAGGTTTCAGAGCTTCCTGTAATTCAATAAAACAGGAAGTTAGCAGGTTGTCAAACCAAAACAATGATTTTAAAAAGCTGAGAGGAGCTACAGATTCAATCATTCATTCATAGTTCTCTGTGGCTTCATCACTTTGTCACAGTTAGAGCCACTGCTTTGACAATGTGTCTCTTTCATTATGTTGCTTCCAATATGGTCGCTCACTATATGATATCTTGGCGGGTGCTTACAATTCCCTGAGGGAGTCTGGACACAGTGCACCCTTGAATAGGATTACAAAGGTTAAAGGGCTGTTTGTGCCTTCAAAGGTTAATTAATGGACATTTCATTTGGTAAAGAGTTCAAATCGCAGTTAGGAGAGAATAAACCGACATGAGAGGCTAGTTTTACAAAATTCCTTATTAGATTCTGCTGGGTAACGTTCAAGAACAAAGAGTCCACAAAGACCATCTGCCAGGGTAATTTTAGTGCCGCAGTCAAAGACTGAGAGGCGCGAGAGAGAAAAGAAATGCTATCACTTTTCTCATTTTGTAGACCTGGAGGGAAGGATGGCATGGGAATAAAGGAGAAAATGAAGAAAGAAGGGTGGAGAGGTGGAGCAAACAGTCAGTGGAGGGGAAATAGGGACAGATCGATGAGGGCCAAGACAACAGGTCTACTTTCAGAGAGCAATCCAGAGTCCAACACACTATTTTCCATCCTCACTGCCAGAGACAGAAAGAGAGAGAGCGAGAGGAAGGGAAAGGAAATTTACAGAGATGAGAGGAAGGCAGAGCATGTCTTTCCTTTCCTTTCCTCTCCTTTCCTTTCCTTTCCTTTCCTTTCCTTTCCTTTCCTTTCCTTTCCTTTCCTTTCCTTTCTTTTCCTTTCCTTTTCCTTTCCTTTCCTCTGTGTAATGTAAATGTATTTCCAGTGATAGAACAAAATAAAGCCTCTTGTTTAAAAGTACAACAAACTCAGTCTTCCCCGGGACAGATATGATATAACAGCGCAGCACATTAAGAAAAGCAATGACACTGTTCCCTTCTCCTCTCCCATGAGGATAAAATCAGCCCATTTGAGCCAGAGGTAAGAAAACAGAGAATCAGCAGACTGCACATAATCCCTCTGAACACAAAACTCCGGGGTCTCTCTCGCTCTCTCTCCTCCGTCTCATATTTGGATTTCTTTAACCTTTTCCAGCACGCACGCCTGCTCAAGCACAGTCAATACAATTAAAAACTCACCATGCCTCTCAGCTCTCTCTGACCTCTGACCTTTACCGGGGCACATTAACAGGGAGCGATCAATACCCCGTCAGCTGTTTAAGGGACACACACACACACACACACACACACACACACACACACACACACACACACACACACACACACACACACACATTAAATGTCACCTGTGTACACTATATTCCAGAAGTAAGAAATCATTTAAAAAATCTCCTGAATAATGCTAATGTGTACAAATCCAGATAAGAACTCTAATCGTCCACTTCAGTTTGTTGTGTAGTTTTATTTGTCTAGACAAGGATAGCAGTTGTTGGCCACACTAGTTGCTCTCTCTGGAGGTAGGAATGGTCGCTCAGTTGGAAGAATAGTCTTGAGGTTTGGTACAAAGATTCATGTTCCCCTCAGGATAAGTCTTAACACCTTCATCTATCCTTTCATTTATCGGGTCAAGATTTAATGATGAAAAATGAAAAAATACCAGCCGAGCGAATGACTGTCTCATCAGCCCGCTGCACTCTCCCTGTGTTTAGAGCTAATTAGTTTTGGTTTCATTGTGGCTCGCTAACGTGTTCATTAAGCCGGTAAACATCAGCGTGGTCGTTAGCACGGTCATCAGCTGACACTAGCTGCAGAGTCTTTCTGTTGAAAGAACAATATTGCTTTTGAGTAATATTATTCCTGCTTTTAGTGGGCTGATTTAGACAGCAGGACACAGCTGTGTTAGGCTGAAGAGTTTGCAGCGAATGTTTGGAAAACGTTTTCAGGAGAGGGTGGATAAGGAAGAAAACAAGTGATGATGATGCAACTACATGCAACCTGCTTGGCTGGAAAATTGTCTGGAGTGGGAGCTCTGGGTTTTTCTGTGCTAACAGATAAATGTGCTTTATCTTTACTAAGATTACAAATAGTTCATTCTGATTCCCAGGCTAGATGTTCAACTAATAATATGGAACATTAAGAACATTCACTTATTTGCAGTCTCTATAGATGTGTTGAAAGCTCCAGAAAAAAAGTCGACCAAGTGGAAAATTCCATTTTTTGTATTCATTAAAAGTGTAAATGTATCTGCTCTCATTGTGTGTTATTGCTGCTTAGTATCATATTTTATCATCATGGTATCTTACTTTTATAAATTCACATTCCAAAACATTTTTCTATTGACCACACTGCATATTTCATACTGTATCAGCTGTTTTATGAACTGCTGCTCAGTCTTAACTTACTTGCTTCTATTCTAATGTTTTGCTTCATCTTGTTACCAAACACGATGCCTTGCACAAATGGAAAACAATATCCCAGAATCCCCCAGTGTTCAACATTAACTTCAACAAGCGACTTCATAATAACAGATTTTTTTACTGGCTCAGTTGCTTCTGTTATTTTCAGATGTCCACAAAAGAAAATGAGTGTGTAGGTGCATGGTTGTCAGCTGGTGGAGATCTTTGTATTTTCTGGACAGTGTGACAGTAGAAAGACGCAAACAGATGGTGTGTGTACGCTTTATATGTGCATGCGTGTCATTTTTGTTTGGACATAAATGTACCCACAGTGTGTGTGTGTGTGTGTGTGTGTGTGTGTGTGTGTGTGTGTGTGTGTGTGTGTGTGTGTGTGTGTGTGTAAGTGCTACAGTATGTGCTATGTGGGTGTGGTGTGTTGGAGTGTTTGAAAGAAATGTGTGTTTTTCAGCTGGCTGCTCTCTCCATATCCATGGTTCCACTGTTTGTTATGATGGTCTTTGTTGCTGTCCAACATCTCTGACCAACACACACACACACACACACACACACACACACACACACACACACACACACACACACACACACACACACACACACACACACACACACACACACACACAATTGTTATGCTGCTTTGAGCTTTACAGTTTAACTCTAATACTGCATCATGCAGCATGTAAGTTGCTAGTCAGTAGAAAGAAACTACATTATATTATTAATGAGCCATCATTTACAGCAGTTTATTATTATAATTAAAAACCAAATGTCTTTAAACACCGCTGAATGCCACTGTCACTGATGTTGGGCAGATATTTGAATTCAGCTTCTTTTTCTCTCATACTCTGATGGATATCAGGCACGTCGACAGTCTGTCCACTTCTCAGCACTCAGCCCTGATGTTTGATGTTCAACAGGAAAAATCCATTACAGAACAGGATGAGAGGCCAGTTTGTTCAATGAACGTAGCCCTGGTAGACTGAAATCCAATGCAGCCGCAAGACATGATTCTGTCTCCAGTAAGATCCCTGTTGGCATTTTTTTTTTCAAACAGAAAAATCGCTTTCACTATTTTATAGCACCACTTTTTCCACCTCTGGATTTCTTTATGTAATACTATTAGAGTTGGTGTTTGTATTTTTTTTTATCTCTAAAGCCAAAAGCACAAAAGTGGAATGAACAGATGAAACAATGTTCATCTGCTCCAACGCAAGGTGCAATTGCTAACAGGCTACAGTATTGATCCAAAATTACTTAAGAGACAAAAGAGTACATTGTTAACTACATTTCGTTGTTGGGTTTGGTTCAGGGGTTGGGGTTAAGCTCTCTTCATGACTAGAGACACACTGTGTGTTTCGTCAGTGCGTGAAGGCCATCCTGGATGCTATCAGAGTTTAAGCTAACGTTAGGCTCTCTTTATTCAATTTTGAGAAGTTTACCGTCCAGCAGACTTTAGTTAAACCATTTTTCTTGAAACGTTAAAGTTGTTTGAAAGCAGCTAGTCAACCAGTCAACCAGAGTTATGTCTTCATATCATACTTAATACAATACTAGGACTGACAGTTTTGCATGTCATGTAGATCCATATAAACTAGAGTTGGACGATACCCACGGTACCCTGTACCGTAACGGTTCCTACTATACTAGAAATTCTACACAATGGTACTACTGTGGATTACTATACTATAAGTATTTATAACTTTAATAATATTATTAAATTTTCTATTAATAACTTTACAAATACATTGCAGTTCATAAAAATAATAATAATAAAAAAAGCCTCAGTATCGTGATAATACCGGAACCGTGATACTTTGTCTGGTATAGTATTGTGGTTACTCATTTTGGTATCGTGACAACTCTAATATAAATATTAAGCTCATATTTAAGACCTTTTTGGGGTCATTTTAAAATGAGTCGACTTAAAAACAAAAGACAGAAGAAACAGTGTTTTCAACCAACTGACTGAACTAATGTTATTAGTTAGGTTATTAGCTTGCTAACCGTCATTTCAGGCGTCGCATTCGAGAGTCGGAAATCAAAAGTCTTCTTTTGTATAGCTCTGTCTGAAAAAAAAATACTTTAGACAGTTTTGAAGGTGCTGTGTGAAAACAGAAAGCTTATGAGGTGTAGTGATGGTTTATCAAATTCAGGGACATTCAGAGTTATTGAAAGAGACATTTTGGGGAAATGACACAGATCTGAAGCTCATGGCGAAGTGCACCCACTGGAACGGTGGAGGAAAAAATCATTTCCAAGATGGATACCAGGCGCACTCGTTGGAAAGATCTTCTCATAAAGATCTGTCTTGAAGACACTGTTGGATTAAAGAAGGGGATTTTTGTCCTGCTCGGTCGGGCGGGTCTGTTTTCCTGTCACATGACAGGACCACATATGACCAGGGGTCAGGTCTGATGTCTGATGACGTTTCGGAGTCGAAAGGTCTCGGTTAACGGCTGCTGGACTGATGTGATAGACAGTGAACAAAGACTAGTGTGTGTGTGTGTGTGTGTGTGTGTGTGTGTGTGTGTGTGTGTGTGTATGTGTTCATGTATTTAGTGACATCTTAAATTTTATAAATCTTCTGTCCTTGTGTCTGTCTGACGCTTCTCTTCAAATGTTTCACGTCAGTTTCTCTGACCTTTTAAACTCAGCTTCGGCTTTGTATTAATGCATGTTAGTGGGTGCATATCAGGTTCTATGGTGTTACACAACAAATACACACACACACACACACACACACACACACACACACGCACAGGGTAGATAGTGCTTTTCAAAGCTATTGCTCCGTGTGTGCGAAAGAGAGTGCGTGTACATGTATGTGTGTGTGTGTGTGTGAGTGAATCCCTGCATTTAGCGGCCAGAAATAGGCTGTTAGGAAATCAATGTTCCTCTCCCAGTGGCGCTGGGAGCTGTCTCCTACACAATAGAGGGACTGTCCTGTTTCCTGCACCCTGAAGGGAGTGTGTGTGTGTGTGTGTGTGTGTGGTGGTGGTGGTGGTGGGGGGGGGGTGACATGACAGGAGCTGTTGCTGTCATGCTGGTTACTGTGTCAAATTGACCTCCTGGGGGCTTGGTGACCAGTGATGTCATCACTGTGAGAGAAACTGATTTCTTCCCACTGCATGTGTGAAGTCACATGTCTGTACAGTAAATATAAAGGTACGGTTAGCAGCCTGCTAGCTTAGCTTAAAACAGACTGAAAACAGGCAACAAAGTCTGCCGACCAGCACCTCTAAAACGCACTAATTAACACGTTATATCTGGTTTGTTCAATTTAAAATGAAAACATTGTGTGGTCTAATTGTCTACCCAGCAATTTTCAATCTTTTTGTTAACTTTAGCTAACTGGTTGTTGGGTCAAGTCTCATTACTGTAGAAAAAAAGAGAGTGGAAAGTAGGGAAGTGTTCCATTAAGGGTGTAAAGAAGCAGATAAGGTGTGGGACACATGCCATAGACAACCATTGGCAATGATATTTGCATTTCTCAGAGTAGCAAGTCAAAGTTTCACTTTGTCCAATGCTTTAATTCATGACTAAACACATAAAAACCAATGCAACAGTGGTGGACAGAGTACCTTAGTACTTCAGATTGTTAGAGATGTGGTGGAAGCTTGTGTTCTGACCAAACAGACCTTAAATCTCTCCGTCCTCTGGCATGCATCCCTTTGTTTAGAGTTAGTGGAATCTCATCGTGACTTGCAGTCAGAGGCTAGCCAAGCTCTCAGAGTTTGTCCATTTTATAGAGATGACATGATGGATGAATGAATGAACAGGGGACAGCAGTAAATCACCAATAACAAACTCTAACCTATATGATGAGCAGGGGGTCATATTTTTTTGTCCTGAAGATTGTGCTATTAGTGTGTTTGTGTTCGTGCCATCAGTGTGTAGGAGTGTGTGAATGAGATATGTGTCATAAAAGCCCATTGAGTGATCAGAAGACTAGAAAGGTGCAGTCCATTTAGCGTTTAGAATCTGTGCTCAAATGTGTTTAAATGTCTTAAGGAGCAGCAAACAGATGAGTCCAGCGGGTCAGGCACGCAGAACAGGACCTCAGTATGATATAACATGAGCCCAAAGTGATGCGTCACATTCACTTTAACACACATGCTTTTTGTAACATTAAAAACATTCTGAATTATCTGACTCTGCTCACATTGCACGCTAGATGCTTTAAAGAAGTTCTAAGACGGCTGCACGTTTCTCTGTTTTTCTGACATTTGTAGGCTTCGGTTGTGAGCTCGCTCCATGTGTGACCTCATTCAGGCGCGCTCCGAGTGATGTAAAGATTCTGAGTGCGAGCAAGTATTGTCACCACAGGAGCCGGCGCTCGAGGACATGACTGGATCCTTTCCTGCAGAGAGCAGGAGGGGAAATATGATGACAATGTGACTCATAATAAACAAGAAGTGGATGAGGGAAAAGTGAAAGATTCAGATCTTTCAACACATCAGTGATATTGCTGCGTTTTAAAATGAAGTGACTCTGAATGTGTGTCAAAGTGAACTGATGTTGGTGTGTTTGTGTTTCAGAGCTCCTCGGCTCTGCAAAGAAAGTCAACGTCAACTTCCAGGACACAGATGGGTGAGTTATTTTCCCTTACTCCAACCGTCTGCCTCCCCTCTCCAGTTATATTACTTTGCACTCTTTTTTTTTCTCACCCCTCACTCTCTCCATTCCCTCAGCTGCTCTCTCCCTTTGCCCCCGACCCCCCACATTTTAATATCCATCCTCTTGCACTCTCCCCTTGCTCCCATTCATATAAAGCTGTATTATCCTGCTAGTTTGACTTGTGTCTCTATAGTATTAAAAGGAGGATTAGCCCTGATACCACGCACTGTAGTTCAGAATGGTGTGTGTGTGTGTGTGTGTGTGTGTGTGTGTGTGTGTGTGTGTGTGTGTGTGTGTGTGTGTGTGTGTGTGTGTGTGTGTGTGCGCCATTGAGAGAGTATTAATGTCATTAAAAGCCTTGCATGTGTACAATATGTGGCTGCGTGCCACGGGAGCACTCATTCGTGAGTTACAGCTTCCAAACAAACAATAAATTACACCTCCACGTTCCACACTCGCTTATGATATTTGATCATCTGCTGAAATCTTAATCAGCGTCACTTTCCCAAACCATTTCAAAACAATAACAAAGAATGCATTAGATGGAGAACTGCGACACACACGCTCAGTTCTTCAGGCAGTTCTACAGGACGGTCTGCAGGTGTATGGACAGATCATTTGTTAGGACGCAGTATACTGCTGATGGGAACGGCTCATGCAAACGGAAAAGATGTAATAAATGAGTGAGAACACATAGCCCCTGAAGGCTTTGACGAGTATGAAAATGACGTGAATCAGCAGATCTCGACTCAACATGAACACCCTGATCGATGGAACCAGAGGAACTACAATGCTTAACTAAACAATGCCTGTTTGAACACCCCGGCTTGCATTTCCAACTCATCTGATGATGGATTAAAAATCATCCTACAGCGTCATCATGTTATTCTTTGTATTTACTTGTGTGTGACTCTGTTTGAGTTGGATTTACTAAATGAGTAATACAGAGACATGCCGAGAGGAGTTTTATGATTTTTTTTTTTATTTTTGCTTCAGAACGTGACCACAGTAAAACGACCAGCAAATAAAGATCCCACTGACTTTCTCGGCTCATTCTCGCCCTCACACTGTCATGTCCGCCTCTCGTTCAGAGTGATACTACAGCAGTAACACCCAGTACTTGTTTAGTAAATGAGGCTACAAGTGTAGTTCATTTCAACTTTATTCATATAGCGCCAAATCCTAACAGAAGTTGTCTCATGACACTTTCCATACAGAGCAGCTCTAGTCTATACTCTGTATAATATCATCTACAAAAACTCAACAATTCCCACCATGAGCAAGCACTTGGTAATGGCGAGGAAAGACCCTTCCTCTAAGAGGCACAAGTAGAAGTAGTAGAACCTCGTGTTGCTTAGCGACTTTTCAGGCCCAGCAGGTCTTGCCGTGGGCCCTCCTTCGTCCCAAAGCACTCACAGACGGCCTGGTCCTTGCGTGCACATGGTTGATTATGCAAATTATGCGATGATGTCATTCAGCCAATAGCTACTTTCCTTACTGTGACCGGTTGAGTCAGTCCTATTTGTAGTGCTCGAGCATTTGGCTTGGACATCAGGAAGAATGACAGCAGCAGGCTCAACCAATCAAGACAAATGACTACGTATCATATTTACACGTGTAGAAGCATTTGAGTTGCTTTGCTGGCATCGTTTGCATTTCACGAGAATAATGCAGCTCATTTATGATTGATGCTTTACACATTTGAATTACTGTACACAGCACACTGGCTTAGCTGTACTTTAAATCTGTATTTCCTGTAGTAGATAGAAAACTGCCACAACTCTGTAAAGAGAACGACAAATGAAATGTGTCATTAAAAGTCCTACATGTAACAGGAACTTGTCTTGCGTCACTGTTGCTGCTAGAAGAAGGCGATCGTCGGTTAAAACCTGTTCACAGACTGGCAAAAAAAGTGATCACAAGATAAATGAAATAGCTCAGAATCTTCAACATGTCAGCTTTAAATGTTCATCTGAAGTCTGCTGTCAGACATAAAGTCATTCGTACGCTCCAGCGTTGGAGCTCTTCCACATGCCTGTGATTCGTGACTGTCTGCACAGTGCAGCAGGAAAAACAACATGAAGGTAGAAAATGCTAATTCCTACAACCATGAGTCATGCAAACTGCAGCCCCTGTGAGAGTCATTTAAAATGAGCTAAAAGACTGCAGACGGAGTGCTTTCTGCACTGATAAAGATCCAAAGTAATCCTCACAGCGCTGCCTTGCCACTCTTAAGTGAAACCGAACAGTGTAATCTAATTAGCGTGTTTACCGTTATTGCCTCTTTGCCCCTTCAATCCTCCCACAGTATCAAGTGGGCTGAGGCTGAGCGTGGCTGCGTGCATCTGCGGGTCATAAATAAAGTTTATGATGGAAATGCATGGATCAAGTTGAATTTAATTTTATAATGAGCACACATGGCTAATGAGTCTGCACTCATTTTTGATTTATTTTGTCTTCTTGGCAACACTCGGAGACTAATGAACTCACACTGTAAGAAAAAGCTCTTAATTGGGATCTCTGAGCATGGATTCAGCTCATCTGCAGTGTGTGTGTGTGTGTGTGTGTGTGCATAATAGCCTTTCCTAAAGTGGTGTCAATTTGCTGGTGTTACGCCGTTATTAAAAACCAACAAACGCTGGTCAGTAATTTTTTGATATTAAGATAATTACATAAAAGCAGGAGTGAGTTTGTCACACAGGAACACGGCTGCAGATGTGACAACAGCAGGGCACTTCCATCCCTCTTTAGAAACTCTGATGAGGAGATCCCTGCTGAGACCTCAGAGCACGTTACAAGAGTGCTCCACTATAATTATACATTTACTGTACGTGAGTGTGTTTGTGCAGGTGTAGAGGTTTCACTATGTGGAAACGCTCTGAAAGACCGGTGCCAGAAATAAAAGGAAGGAATAATAAAAGGAAATATCATCCGCGCCAGGTATAACATCATGTATTTATATATAGGGGCACAGAGCGCAGGGTCGACCTCACTTTAAGCCCAGGGGTTAAACAGAGCAACACAACTCAAGTGGGAATAAGATGGAGGAGCTACAAAAACACACAACAGCACCTCCATGTACCACACTCACCCTCTCATTTGATCGTTAAATCCCAATCATGTCTGGCTTCATTTTTTCTCTCTCTGGATGAAATTGGCAAAATAAGGCAGCTAATAATAAACTGATCATATGAGAACATTTGGAATATTTAAAGTCCATGTAAAGTAAGAATAAATCTGTGTTCTGAGTTTGTCAGACTGAAGAAAAAAGTGTTATTAACTACCCAGCCAAATTTGAATGATTAAAAATATCAGCAAGTTTATAAAATGAGGTGTTAAAATCAGGTAAAAATGAATTCTCAGCTAAAGGACTGTGGGGGAGCAGTCAGGCAGCCCACATGAAACATGTCAGATGAGTTCAGAAAATGACATGACTAACTTTGAAACACTCTGAGCAAGATGAATTCATCTCTATCTCTCTGCTAGGGGTGCAGGGGAATGTTAAAGGTGGCCTCAGCGTGTCATTGAGCCACCCTTTAGGGACCGCCCACAAAATCCTGGACTGAAAAACAGTTTGAACCTCTAACTCCACATTTTACTAATATATCGTTCAAAGTCTTTTTACATGTTTTCAACAACTATTTCCAACATATTTAATGTGTTTTGAAAGAAATCTCAGAATTGCCTTGACACTGATTTTAAAATGTAACAACTGTATGTATAATATATCACGGTAAATGGACTGTACTTATATAGCATCTTTCTAGTCTTCTGACCCCTCAAAGCTGTTTTTCGGTACATATCTCATTCACCCTGCGCTGTGAAATGGAGGAGGTTCATTAGATGTGTGCTCAATGGCAGTGATGCAGTGATGTCTTGGTAACTAGGATTTAGTGTGGCTGTGTCCCTACATGTAAACAACCCCACAGCAATGTTTCTCCCTTTCATATTGGGTATATGCATAGGCTACTCATGTTTTAAGGAATAGTGCAACAGGAGCTGGATGAGAATAGCAGTCTAAAGTCTAAAGTCTGAAAACAAAATGTGTTGTTTTTTTTCGGTCTATGTGTCTGACTGGTTTTAGTCGAGTGCTGTAACGCCCTACAAGATATGACCTGACTAAAATCCCCTGAGGTACAAAGAATGAACAGCGTAAGCGTGACGTCTTCCACAGATTTCTGAAGAGCAGTTTTGAAGATTAGAATCTGCCGCCATCTTGGCTGTCCTGCCAATTCCACTTCCTGGCTAATCTAAAAATCACGTGGATCATCTGCGGACGCGAGGCGGGCTGAATGACGGCGAGGTGCGCACAGATCATATTGTGGTGTCAGTATTCTGATCTGACTCTTGGCAAGAAAGCAAAAAATGTCAAATTTTTTCCTTTCCGATCACAAGTTCCTGATCTGGAAAATAGATTAATTAAGTTCCCGTACAACAGGCCTCCTTTATCAAACCTTGTGTCTGTCCTCACTCTTTCCTTGGGCCATGGAAAAGGTAGCAGGCTAAAACAGCACAGCTGGCTAACACTAACTGCATTCATTCTGTAACGGTTAAAGTGAGGTGTTTGGCTGCTCTCTGGTTAATGAGCTCGCTGCTGCTGCTGCTGCTGCCTGTGCTCAGCCAAAGATTGTTTCTGTGTGAAAAGACACGCCACTCTGTAACCACTGTACGACCGCTGACTGGTTTTTGTAGTTCAGCTGGGACAGGCAGGGTGGTGTCCATTTACCAGAGAAATGATCCACACCACACGGCAATTTAAGAATCTCCCTGTTAAACTTTGATTCATTTAGACCTGTACTAAAATGATGTACTTTAACCTTCAGTATTAATAAAAAAGTATAAGTAGAAATAGCTGGTGAAGTACTGCAGGCTGCAGCTCCTAACTGAATGTGTCAGATACATTTATTTAATATTTCACAGCTAATTTTCAGGTTGTAGCTTCAGGGTGTCAACACAGGACTCAGCAGCCAGTTAATATTGCTCATTTTTCATTTACTCTTTTTAGCTTCCTCTTTAAGTGTCCTCTTTGCTCTCAGTGCTATTAGCTATGTCTATAAAAGCTGCTAGGCCCAGTTTGCCTGCTTGCCCAGCTCCAGTTCTGGCACAACACCGATCCCAATTAGCTTTCCTCTGTGGGCCTGTGGTACAAACACCAACACTCCCCTGGTGCTCTGAGCTCACAGTCCAGGCAGCCTGGCTAACAAAGTGAGCTAACATTAGCTAACAGCAGCTACAGTTGTCAGCAGTTTACTTCACTGTCCATCAGGAAACTCTGTAAATCACAGAGAGTTGAGCCGGAGGACATCAGAGGGAAAACCAGAAAACATTTTCTCGATAGGATATGATCCAGTTTCACCAGAATCAGTCAAATAGATGGTGGTGTGTGACTTAGTGCTGTAAAGCCAAACAGATGTGTAAATGACAGAGACACCATTCACCTGATTACAAGTCAGTGTCACATCAACAGGATTTAAAATCTGTTAGTTTATGAGAGAAAAGTTACACAGTGATGCTTTAATTAGTCCGCCAACACAAGTTGTTTAGACATTAAAACATTTTTTTAAATTATTTTTGGCCTTTTCAAGCTTTATTTGACAGAGACAGATGAAGAGTAGCAGGAATGTGGGGAGAGACACAGGGGGAATGACTTGAACTCAGATTTGAACCCTGGACCGCTGAGGCAAGGACTGAGGTAGGGTGGCTGCTCTACCAACTGAGCTAACACCACAAGTTGTTTAGGCATTTTTGATGTGAACTTTGAAAGGTTAGCCCAATTAGATGGAGATAAAGACTGGAGCTGTGGGCTGCAGATTACATGAAAGATTGTAACATGATCGACTGCAGTGTTGCTAAGCAAGATGGGAAAGTGTTGAGTAGGTGAGGAAGTCCAGGAGGAGAAAGGACGGAGCTTGTTGGAGGGAAGTGATGAGATTATCAAAGGCTGAAGTGGGAGGAGAAGAAAGCAAGACACAGAGAGAGAAAGCTGGAGGAAGATGGATGGAGAGAGGAAGAGAGAGGTGGATTTGTAAAGGAGAAGCGGGATATAAATATTGCATGGCAGGTTTTACTACTTGGCAAAAGAAAGGGCTTTCCTCCCCACTCCCCCATCCCCCTACGTGCAGCCCCTGACACACTGCAGTGCAACACACACACACACACACACACACACACACACACACACACACACACACACACACACACACACACACACACACACACACACACACAGAGTGTTTGACTGAGTCTAGTGCAGCACTGTGTAATGGTATCCCTGTTTAACCCTGAAAGGGAAGGCGAGGGGGAGAAGACGCAGTGGTTGCTGAGATGCAGAAGTGGTTGATGACACAACACTGCTCATGTCTGCTCACTGTTTGCTGTGATAAGAGGTTTCAACGTGCCACCGTCTAATGCAGAGCTGCAGGATGATCTAATGATGCTCACATCTTTACTTCATGTTTTATTCGAAGGTTTATTCACAATCGTTTTTTTTTTTACAATGTTGGCTCCAACAGAGCATGAATAGTGGGATTCCATTAGAAAGCTCCACCGTGACCTGTTTCTCATAAAAAGTTACAATAATGGTTAATAATGTTATTATTACCAGTATTAAGAAAGTCAGGGCCTCTTTTATTCAGCAGTTTAATGATGAGTGATGAGATAAAGCATGCTTTACAGTAAAAACCATAAGCAGCAATAAGCTGATGTATAGTGGAGAGGGATTTTAGCCAATTATGTTACAGTATTTCATCTCATCTTGTTCCCTGGCTTCAGAACAGAGTGGGCTTTGGGAATTTTCAGAACAGTGCTTTTATTATGAAGGATCATTCCTATTGTGAAGCCACAGTATACATGGAATTTCTTTCACAGATCTGTGAGTGCTGTTTTCTAACCACAAATGAGCCTAAATTAAAATGTTTAACTGGTTTTGCAAAGATTTCTATGTTGCTCAAATGTTGTTGCAGTTATTTTTGTTAGAGGATAGTTCAATGGTGAGCACAATGTCCTGCTGAATCCATTGACGGGTAAAATGAATCAATGTAAATGTCACATAGATCATGAGCTGATGTGTAAGGGCACATCTGGACTTAAGGTGTTGCCTCAAACCAGTGAGCTTCATGATTGTGTATGAAATTGTAGTTACAGTAGATAGATTAATTAATCCATTGCAAAGTTGAAACCAACATACCACAGAACATTATTAAACGTTCACAAGCTCTGCCACAAGAACCACGACTCTCTGACGATGTTAACAACACTACACCGGCAGCACAGTGTCACAAGTGTTGTTGAGCAATGATCAGGACGCTGTTAGCTCAACAGGTGGTGAGACGTCAGGCTGTTTTAACAGGCAGGCCGGTTTGTCCTTCATGTTTTCCGCGTTCATCTGTGAAAACAGCAGCTGTGGAAAATCACAAAGTATTTATTCAAGAACTGAACTTCTGTACTCTACTTCAACACATATAATTATTAGTTACATTACTGACCAACTGTAACATTAAGCTGCAGTTTATATGATAATGCATCAAAAATGATAAACCTATAGTAAGATATATTGGGTTTTTTCTTGCAACCAAGCAATTGGCGGGGGGGGGGGGGGGGGGGGGGGGGGGGGGCATTCGGCTATTACGATAATGAAATCAACTTTCTTTAATTAATATAATTTATGGTGCTGCTTGACTACCCCGTTAATATATGTGCTGCTCGAGAGCAAACAGCAGAGAAACTGTTGAAACGCTAAAGGCTGACTAATGTGGACTGCAGCAATATGCAATGCAATATTTCATAAGACAAAAATATGTATGTAAGAGTTTAGAAATAATAAATCTGGAAAATTGTGTACTAATTATTCATTTTATCTATCTATCTATCTATCTATCTATCTATCTATCTATCTATCTATCTATCTATCTATCTATCTATCTATCTATCTATCTATCTATCTATCTATCTATCTATCTATCTATCTATCTATCTATCTATCTATCTATCTATCTATCTATCTATCTATATTTGTTTAATCTCATCACATCATCATTTTGTTTGTTTGTACTGGGGTAAATGCGTTTTTACACTTATATTAAGATTCTTACAGAAAATAAAAGGGAAACGGTGTTTCTCAATTTGTCTGCCTTGTTTTTGTATTATTAAGCCTGTCTAGACTTTTTGATGCAGTTTAAAAGTAAAGAAAACAACAAAAAAGGAGCGCAAAATTCTTAGCAAAAAATGCAGCCGCAAAATCAGTCATTTTGATCAAAAAATCGTGAAATCCTGGTGGGACTGTATTGTTTATATGTAATACATTACCATGTAACAACATTACATTAATAATGTATGTGATATGACATGTATTCAAGAATAAATTGCAAAAAATAGAAAAACATCCAGCGATAATAATATACAAAGAAATGCATTCGTATACATTACCCGTAGTTAATAGTCTTCGTAGTGAAAAGCAGAGGAGGAAAGGAGGAAACAAATAAAGAAAAGGATATTGGAAGCTAACGGGCAGATGAGGTAGTGGAGAAATAGCACAAAAGTAGAAGTGCTGGCAGAGAGGAGGAGAGGAGGGATGGAGGAGCGAAGCGATGGGTGATCTGTAGTGAATAAAGTAGAGCAGGTCACTCTGGGAGTGCAGCACTCTTTAGTATGCTGCTCCACACACTGGCTCAGGCACACACACACTGAGTGCGGCTCCTATATTCGGCTGTATCTTCCACTCCAACTCCATTCCTCACAAAATCATTCACACATTGACATCCACTGGCTTGCAAGCTGACACTCGCACATGCTGCCTGCCAACAATCAAGCTGGCGCTGTCTCCATGGTTACAGAACATTCAGGGGCCAGTCACAAAAGAGCAAAGCTGACTAGAGGGCTAACTAGAAACCAGAATAGAACTACACTTAAACAAATATATACATCACTACCCATAGTTTGATCTAACTGCTTAACCCCACAGCCCTTAGTTACTGTTGCTACGTCAAGCTTTTCTCTCACAGCACATCTACAGTGACATTTCTTCAGCCATTTTTTAAACAATGAGTCCTTGAATTCAGACAAACGCCAAAGCAGTTCTACTCAGCGACTGTCAATTTTCTTGCTTGAAATGACAACTGTCGCCAGCGGCTAACTGTTCCGAGCTAATTAAACTAATGTAAGCTGTAAATCTGTTAGCTCGTTTAGAAACACTGTCTCTGTCTGGATCTTTGAAATGAGAATCTTCAGCCTGATTTCAGACTTTTACACCTGCTCGTGTTTATTTTTGTCCATACCGGATCACCATCGCTCTAATCCCCCCATCATTTTTCACCCACAAAGACCATATTTGTATTTTGCATTTTAATTTGCGGGCTGAATTACACATGTAGTCATGTGAAACCTACACATCTGTACGGGACATTTCAGGCTCCGCTCATTTAGAATAGATGGAGTTCACATGGACCGAGATGCATCAGCTCGATGATTAAAAAAAAAAACTACAACACTGGCTTGTTTTTTTTCTGATGTGCTCAGCTAATTTGGTGACCTCGTGAATGTAGACTATGAAATATGACTTCACAGGTGCAAACCGTGGCCAGGTTTGGAGCTCTGCACTTGAAGGTTGCAGAGAGAGAGTGTACGAATACAGCTTTTATTCTCTCTCTATCTCTATCTCCTCGAATAGAGACAGTATATGAGGTTCATTTAGACAAATGTCATCTGTCTTCAAAATGCACTTAAAGCTTTACAGCAACAGTCTGACATTTTGGAAAATAGTCTTATGCACTTTTTTGGCAATAGTTAGATGAGAGGATATATACCAGTGTCATGTCTTAATAAACCAGAATTAATGTGTAGCTGGAGCCAGCAGCTAGGTAGCTAAGCACAAAGACTGTGCAGAGAGGGGATCAGCTAGCCTGGCTCTGACCAAAGGCAGCAAAACCTTCACACAGAGCTGCTTTGATAATACACAGTGGTTCACCTGCTGCTCAGTGTAACATCATGGAACAGGCTAATCGTGGGTTCATTTGTAAAAATAATTTCTGCATTTATTCATGAATTAATTTGTTTATTGTATAAATGATTATATTGTATTTGTGTATTGTATAATTAGCATGGCTACATTTAAGAGATTAAGAGAGTATTTCCCAACACTGGGTGACCTGAAGAAATCATATTTTACCCACATGTAAGGACACATCGGTCAACAGGAAGTGTAACTCAAAGGTTAAAACAGGCCTTTCGTGTGAGAGGCAGCACTAATAAAGGCAGTGTAAGATGATGTGATTGAATGAATGTGCAGTTCGCATTCTTTTCCTCTCAGATATTTTTATTGAAATATGAACATCACATCATCACATATACGCAGTTCATACAGTGTACATTTATTTTTTCAGAGTAATATGACACAAACATCCCTCCCTGTCCACTAGCCACGCCTACAAACCATAATTCTTGAGTATTGTTCCTGGAGTATTGTAGGAAACAGCTGGAAGTCAAGTATTGAACTGCAATATGCATGCAATAGCAAGCATGATGTCCCCTAACCACCGAGAGTGCGTGGGCGGGGCAGCATCCCTCCATCTTACTAGTGTCGCACGCCTAACCAAAAGAGAGGCAAAGGACAGTGTGCGGCTTTTGGTTGGAGCTCTTTATTCAATCAGACACCATAGTACTGCATATATAACCTTCAGATTTATTCAGCTGCCTCTTTTTACATGCATGTATCCATGAAGTCTAGTTCTATACAGATATTTGAGCAGCGGCAAACAGTTTGTAGGTTTACCTGGATTCATGTCCACAGTCTCAGTATGTGCATATAAGCGGTGAGTCCACAGATGTGGGAGCAGAGAACAGGCTCACAGTGTTCTGGCCGGCGTGCTCAGGTTTCTCGGCTGAGCTTCGTTTCTAATCAAACAAACATGATGTCAGTTTTTATCTCTTCAACAGCCTCCTCTGTCATAACACGGGACTGCAGCAGGCCATGATGGCTGACCCCGTTATTTGCACTTTTGGCTGTTTATGTGAACTCACTTGCCACCTTACTTTCATGGATCGTCACTCCCAAGGTCGGAAACCCTCATAAAGCTGTCCGTGATGGGGTTGTCAGGAGACGCATGTCACTGCTGATGTACAAGTGAAATAGAAAGTGTATGTGAAGACTCAGAAAGGGATTTTTTTTTGTCTTTGCGTGCGTTTATGTTTGTGTCCTC
Source organism: Collichthys lucidus (assembly GCA_004119915.2). Classification (NCBI taxonomy): domain Eukaryota; kingdom Metazoa; phylum Chordata; class Actinopteri; family Sciaenidae; genus Collichthys; species Collichthys lucidus. The sequence continues at coordinate 26,456,919 of CM014100.1, forward strand.
CAGTTATGTGTTGCTTATCCATCAAGGCTGACATGTCAATCTCATTGAGCAGACAGCCTGTGGCCTTGCACACACACACACACACACACACACACACACACACACACACACACACACACACACACACACACACACACACACACACACACACACACACACACACACTCATTTACATAATATAATACTCTTCTCTTTGTGCAGATTTTTTCATCTCCAACATCCCATTTCAGATGTTTGGTCCAAATCCTCTGCTGTCAAATCCATTTGTCATGCAAAGCTATTCCAGCCATTATGACTGACCGGTGTGTGTGTGTGTGTGTGTGTGTGTGTGTGTGTGTGTGTGTGTGTGTGTGTGTGTGTGTGTGTGTGTGTGTGTGTGTGTGTGTAGTTTTTACATGGTTGTTTAGTACCTTATTTTAGGCAAAGCATAAACATAAAGCATGAGGTCATGAGCTAGAAATGACAAAAGTAACCATGATATGTATGTGTGTGTGTGTAATACAGGTTTTCTCCGCTGCATCATGCGGCCCTCAATGGGAACCTGGAGCTCATCACTTTGCTGCTGGAGTCACAGGCTGCTGTCGACATCAGAGACCAGAAAGGTGAGGGGGAGATGCGCGCACACACACACACACACACACACACACACACACACACACACACACACACACACACACACACACACATAAACAGAGATAGACATGTATACGTACAGGAAAGCAGATGAAATGTGAGCTCTGTACATGCAGAAACGCTGTATGTTCCTCTTGCACATAAGATCAATACTATCATATATCTCAGTGTGTGTGTTCATCTTATGAATATGTGTGTGTGTGTGTGTGTGTGTGTGTGTGCAGGTATGCGGCCGCTGCACTATGCCGCCTGGCAGGGGAAGGCGGAGCCTATGAAGATGCTGCTGAAATCTGGTTCATCTGTCAACGGCCAATCAGACGAAGGACAGATTCCTCTCCACCTGGCAGCGCAGCACGGTCACTATGACGTGGTGAGTGGAAGAAGTTTATTTGAGAGCAGAGCTGCTGACTATACATGACTGACACGACAGAGCCATCTGTCAACGTTTATATGTAATGAAGCATCCCTGAGATAATTAATGAATCACCTCTGGGACAGCAGAGTGGGCTGTCAGATGCTGACAGAATGTATTGTCATTAGTGATTGGCACTTTGTCATTTATGATAACAGTGGATGAAATGATTCTATGTAATGATAATGTGGTCCTCATATTGACAAACCCACATGGAATGATCACACAGCTCTAGAGTTGTCACGATACTAAAATGAGTAACCACGATACTATACCAGACAAAGTATCACGGTTCCGGGTAATACCGCGATACTGCGGCCTTTTTTTATTATTATTATCTTTATAAACTGCAATGTATTTGTACAAGTTAGTTTGAAACAACAACGTTTGTTTTTTAAGCAAAATTAGTGTTGCCACTGACAAAGACGCCACGGCAGACTCGCTGCTCGGGCCCGGTGCTTCTGCCACGGTGAGTGTGTTGTCTCGTGTCTGGGCGAGACAGAACTTTAGCTTGTTGTTTGTTTTGAAGCGAGTTTCTATCGAAGCGGAGCTGTCTTCATGGAGTTCATGCTTGCCGGCAGAAACACACGAACAGCCAATCAGCTAACAGACGGGCGGACCCAGCATGCAACAGCCTATCACATCCCTGGACGTCACCAGTAACAGGCAAACAGCCAATCATTCAGCAGCTGTGTAGTTCGGTTGCAGCACATGCCATGTTTTTTTTTACGAGTGAGTAGCATGCAGTGAGAAGCCGGGAGGAGAGCAGAGGCGGCCGCTATGTAGCGGAGACTGGCACCGGTAGTATAGTAATCCACGGTAGTACCGTCGTGTAAAATTTCTAGTATAGTAGCGACGGGTATGATTTGGTACCGCGGGGTACCGGGTATACCGTGGGTATCGTGCAACTCTACACAGCTCTCAGTCTTTCAGCTCTTTGTTTTGCTTCTCAGGCCCACAGCTTTACTGTTTTTGTTCACTCTCACTGCTCTCAGAACTGTTCTTACTAAAAAAAAAAAAGATGATACAGCACCTGACCAACAGCAAACAGCAGTTAGCAACTGGCTAAATGAACAGTATTTCCCTCAGGAGCTGGTGCAGACCAAAAACAGAGCTAAAACAAAGTGACAGCTCCAAATAAATGCTAACGTTGCTCTGGATATGTGTAAATAAGCGTGTTTAGCCTGATAACCAGACCAGACTGACACATTTTTTTATTAGCTATTTTTCACAGTAACAAATTTGAGATTCACAGTAGCGGTGGACCGATCAATCTAAAATATCCATAGTATGAATACCAACGTTGGTATCGGTATTGATCAATACTTGTGTGATGAGATCGATACTTTAGTATTAGTTTCTCTTTTCTACGTTCAGTATGCAGCTCCTGTTGTATAACTGCTTATTACATTTGTAATTTTAGCAGAATGTAGACTATACAGACAGTCATAAAATATATTCAGCTACTTGAAATAAATCTAAATTATTGTACCTGAAAAGTACATTCCTATATAAGGATGTACCTCAAACCTGAAATGTGAATATGGCCAAATATATTAACCCTTTTATGTTAACTGTCAAAGGAAGATTTCTATTCCTGTATATGTTTGCATATTAACGATGCATTTACTTCATAAATTATGATGCCTTGCTCTCCCCTACATAAAAGTAGACAAGCTTTTTCAAAGTAAAAAGTATATTTATCGGCAATACTGCCCCTGTGTTTACTTGGTGTTAGATCAATACCAAATTTTGTAATATCGCACACCCCTAATTCGCAGATCTGGAAGCAGACTACCTTGCTACCTAACTTTCTACATGTATCACTTGCGTGAGCAGTGAACACTACCATAATATGTAGTTCTCATTTTCCCTGTGTAAAAAATGTGTAATAAAGATGTGTTAAACAAAACTAAACTTCATTTGAGAAAGACTGCAGTGCTGCTGCAGGCTGGTCAAAGCAACAACAGTTAAATATATAGCAGACAGCTACCACAGCAGCTAACGTACCCCAGAGGAGGGCAGTGCTCAGCATTCAAACACTCGAAAACTGAAGAACCACTATTGGATTAAATAACCATGATTTATACATGGGCTAACAAACCTTGGGTTGAGACTCTAATCCACAGTTGCTCCCAGTGCGCAAGGGCAAATGAATAAAAAATTACAAAGAGTGAAACAGAGTGCAGATTAAAGAAAATGAATCATTTAACATCCAGCAGGACAACAGCAAAGGGCACAGACGAGATGTGAGACACATTTAAAACAAGGATGGCCAGACAGAGTTTTTATCTGAGACTGGAATATCATGTCACATTTCTTAACTGAAGAAAGACTGAAGAAAAACTGAGAGCATGATGAACTGTTTCCTCCTAAGCACTTCACCTAAGCTGCTCCATGATGTCATTTTACAGGGACAGAAAATGGATAAACACTTTAAAAAGTCAGAGTTAATACCATACTGTGAACACACGCAAAGAAACATATTTAACATGGCAACAGGCTTTGAACACATTGAACTGATGCTGTGATTTATTGCACAGAGATCTACAGGCTCTTCATCTGAGGATGTCTGTAGTGCTTTTGATTTTTAACAGAGCGTGACATGTTTTCCGCACTGCCACGCGTGTGTCTCTGTGACCGTTTGTGCCTGCAAATGCATTACATAATTATCTTTTTGTATCTTTGCAATTTTTGCAGCGTGGTTGAGGTAACTGGTAATTAGCCAAACATGCTGATAACTAACTTTCCAGAATGGACACTCTGATATTCACATTTCATGTCAGACATGATGATTGAGAGATTGCATTGAGGTACAGAAGATCTCTAGCTAGCAGGGATGTGTCATGTCATGACTCCAGCTGCTGAGCTATGATTGGACAATCGCAGTATGGAGAAGGGGTTAGGGTTAATAGTAAACATGGGTGAGAATAAGAATAGTTGTCTTTACGTGTTAGCTGTGTGATAGACAACCTGCCACTTCTCTAACAGATTGTGTTTTCCCGTGTGTGTTTGCTCTCCAGTCGGAGATGCTGCTGCAGCACCAGTCCAACCCATGTATCGTGGACAACGCTGGGAAAACCCCTCTGGACCTGGCCTGTGAGTTCGGCAGAGTCGGGGTAAGAGCATACAGTTTTAGTCATTTATCAAAACCAGCAGCAGCTGAAGGCAAACCACAGAAACCATCAATTGTGTTGCTTGTATTCTCTGCATGTGCGTGTAGGTGGTCCAGCTGTTGCTGTCCAGTAACATGTGTGCTGCTCTGCTGGAGCCCAAAAAAGGAGACACCACCGACCCCAACGGGACGTCTCCTCTCCACCTAGCCGCCAAGAACGGACACATAGACATCATCAGGTACAAACACAAGCTCCCACCTCCTGCTCTCTCTCACACACAAACATACATGCACTTTTAATGAATTTAAAGTTCTCCCGAGCTTGCTGAGAAAACAGATATATAACACAACATGGAAAACAATATAATCCAATTAACTTGAGGAATAATGGCACATAAGTGTTGCCCTGCAGTGAGAGTTGATGCATCCGTCACAAGCTCCTAAATACATTTTTAAACACACTGCAGATCTGCAGTCAAAGTAACGTCAAGTCGTTATAATATAATCTTGACGGGGCTGCGCGCCTGGTTTTTGTTTATGTTTTGGAAGAGAGCATCATGTCAAAGTGGCTTGTTGCCGCGGCGATGTCAGCATCTCACACACAGCTCCCTGATGAAAGATCACACACACCACAAAAATATTTTTCCTCTCATCTCTCTTAACCAAGTAACTCAGGGCTAATATGTGTGTATATGTGTGTGTGTGTGTGTGTGTGTGTGTGTGTGTGTGTGTGTGTGTGTGTGTGTGTGTGTGTGTGTGTGTGTGTGTGTGTGTGTCGGTGCAGGAGTTTGTTTGCCTGTTGGACACAGACAGAGAGGCGAGGGATAAGAGACAGACACTGAAAGATGAGAGGAGGCTGCAAGTGAGGGGAGATAAGAGAGGAGAAGGGTATGACAATAAAGAGAGGGGTAGAGAACAAAGCCTGTCATAGTTGACAAAGCAGAGCGCGCCGCTTTAGGAGTGACACTGATAAATGATGCTCATTAGGCGTGTCCAACAGTCTGTGGAACACACACTCGGGTAAACACACACACACATACAAACTGTAATTCAGTAAAGTTTGAGCCAAATGAAATACGTGTCTGATGAACAGTTTCTTTCTCAACAAAACTCCAAGAGGAGAGTCAAGCTCTGAAGCTAATTTAATATAGTGGCCAAACCATGTAATGACAGTAATGGTGTCCGTCACGTGATGCACACTGGAACAAAAATTCACACATTGTGAAAGAAGTGGCTGTAAAACAGTGGATCAGAATTTCATGAAAAGTCATGAAGTCATGCTGCTGTTAAAGAGTGTGACAGCTGTTGAATGAAGGACCTGTGGTAGCTCTCCTTCTTACATGGTGGGAGTAGCAGTGTGTTGCTGAAGGAGCTGTTTAAAGCCTCCACAGTCCCATGCAGGAGGTGAGAGGAGTTGTTCATGATGGATGTCAGCTCTGCTAACATCCTCCTCTCCCCCACTTCCTCTTGCTTGCTCACATGCATCAGCTTTTGCTCTCCTGTCCTCTCTCACAAGTTAAAAGATGTCCAAAGTCACCAGAGAATACTCCCTCTGTAGCCTGGTTAGAGCCGTTATCCATTAGCTCCTCCATCTTATTGGGCAGAGATCTTCCATCCCCCGTGATAACAGATGCTACGGATGATTTGTATTTTGCTTTTTTTGCTCCTTGCATTTAGATCCAGCTCTGCATCCCCGTCTTCTTCTTCTTAATTCAGCAGGGATCACCAGTCTTTCCACCAAGGGTATCTTAAATAGGTGACGATTCAAATAGCTGGCTAGTATGGTAAATTGGTGTATTTTTAAGAAAGGCAGTTTTACAAACAGACCATATACCCGCCCCTGCGAAGTGCCCAAAAAGTGTGAAGGAACACACCCAAGATTGGGCCAGACTCTAGCTGTCTCCCTATTGGCTGGTGAAACACACTAATTTAAGCGCAGGGCGGGACATCCTTCAGTCTGTGCAGACACTTCAACCTGAGAGGGCGTGCTGTTTTGTGCGAGAGCAGAAAATATTTGTATGCCAGTTATCCCCACAGTTTAAAGTAAACGCTTGCCCACAGAGTGTCAGGCCGGGACTCGAATGAGGACTCAGATGCAGAGTTTAGGCAGTAAGCTGTTTTATTCTGGACGGCGAAAATCCTCGGCTGAGTGAGGCTATGAAAAGGCCCTAAACTAAAGAAAACAAAAATCACTCCAAGGAGGAAAAAACACTGAACTACTCTTACTAACAAAATCAAAATCACTCTCAACGAGGAACAATAATGCTAAGGCTACTGGTATTAAAGATTAACGAAATCAAAATCACTCATAAGGAGGAAAAACAAAAGGACTATGAAACAACAACTAAAGGTGCTCAAAAACGAGGCTGGAAACACACTATACTAGATACAAAGTAACAAAAGGCTAGACTATGAAGTACAACAGAAAATCACTCAGATGAGGAAGAAAACAAAGAATACTTGCGCTAAGCAGCTGTGGCTATGAACTGTGAACAAAAGGTGTACGCTATGGAGGACGAAAACACTTTGGCACAAGACAAAGGGAGACGCAGACAATATATACACCGGGTAATGGGGAACAGGTGGAAACGATCAGGGCGGGGGAGACAATCAGACCGGTGACACATGGGGAAGGGCAAGTGACCTGAAACGAGAGGAGAGTTAACTTTCAAAATAAAGCAGGAAATGACAAGACATAACAAAAACCCAGCTTGACCTCACCGCGGTGTGACACAGAGTGGCTGGAGATTGGTGTAGAAAAAACATGAAAAAAGTAAAAAGATAAATGAAATGAAAAAATACTAAAAACACAGAGAAGTCAAGTGTTATCTTCATGCACCATCGAGCACGGTCCAGAAGAATGAACGGAGCCAAGCTCCAACTCTGAAACTTGTCTTCATAAATCTATGCTTTCATTTCTCTGACCTCTGTCATAATGTACTTAATGTCAACAGATCCCATGAAAAGACTGACACAAAAATGGATTGATATTATAATAAAGTATCCAAAGACTCAGATTCTAGACCTGCTGACCGCTGTATGTATTCTGTGCCTTAAGCTAAATGCAAACGTTAGCACGTTAGCATGCTTACATTGTCACTGTTAGCATGCTAACATGCTGACATTAGGCAGGTGTCATTTTAACCGTGGTTGACATCTTTTTCCTCAAAGCTCAGGTCCTTTTTTTACCCTGGAGCTGAGCTTCTTTAGCCTTTCTACCATGAGAACCTGACTGATGGAGTGTTTGTCTAAAGTTGTGTTATAGCGGTCACTGGGTTCTCTGTCTTCTCTCTGATCAAGGCCCCTTTTTGCCTGGTTACTGACTTCAGCTGCCAATGCTCTCAAAAGTGTAACTCCATGTAGCAGCCACAGTAAAGTGCAGGAACTGTGATGGGCTGCTTTCATTTTGCAAAAACAACGACGAAATGAGTATTGTTTGTTGACCACGCTCATGATTGTAGGATCAGTTTATAGTGACAGACAGAATTCAGTCTGAAACACAACAAATCTAATTGAATTATCAGTCTCATTGAGTTTAAGACAGACCAAAGTGCTGAGAGACGTTTCTCATGATGAAAGCTTATGTCTCGAGCTGCTGCTGCTGTAAATACCCACCGAATGCACGTTAATACAGCTACAGATGCAAAGAGGAACAGCAGACGTACTCTTTATACCTGTTTGGATAACATTTGCTAAAAACTACAATACCCAGCTGTAGGAAATGTTTTATTAATGAAGGATTTCCATCTTCAGGTGGAACAAACGGACTCATCATGTGAGAGAGGATAGAGAAGTCAGAGTGCTGAGAGACTCAAACATTTCATAGAGTGATGCAGGTTTATCCTTTAAATCAGGAGCAGTATGACATGAATTCACCTTATTTCAGTTGTGTTGCTGTTTCATGCTAAAGAAAATGTTTCTTCTGTCTTCTCTGTCTCTCCTCCTTCCCTTAACCTCATCTAACTCCTCTTCTCTGCATTGCCACACGACTGTTTCTTCTTGACTTTCTTACCCTCTCACCTCTTCTGTCCTTTGCAATTCTTCACTCTGTATTTCCTCTGAATTTCACTCCCTACTTGTTCCCCTCATCTCTTGCTACACTTCCAACCTGCTTCTCTTCTCCCCCGCTGTCAGACTGTTGATCCAGGCGGGTATCGACATCAACAGACAGACCAAAGCAGGCACAGCCCTGCATGAAGCTGCCCTGTGTGGAAAGACCGAGGCAGTGAGACTTCTGCTGGACGTAAGTGGAACTTTACAGAAAACTTCCCCCAGCACTGTGACCGTGGCCTGAGTTCACTTAAAGGACAGTTAAAATCTAATTTATGAACGCTTCAAGCCCGAAACCTCCTCCAACCAGCCAGCTCCACTACCTTAGAATAGCACAGCTGTGACAGTAACACTTGTAAGCTGACATTAGTGGTGGAGGCGTTCTCTATTTCCATAAAATTACAATAAAAAAAATATATATTTTTTTTAGCAAAACTATAAGGCCGCCTGTTTTCTGTGAAGAATGATTGACTGTGGGAGATGTTTCCATTATTAGTTATTTGAAAGACAAATGAACATAAATCCTTAAATTGATTGAAATTATGATCTCAGAGATTTATCATTTCACTCAAAAAAGGTTTAGAGATTCATCAGTGGCAGAAAGTCATTTAATATTTTTACTCACATATTGTAGTTAGGTACTTCACACTAGGATTTTTGCCACTTTGACTTCATATATACAAAGATTTGGTAATCAATAAGATGCATAAAGATTAAAGCAGTGGTTCCAGATGATTATGAGTTCAGCTGTTTCCCTTTAAAGAATCAGAATCAGTATCAGGAATACTTTAATAATCCTAGGGGGAAATTATTTTTGTTACAAAACTCCAGGTATACAAAAAACATATATTATACAAGCAACATCTATTAAGAACAGAATATAAAGATATATAAAAGATATATAAATAATCAAATTTACAGTTTAAATAATGCGCAACAAGTAATTGTCCGTGTTTGTGTCAGATTGTCAGATTCTCATTTAAAGCTGAAACTGTCACAGAAAATAAAAATATAACATAAATAAAAATGTCATACAAAAGCAATAATCAGATATTTATACATTTTATTTTCATTTATACAAATCTGCGCAGAAAAACCTTAGTTTCTTATTTCATACCCCATTAATGAATCAACTTCATTATTCATTTTCATAACACTAAAGGTTGCAAATGAAATGCACTTTTTGTTCTATGGACCATTAAATCTCAACGTTAGGTTAAAAGTATTTTTCATGAGGTTCCGATGTGTTTCCTGTCTGATGAATGCAGACTGAACTTCCTGTTTTCAGATGAGCAGTCTGTGTTTCTGTCAGGTCTTCTAGCCGTTGTTATAAGTTGCTTGTTATAAGAGTACATTAATGCTTCTTTTACTCTATTACTATTATGTTTATTACCTTCATTTGTTACATTGTCTTTGGACACCTTTGGTGCATGACACCAAATTACAATTAAATGTCTTTTACTAGAAATCATTTTCATTTCATTATAGACATTTCAGCTCCTTTTTTATTGCATGTTGTCACCTTCATCACACAGTGTCTCCCACCCTGTCCTATTAAAAAATGACACATGTGTCACTGACTCAAAAAAAAAGAAGAATATTATCATGGCAAAGCTTTTTTTCAATTGTTCTTCAGTCATAGAGGAACAACTTAGATCAGAATAAAAATAAAAGATCACCAGATTTGTTTTTCTCACTTGGTTCTGTGAAATACTGGACAAAATGTGCTTTATCTCTGACATTATGTGTTTTCCTTAAAATATGAAGTCAAATAAAGCTCCCAAATTGCTCATATAAAATGAGTCTTACGTCCTTCAGATTTTACTGTAACAGTCATTCTGAAAATATTCTCTGACAGAGTTTCTTGGGAAATCTGAAATGCAGTGGAGGTCTGAGGCCTGTTACCTATTTATGAAAATCCCTCCGTCCCCATGTGATGAAACCGAGGCACAGTTATGAAAACTAATAGGAGATGATGCAAATTGTCCATTTGTGCCGGTGACATTAAAATGCCACGGGGTTTATGAAAACAAGAGAGGCAATATGTTTTAATGACATGGCGTGTTCCAGCATGAGAAACACACACTGTGGTGTAGACCCACCGCTGTGAGAAGGTTCCGAGTCTCTGTCCTGAAGCGCCTTCGCTCTCAATCCATCTTTGTTCTCGGGCCTACATTTGATCAGACTGTGATACTGCTCTTCAGCTTTTGGCTGTCTCAGTTGAAAAAGAAGACGTGGTTGTGATTAGTAGGGCAGCAGCAGGAATGAGTGGGCACGGGTTTCTTTCTGCCGATGTCATGATATTTTTTTATTACATCCCGAGGTTATTGCGTCCACACACCAAATCCATCTTCTCTCCTCTTCCACAGAGTGGCATCAATGCCACAGTGAGAAACACCTACAGTCAGACCGCCCTGGACATCGTCTACCAGTTCACTGCAACACAAGCCAGCCGAGAGATCAAACAACTGCTGAGGGGTAGGATGGATGGATCAGTGGATTGGGGTAGGGAGGAGGTAGAAACGTCAAGCAGACAGAGAGAATAGCAAGTCATGCTAGGGGTTGTAGCATAATTGGAGGGTGTAGTGACTCTTTAAAGGAATAGTTGGACTTTGGTAATAATTCTGAGTCGTTGTCGTTGTCAGAGTTATATGATACTCTTGTGTCTGTACACTAAATATGAAGCTAGCTTTGCTTAGCACAAACAGAGGGAAACAGCTGTCCTGGCTGTGTCGAGGGACAGAATGTGACTACTTGGCAACTCCAAAGGTCACAAATGAACATGTCTTTACATCTTTTTTGTTTAATTTGTACAAAAACAGGAGATTGAAATCGACACATTGCAGTTTTTAATGACCTTTGGATGGAGCCAGGCTAACTGCCCCCCCCCCCCCTTATGCTAAGCTAGGCTAACTCTCTGACGGCAGAAGCTTCATATTTACCATGCAGACATCTAACTCAGTGAGAAATCAATAAAGAACGTATCTCTAACTATTCCTTTAACCCGTGCTACTCAAACACTGAATACATGCAATATGTTGAATATTTTGGTGGGAAACATTAAAGAGATTCTCCATAACTATAGTATTGCACATTGCACACACATGATCATGTGAATTATAGAACAACACATACACTTATTGCATTATACATTATGATGTACCGGCTCTCTGTGTCCGTCAGATGCCTCAGCGGCTCTCCAAGTTCGAGCTCTGAAAGATTACTGCAACAACTACGACCTGACCAGCCTGAACATCAAAGCAGGAGACGTCATAACGGTAAGACTCTCACACGCACACGCGCACACACACATGCAGCGTGTAATGAGGGGTTACAGGTAGGTGGGTTCACATGCACAAAAGGCTGCAAACAGCTGCCTCTCTCTGTGCAAGTCCTCGTTGTGATCCCTATCGGTAGCTGTCATGACCTGACTTAGATGGATGTTGGTGTGTCCTTTTGCAGCGTCCTAGTCAAAAACTGTTGTGAGTGTGAGTGTGTATCTACGTGTAAATCTACGAATCCATGCCTGAGTAGCGCTCAGAAATAGTTTTGTGCTCTCCTTAATTTGTTGTCAACAATAATAAACTTTCATAAAGATTTACAACATTTACTACAAATGTTTTACAGAACTTGCTACATTGCACCCTGACCACCGCTGATGAATATTAATGAGCATTTATGCAGCCTTCGGGTACTTACTACAGTAATAAGGAGGCTAAGCGGTGCCCATGCTTCCCCCCTCAGGCTCTGAATGAACAGTTTGTCTTTGATGCTGTCTGACAGAGAATTTTAGAAAGCTCCAAAAGTAATTTCCATTTCTGTTTGACAAAAAAAACATGCTGAGATTTATTAAATTATTAATAAACCAGTAGACCTAATGTAGGGTTGTAAAATACACACAAATTTGCCTTCTTATTTTTTATGTAATGTTTGTCACTTACATGTTTGTGAAACCTGAGCAGGTCTTGGAGCAGCACCCTGACGGACGCTGGAAAGGCTGTATCCATGACAACCGAACAGGAAATGACCGGGTGGGCTACTTCCCTTCCACCATGGTGGAGGTCATCAGCAAACGCACAGGTGTGTGTGCCCTCCTGTGTGTGTGTGAGTGAGAGTGAGAGAGGGTGTTGGAGTTACTGTTAAAATCATGACCAAGCTGTCGGTCTGGATGACATGTCAGCCAAGCATCACATATTTGGGCTAAACACAGAAGAAGAACCTGAGGAAAAAGTTGAAGAAAAGTGACTGAATAATGTTTCAGCCCTTTTCAAAACCCTTGAAGACACTTGACCTCACCATCTCATTAGTTCACTTTCCCTGGATCAATAAAGGTTATATTAAAATGATATTATATCTCACACACTGCAGAGGTGACCTTTGTGAGCAGCACAATGGTACCAAACGCTCCTCTGTCCTCCCTACAATTATTTCAGACGTGATCCAAGCAATCCATTCCAGTTCCATGGCCAGAATTAACTTTACTACGAATACCTGAAGACACAAAGTTTTTAGGAGTTCAGCCTGACAAGTGAAGACAGTTTGGACACCAACATCATCCACATGTTTCACTTCTCCCTGCTGACATTTAGCATTAGCTGCTGAATGATAGTAGTTTCTAAAAGTCCGCGGGATGATTGATACTACTGTCGTGTCCGCAGCTTAACTTAGCATAAAGACTAGAAACAACTGATGTGTCAACAGGTTGTGTGTTACATTGTCTGCTGCAGATGCATACATGTTAATAATTTGAAGCATAATGTATCCAGTTTTGACTGCACAGTTTTCCTAAAGTGACCTTAAAATTAGTTTAGATTTAAATTTTCCGCACTGTTTTTCACAATCTTGTTACATTAGCCTGCTACAAATGCTATATTCAGAATTTACATTGTTAAGGGCCTCACTAAAGCTATGTATATCACATTGTTATGGAATTTTCTCTTTTTAGGTTACACAAGGCCACGTGTGAGCCTTGTGATCCACGACAGTATTAACTGTTTGTCTTATGACTAGGTGCCACCATATCTCACTGTGGTGGCCAGGGTCGAAGAGACCTGTTGCTGCCTTCCTAGTCATAATAGATAGCTTGTTGTTGCCGTTCCAATCTGCGTAAGCGGACATCTGTGTCTCCAGACTAGGATGTGTTGACAATAACACCTCCAAGAGTAAAGACATTCTCTTTTACTAATTCTGGGGCGTATAGTATTTGGGGTGTGATCTTTGGGTTTAAAGTGTATGCACCATCACAAGTTCGTCAGAATGCGAGACCGACTCAAGCACTTCAGATGTACTTTGAGAGTGTCTCTAGTTCTCCTTGGCCAAGCGTCAATAAATAATACAGCATAAGACATCAGAGGCTCCTGAACACTTTCTTCCCTCCTGACCTCACCATTGACCTTTGACTTCAGCAATTTCTCCACAACACACATGACATGTTACGCATACTAGACTAGACCAGCCACTGTGTCTAAAATCCTTCAGACACTTTCATATTTTAGAATTTGGATAGTGGCTAATGTAGCTAGCTTTTATTCATATAGCACCTATGCAGCTATGCAGTTCAACATATTAAATTATAAATATATTAATTATTAAAAACACTTATACACTTTCTTTCTATTAGTTAGATGAGAATTGACGCCACTCCCATGGCTGTGCAATACATATTAATGCAGCCTGTTAGCTTAGCTTAACTAACACAAAGACATGAAAACAGCTAGCCTAGCTCTGTCCACGGGTGATAAATCCACCAACAAGCATCTCTAAAGCTCAATTTAAAAAGTCCTTTGTTCAGTCTGCACAAAACTGAAGTGTCGTGGAGCCAAGCTAACTATTTCAATCAGATTCCATTGTTTGTGCTAAGCAAAGCTAACCGGCGGCTGTCGATAGCATCGTATTTACAGTACAGGTGGGATCAGTTTTATTATCTAATGTGCAGCTAGAACGCCAAAAAGCAGAATTGATAAAATGTCAAACTCTCCCGTGAGTTGCTAATTATGTAAACTGACATGTCAAAGGTCAGCATGGTCACAGATAGACGTTTGGTGTTAGCTCTGTGTTTAAGTGACTCAGCAGGCAAACTGAGCAGCTAATGTGTGCATCTCCCTGACACTGCACATTATTTTAACCTCCTTTCTCCTTTTTTATGAAACCATAATGAGCTTTTTACCACTCGGTGAGATCTGCAGAACACGTCCACATCCATCCCACCATTACTGCACAGTCACAAAGCAGCTCAGATGTTTTTAACGGTCTGTTGGTGTCTGTCTGTAGGTCTGGTATCTCTGTTTGTCCATCCGTCTTTCTCTCTGTTGTATTATGTCTACTTGGCCTGTATATCTGTCTCTCTATTATTGTCTGCCTTCATTCCCTGTGATCACTAAATCCTCACACGCCTCTGTCTTTGAAAAGACCTCTCCTTGTAATCATGTCGTCACATTATCCGCTCATCATTCTCTTTGAGAGAGGCCATTAACCACTAAAGGGGAGCTGCTCCAAGTCAAAGAAAATACCACTGTGGCTGTGCCTGTCCTCACCTACAGTGCATTGTAGAGCAGCTGTGGATACAATACAAAACAGCTGGAGCACTCAGCGTGCACAGCCACTCTTACACTTGAGGCTACAGCAGCTGTTTTAACAAGAGGTTTCATTTACTAAACTGTTTTACATCAATTTTTAATGATTCTTTTCCATCATTCCTCTCCAGCCAGTCTCTTCTGCATGTACTCTATCAGGGATGTCATATTAAAACAGCCAATTAGGACGTCAGCTCGGTAGAAATATGAACAAATCTGCATTAGTCAGTTCAATTAAACTTAATGTTGCAGCAGCTTCTAGGAAGCTACCAGTTTACTTTACTTCAGTCAGTCAGTGACTGATTACAAGAATATTGGTAATAACTCCTGGAAGTTAGCAGTTAGCTTGTGGATATGTCCCTATTTTATTAAGTCTAGGTCCTAGAAACCAGCTGTAAATATTATGCAGTGGAGATATTACAAATGTTTATATCTTTCCAAGCACAATGTTACTGTGATTATTTAGTTCAAGGAGTGAACCCAAATGCAGACAGGCAGGTTAACACAAAAAAACAGTCGAGGTTTCCAGGTAAAACAAACTTCATCCAACCATCAAGACAAAACCCATCAACAGAAGTCCAACAACAAAAAATACAGAACTGAGATACACATGAACATGTGGAAAAGCACTAAAGCTGAACAATGGCTGGGGAACAGACGCTAATGACCTGATGAGTGAAAGAGGGAAAACGCAAGTACTAAATACAGGAGAATTAATTAACTAATTAAACACAGGCGACAAAGAAAACAGGCAGGAAAAAGACAAAGACAGAATGTAAAGTAACACAGGACACTTGAGGAAAGACCCTTCCAACATAAAACAGGAAGTACTAATCAAGAAACCTAAAACCAAGATGTAAAGGACGATGGCCATCTAACTGCAGAATTGCAGATCTGCTGCTTCTTGTTGTTTTCATGAATACCACACACGGTATTCCGTCTTTCCGTTTCCATCCCCTCAGAACTTTTCTGACCAAAAGAATAGTTCTTTCTTTGATTCCAGTTACTTTTGAGTTAAGACTCGCTCAAGTTTTTACCATCCAGCTGGTCCTGTTGAAGGAGGACAGTGATGAGCACAGCAGCGGTTTTTATACTTCTCCTTGTTAAATAAGATTTGGTTCAGGTGTTCACCTCATCAGTACCTCAGTATGAGGTGTTCCCGCGTCCAGCAGATACTGTAATGGAGTAGAGAGAGTAAAGTTGATGTTCATCTGTCTCTGGGAGCATCTCTACTTTCACCATTCATCACTTAGTTTTCACCTCTCCATATATTTCATTTCATCGATCCCACATCTGTCTGTCCTTTCCTTCTCTTCGTCCCTTCATCATCAGCCGTGTCCTTCACAACGTTCGATTTCTTTGTTTAATTTTGTAACTTCAGCCTTAGTTTTTAATTTTCTTTTTTCCCCCCTTTCTTTCTTTCTTACGTGTAATTCTCTGTTTTGTCGTTTGTTTGTTACGTGGCGGTGGTTCACTGTTGGCTGGTTGTGTGTGTGTCGGTGTGTCGTCACGGTGGGTGTTATCTAGGTTTGGCCAGCACAGTCATTTGCACTCAACAGTTTCAAAAGATACCGCTGGTTCCTCCGGCGACGGTTGCCCCTGCCAACGCGGTAGTCAACGGCAACGACACCACGTTCCATCAGATCCATATCCTGCCTCCACCGCCTCCTCCTCCACCACATTCCCATCAGCCACTGCTTCCACTTTTCACTTCCTTTGGCTATAACAAGTCGCCCGTGACAACCCCACAGGGAGACACACCCACTGCCCCAGGTACACGCCCCCTTTTTTCATTATTCTTATTCTTATTATTATTATTCTTATTCTTATTATTAAAGCTTCAAAAGATGCTTTCCTCTGGTGTTTCTTTAAGTACCAGTATAAAATTGATTTTGGATTGGTCATGTCATATTCTAATTGGGTTTTTAAGTGTTGCTCTAAGAAGGCATCCATTGAAGTTTTCTGTTATGGATCATTATTTATGTAACTTTATGTAATTGTGTTGCTCATACTGTATAACTTTAGTTTTTCTGTTTTTACTGTTGCCATCTTCATTACCGAGAGACAGTCAGAGCTTTGAGACAGAAGTCCACATGTTCAAGTTCAGAAGAGAAATATTTGTTGGACATTGCAGTTACACAACCAAAATATATCCAACAAAAGGTCACAAGAATAACGCTTTTTTATATACAGTATAAAAGCCCCAGTTACACATTTGAAGTGGAAATGGTGCATTTGTGCATATTTGGATTTTCCTTTACATTCAGCCACTTAGCTCATATGATCAATTCTCTGTTGTTCTCTCTGCATCCATGCTGGTGTTTTTTGTGCAACATGCTAATCAGAATAGCCATACTCTTATGGCACTAGTAGTAGTGTAAGTAGTATACCCATTCCACTAAATACTGTGATGAATCTTTCTGATGGTAGCAACACAGCCAACATTATCTATTCCTCACCGGTTGATGGTTAACGAATTTAATCAATTCTTTAAATAATAGAATAGAATAGAAATAATTGCACATATGAAAATGTGAATGGATGATCAAAGCTTGATCATGTTACAGCTTTTTAGTTACAAGGGTAAAAAAACATCCATCATGAACGACTCCTCTCACCTCCTGCATGGGACTGTGGAGGCTTTAAACAGCTCCTTCAGCAACACACTGCTACTCCCACCATGTAAGAAGGAGAGCTACCACAGGTCCTTCATTCAACAGCTGTCACACCCTTTTTCCAGCATGACTTTTTCTATATATTTCTGATTTATGAGTCATTTCTTATCAGCCTTATGTGCACAAGGTGCTGTGACAAGTGAATTTCCCTAGAGTGGGAGTCTATCTTAATTTATTTTATCTTATCTTATTATTCTTCTGTGTACACTACAGATCTTTATATATCAAACAGCTATCTGATCATGACTAAGTGGCTAAGTGTAAACAAACTCTTACAGGTGTTATCCTTTAGACTTTCATCAAATCAATCATTTTTTGATACTAGTTATAGTCTGCATTTTTATTTAATACAATGCACATTCAATCTATTTACATTCAGTTACCACATCAAACATACTGATGTCTGTAATCAGACATGCCATGTGTAAATAATGCTGCTATCGTGCAGGTTTGATAACTGCAGAAAAACATCTAACAAGTTGCTAAAGTGCTAATGCTAATGGAGTTTGTGTTTTTTTTAAGATGCGGTTATATTAGAGTAGATGTCAGGTGGGAGGAAAGCTCACCACTTTACCACAGACCTCTGTTCACCTTAGCTGGTTTGTGCTTCAGTTTAGTGTCTTGGTTCCTTGTTTTTTTGCATTTTTTTTTACCCCTTCCTTTTTTCCTCTTCGTTCTTTCCTTCCCTGAACATCACCACTGTCCCAACCACAAAGACAACCCTGCTAATATCTAAAACACACACACACACACACACACACATCATTACACAACTCTCCCCCGACCTCCAGACTATGTGTACAACCGTGATTTTCTGTTCTGTCCTCGTCCTGAGTGTTATTGTCACGTCTGATCATTTTAACACCACTTTTACCCACCTTGCACTTCTACCTTCTGTGTGTGTGTGTGAGTGAGTGAGTGTTGGAATACTGAGTGTGTATAGGCTACAGGCTTTGGATGGGTGAACTAAAAATATTACTGTTCAGTTTATAGTTGGAGACGTTGGAGCTCTCTGACATTAACGGGTGACGTTTTCTAAGCATCTGGAATAATGCAAATTCATTCTTAACAGTCTTTTCAGCGATTCTTGAAATCTTGAATGCAAGGTAATAAAATAATACTAAAATTATGTATTACATGCAGAGATTTGCAAGTTATGAAATGTCAAATGTTTTAACCCAAATACACTGTTAGAAAATGTCACCCAGGATGTTTTGCAGGTAAGATATTCACTGACTGTTAACTGTAAACTCTCTACTCTGTGAATGGGAGCCTTCACTGGACACCATTTTGTTCCCTCCAGGAGAATCTAACCCTTTAGACAGATTTCTGGTCAAAAATGAAGCAGCACCCAAATAGAGTCAAATATGACGCCATCACTCATAACTACAGTACAGTCAAGTCCGTAGATTTGATCACATTAGTTGAAAACAGCACATTTTTAACTCAGAAATGTCAAATCAAAGGATGTGATCCTTTGTTTGAGGTCTCTTGGAGGGATGCAAAATGTCCACAAGAAGGAGCTGCAACATTACATAAAAGCAAATGGAACATTTTGATGTGTGTGTTTCTCTGGAGCACTGTTGGCTTACACATATAAACCATTTATAAACGCTTAAGATGGTTATAATGGTTTATCACACTCTCCAAATGCACTACAGCAGCCCCATTCTGACACTGCTTACATATATAATCACACACGTATGGATGCATTATATATGTATGTGTATGTACATTATGGCATATATGTGTATATACACAGATATACATGTTATGGATTTATTTATGTACTATGGGTATATAAATGTTTTCATATATCTATATATATATATATGCTGTATTTTTTCTGTGTGTGTGTGTGTGTGTGTGTGTGTGTGTGTGTGTGTGTGTGTGTGTGTGTGTGTGTGTGAGCATGACAGTGGGGAGTGTAAGTGAGTGTGAAACTATGCTTTTTTTTTTAAAAAAAAACTCCCTTATCCGCCTTTACTCCATCACCCTGCTCTCCTACTGGCCCCTCTGTAATATTTGTCTTTTTCGCGAATAAGTTTGGAATACAGTTATATATACCCCGCTTCTTTTTCTAAAACTATCAAGCAGATTACAACGCCGGTTTAGGGAAACATTAGCCTAGCATTAAAGCTACACTAATCAATATTTTTTTATGAAGAATGCATCAAATGACTGTGTAATATAAAGTAGTGATAAAGCCAAGGAGAATCACCTCAGCTCTATAGAGATTTTTAGCCTCTTTTAGCCATCTGTTTTGGCTCACAGCGCCAAACAACCGACAGGTTAGCAACTAGCTGGCGAACATAGCAGCTAAAGCTAATTTAGCAGCTAGTGTTAAATATTTTTCTCATGACATGAGCAAAACACAGCTAATGGAGAGCGAATACTAAACGTATGTTCACACAACTTTAGATCAATGCTACTGCTAATGTTGCACCATGTGTGCCAAAAATATGAAAGGCAACATGTTAGATTTATATATATATATATATATATATATATAGATAGATAGATAGATAGATAGATAGATAGATAGATAGATAGATAGATAGATAGATAGATAGATAGATAGATAGATAGATAGATAGATAGATAGATAGATAAGGTAATCATTTCGATGTTGTGTTTTCAGCTTGTTGCTGCTTTAAATGCAAATTTTTTTAAGGCAAAAAGGTAGAAGTGCTTCTGAGGCCAGTTTAGGGTCGGTTAGCGGCTAACAGTGGTGTTCTGTGTTAAAGGTTGTCGCGGCTCAGAGGCAAGTCCTCACAGCTCTCCTACCCCATCCAGTGGGCCCCATGGAGGCTCCAACGAAGAGATCTGGGTACTGCGCAAGCCCGTGGCAGGTAACTCAGCCGCGCTGCGCTGAGCCCTCAATCCCTGACTCCTTAAACTCTAACCGGAGGGGTCAAACAGTATCTGACGCCCGTTCAAAAAAGAAAGGCTTTTCTGCCTGTCATCACCTAAATATATCCATCCATTTATCTGAGCTGAAAATGATGTTTGAAGGCTTTCAGATACTCTTTGACCTGCTTCTGACAGCCCCCATGTCCTGCTTCCCCCCTCCATCTAAAGCTCAGCCGAACACAGTGGCCTCATGTGTAGGACTGCAGCCATCTGCATCGGTCTACAGTCTGTGTGTCTTTCCAGCTGGATGCATGGAGATGGCTGGAGAGAGAGAGAGAGAGAGAGAGAGAGAGAGAGAGAGAGAGAGAGAGAGAGAGAGAGAGAGAGAGAGAGAGAGAGAGAGAGAGAGAGAGAGAGAGAGAGAGAGAGAGAGAGAGAGAGAAATGTGTGTCTGTGTGTGAAAGCGAAAGTTTTGTCTTTCTTACTCCACTCCTGTTGCTCAGTCGTCCGTCACCCTGTCCGTCCGTCTGTCCATCCAACCACACGCTGCCCAGTGCATTTCAATGGAGAGTCACACCTGTTACCACGCTGCTTTGGAAACCAGCTAAACCACTCAATGTGTGCGGCCTGTGTTCCTTCCTGTGTGTGTGTGTGTGTGTGTGTGTCTGTCTGTGTGTGTGTGTGCGTGTGTGTGATTGTATACGTTCATCTGTTTGTTGCATGTGTGCATCTCTATGCACAAAATCTATACATGTTGTTTGGGCGGTTGCATGTGTGTTTGAATGAATATGTGTTATTGTGCGTGTGTGTATGTGTGTGCGCGTGTGTATGTATGTATTGCAGGTGGAGACCGCAGCAGTGTGGGTAGTTCAGGCAGTGTGACCAGTGTGAGGTCATCGGGCAGCGGTCAGAGTGCGGGCAGTGCAGCACACATCCTCCATGCACAGGCTGAGGGGGTGAAGGTAAGACACACACACACGAATGCAAGTGTGTGTGTAAACACACTGCAGCTTTGTTTTGTTTTGTTAGTTCATGTATGTAGTCTTAGAACTCAGACTACACCAAGGTCTTGCATTGAATAAGCGTTCACAAAGACAAGGGCAATTGGTACAATATTAATTCATTATTGTCAATTAACTGCATTTTTCACAGAAGCCATCTTGACATGTTAGTAGGTAAACACAGGTGTTGCCAGTGATACTAACTAAGGCTCCATTCCATTCAGGTCAAACAGAGTCAGGCTGTGGTGCATGTTGGCTCACTGCAAAGTCTCTGCTGCAATAAATGGAACAGAACCTAATTAATATCATACAACCAAGCCAAGCAACAAATAGCGGGAAAAAAGCCAATGTGGAAGTGCTAAAAACTGCACTTCCTCTTCACCTCCACTTGAGGCTGGCTCCAGAAGTGAGTCAGTCTTCATAAGTTCCCATGTTAAAAATTTCCCCATTCATGACAACTGTACTGAGGGTGAATTTATATACAACTCACCTGTTCAGATGATATTAAGGCTGAAAGTTATGCATAACTAAGAGTGTGGATGCTTTGATTGACAGGTGGGTGTCATTACAGATGGCTTATTAGAGCACATAGGTGTCATTCGGGCCACCAATGATCCATGTCTTTACTGATGTTTAGATTAGACTCGAGGTGGAAGAAGCGGGACTACAAACATGGCAGCTGCAGCGTCACTCATGCTCTGTCCAGTCTTTATACAGTACTGATATCACAGTTAACCTAATATGTATTTATTTATAATTTCAACACTCTATCACTCAGCTTCATCAGGACTGCGTGGGTGTGTTTTGATCAGATTTGATTGGCATTAAAATCAAACTACCCCACGGCTGTCATCACATTTTGATACGCACGTCGCATCGCAGTAATTCCCACCCACTCCAAACTAGTCAGGAGAGCACAGAGGATATAGAGAAAATAAAGAAAGCTGGCATATGATTTGATCGGAAGTCTTCTGACTGTGTCTGAAAATATGTTCATGTCAGAGTCCATCGCTCTAAGTGAGAAGCAGAATGAGAACATTGGTTTTCAAGAATACTTCCACTGGTGATGAATAATGAATGAATACACTGTATACTTGTTTAAATGGAGCACTGCTTTCAAAGGAATTCCTATTTACCCTATAATTAGTACAAAATTATACAGAGTCGTTCTTCCTGGGAATCATAATTTCCTTGGGAGTTCACTGGAAAAAACGATATTAGCAAATTTTGGAGCTGCTAAATAAAGAATAACTGCTGTAAACAAAGTCAGTAAGCAAACCAAAGGGAAACCGTCTATAACTGAGTGGAGACATATAAGAAATGCAGATGCTTTAATGCAGAACCTGATGGGTGACAAGATGGTGGAGACTATAGAAATGATATGAATCACATGCTTTGGCCTGTGCACTTACCATGTCTCATTGTATACATTTGAAGAATAAACAGTGCATCACTCATCCTTACACTTTAACACACACATACATATTATATATTCACAGTACAACCTCAGAGACCGGATGTGTTCTCTGTCTTAGCTGTCTCTCACTGTGGTTATTTACTCATAAAAACAGCCACAGCTGTACGTCGTATATTTTCAGCAAGCGTCCTGTTAAGAAACTGCAAGTGAGACACTTTTTAAACCTGTTAAAACATCCACACAGCAAAATTAGACCCAACCGCGCGGTAGCATCCGTCTTCTTCCGCGTCTCACTCTGTTCACTTCTCCAGCACTAGTCAGACTTTCTTTATTGCAGCACTGCAGGAGCAACGTTTAAATGTGATTCATGTAGCACCAGTCAGCGTCCATAATTTTTCCCCTGGCAGACTTTCCGATAAAGATCGA